>CM053789.1:699919810-700264810 GCA_028749045.1 Cupressus sempervirens | reverse complement strand
CCCCTCGATAGATATGGTAACTGATCATATGGGTCAAATGGAGTCATAGGCCCCTCTAACCCATTTAATCATGATAGGTGTTCCTAGGGGTACTAGGACCCCTAGGGACATATGGTAATTGATCATATGGTTCAAATGGGGTTGTAGGATACCCTACAATCCCATTCAATCCATTGCATCATGACATGTATCCCTAGGGGTCATAGGATCCCTAGGGACATATGTTAATCAATCATATGGGTTGAATGGGGTCTTTGGGTAACCTACAACCCCGTTTAACCTATTACATCATGACATGTGTTCCTAAGGGTTGTAGGACCTCTAGTGACATATGATAATTGATCATTTCATTTGAATGGGGTTGTAGGCTACCGAGGGATGCAATTTGACCCATATGATCAATTACCATATGTCCAACCCCTAGTGACGTATTGTAATCAATCATATTGGTCAAATGCAACTGTAGGATATATTATGACCCCATTCGAACCATTGCATCATGACATGTGTCCTTGCTGGTCTTAGGACCCCTAGGAAAATATTATAATTGATCATATTAGTTGAATGGGGTTGTAGGCTAACCTAAAACCACATTTGACACAATAAATTATGATATGTGTCCCTAGGAATCCTAGGACCCCTAGGGAGATATGGTAATCAATTATATGGGTCAAATTAGTTTGTAGGCTAACCTACAACCCCATCACACCCATTGCATTTTGAAATGCATCCCTAGGAGTCCTATGACCCCTAGAGAGATATTTATATTGATCATATTTTTTGAATGGAGTCGTAGATTCAAACCATTTCATCATGGCATGTGTCCCTATGGGTCTTAGGACCCCTAGGGAAATATGGTAATCAATCATATGGGTCAAATGGGGTTGTAGGAAAAATTATGACAATATATAACACATTGCATTGTTACATGTGTCCCTAGGGGTCCTAGGACCCTCAAGGACATATGGTAATCAATCATATGGGTGAAATCAGTTCATAGGCTAACCTATGACTCTATTACACCCATTACATCAATTTGTGTACCTAGGAATCCTAAGTCCCTTAGGGACATATGGTAATCGACCATTTGGGTCAAATGGAGTCGTAGGCTAACCTATGACCCTATTTGACCCATTGCATCATGATTTACCTCCCAAGGGGTCTTAAGACCCCTAGGGATATACAGTAATCAATCATATGGGTAAAATAGGGTTGTAGGGTAACCTATGACACCATTTGACCCATTA
This sequence comes from Cupressus sempervirens, assembly GCA_028749045.1. NCBI lineage: Eukaryota > Viridiplantae > Streptophyta > Pinopsida > Cupressales > Cupressaceae > Cupressus > Cupressus sempervirens. The sequence continues at coordinate 700,263,563 of CM053789.1, read as the reverse complement.
TATCATGATATGTCCCTAGGGATCCTAGGACCCCTAGGGACATATTATAATCAATCATCTCAGTCAAATGGGGCCGTAGGAAAACTTATGACCCCATTCAACCCATTTTATTGTGACATGTGTCCATAGGGCTCCTAGGACTCCTAAGGACATATGGTAATTGATCATATGGGATGAATGGGGTTATAGGATAAACTATGGCCCCATTCAACCTATTGTATCTTGACATGTGTCCCTAGGCATCCTAGGACCCCTAGGGACTTATTGTAATCATTCATATGGGTACAATAAGGTCATAAGCTAACCAATGACCCCATTTAAAACATTGCACCATGACATGTGTCCCTAGGAGTCCTAGTACCCCTAGGAACATATGGTAACCAATCATATGGATCATATGGGGTCATATCCTAACTTGTGACCTCCTTCAAACAATTGCATCATAACATTAAGACTGCTAGGGACATATGGTAAATGATCATATTGGTGGAATGGGGTTGTAGGCTAACCTATGACCCTTCTAACCCATTTTATCATGAAATGTGTCCCTATCCTAGGATCCTAAGAGGCATATGGTAATTTATCATATGGGTTGAATGGGGTCACAAGCTAACCAATGACCCCATTCGAATGATTGCATAGTGAGATGTATCCCTAGGGGTCCTAGAACCTCTAGGGATATATGGTAATCAATTATATGGGTCAAATGAGGTCATAGGATATCCAACAACCCTACTCAACCTATTGTATCCCCTAGCAAAATATTTTAATTAATCATATGGGTCGAATGGAGTCATAGGCTAACCCAAGATCCCATTCAACCCATTATATTGTGACATGTGTCCTTAGGGGTCTTAGGAACCCTATGTAAAATGGATTAAATGGGATTGTAGGCTAATGTACAACTACATTCAACCTACTACATCAATACATGTGGCTGTACATGTCCTAGGTCCCCTAGGGACATCTAGTAATTGATCATTAAGTCGAATGGGGCCATAAGTTAACCTACCACCCCATTTGACCTATTGCATCACCATAAGTGTTCCTAGTGGTCCTAGATCCCCTTGGGACATATGGTAATCAATTATATTAGTTCAATGGGGTCATAGGATAACCTAGGATACCATACAAGCCATGCATCATGACATGTATCTCTAGGACTCCTAGGGACATATGGTAATCAATCATATAGGTTGAATGGGATTGTAGGCTAACTTATAATGACCTTGTTTGATTCATTGCATCACCACATCTATCACTAGTGGTCATAGGACCCCTAGGGACATATGGAAATTGATCATATGGGTCATATGTTAGCCTATGACCCCATTTGACCCATTACATTGTGACATGTGTCCCTAGGGGTGTTAGGATGCCTAGGGAAAAATGCTAATCAATCATATGTTTTGAATGGGGTTGCAGATAATCTACAAGCCCATTGCATCATAAAATGTGTCCCTAGGGGTTGACATATGGTAATCAATCATATGGGTTAAATGGAATTGTAGGGTAAGCTACCACTCAGTTTGACACATTTAAATATGACGAGTTCCTAAGGGTGTAGGACCCCTAGGAACATATGGTAATTGATCATATGGTTCAAATGGGGTCACATTCCAATATATGAACCCACTCGACCCATTGCATCATTATATGTGTCATTAAGGGTCTTAGGACCCCTAGGCACATATGGTAATCGATCATATGGGTGGATTAAGGTCGTAGGCTAACCTATGACCCTGTTTGACTCATTACATCATGACATGTCTCCATAGAGTCCTAGGACTAGTAGGGACATATGGTAATCAATCATATGGGTTGAATGGGGTCATAAGCTAACCTACGACCCTATTCAACCCATTTTATCATGACATGTGTCCCTGTAGGTCTTAGGACTCCTAGGGATGTATGGTAATCAATCATATTGGTCAAATGGGGTTGTTGGCTAACCTATGGCCATATTCAACATATTGCATTGTGACCTTTGTCCATAAGGGTCCTAGGAGCCCTAGGGACATATGGTAATTGATCATATTGGTCAATTCGGGTTTTAGGTTAACCTACAACCCCATCACATGCATTACATTGCAACATTTTTCTTAGGGGTTATAAGACCCCTAGGGACATATGATAATTGGTCAAATTGGTCAAATGGGGTCAGACTCTAAGCTACCACCCCATTTGACCCATTGCATTGTTATATGTGTCCCAATGGGTCCTAGGACCCCTAGCAAGATATTATAATCAATCATATCAGTTGAATAGGGTTGCTAACTAACCTACAACACCATTTGACCCATTATATTATGACATGGTTCCGTAAGGATCCTAGGACCCCTAAGGACATATGGTAATCAATCATATGGGTCAAATGGGGTAATAGGATAACCTATGACCCCAGTCAACTCATTGCATCATGATATGTGTCCATAGGGGTCCCAAGACACCTAAGAACATATGGTAATTGATCATATAGTTCGATTGGGGTCGTAAGATAATCTACAACCCATTAGATCATGACATGTGTCCATAGGGGTCATAGGATGCCTAGGGACATATGGTAATAAATCATATGGGTTAAATGACATCATAGGCTTACCTATGACCTTGTTTGACCCGTTATCACGATATTTGTTCCTAAGGGTCCTAGGACCCCTAATAACATATGGTAAACAATCCTATGGATTAAATGGGGTCATAGGCTAACTTATGAACCCATTCAAACCATTGCATCACACTATGTGTCCCTATGGGTCATAGGACACCTAGGTACATATGGTAATCAATCATGTGGGTGGATTGAGGTTATAGGCTAACCTAGGACCCTAGAGATATATGGTAATTGATCATATGGGTCAAATGGGGTCGTATGATATAATATAACCCCATTCAACTTATTTCATTATGACATGTGTCCCAACGGGTCTTATGACCACAAGGGATATATGTTAATTGATCATTCAGGTCCAATAGTTTCACATGATAACCTATGACCCCATTTGACCCGTTGGATTGTGACATGTGTCCCTAGGATTCCTAGGACCCCTAGAGACATATGGTAATCAATTATATGGGTCAAATACCTAAGACCTTTTTGAATCATTACATTATGACATGTGTCCATAGGGGTCCTAGGATCTCTAGGGACATATGGTAATCAATCATATGTGTGGACTGGGGTAGTAGCATAACACGGGATCCCATTTGTACAATTACATCACGACATAGGTCCTTAGGGGTTTGAGGACCATTAGGGACATATGGTAATCAATCATATGGTTGGAATGGGGTCATAAGGTAACCTACGAACACATTCAACCGATTGTATCACATCATATGTCCCCAAGGGACCTAGAACTCTTAGGGACATTTGGTAATCAATCATATGGGTCAATGGGGTTGTAGCCTAGCTTACAACTCCATTCAACCCATTGCATCGCCACATGTATCACTAGGGGTCCTAGGACCCCTAGGAGAATATAGTAATTGATCATATGGGTCAAATGGTGTCATAGGCTAACCTACCACCCGATTCAAGTTTTCCTAGTGGTCCTAGGTCCCTTTGGGACATATGGTAAACTATCATATCAATTTAATGGGGTTGTAGGATAACCTATGACACCACTCAGCCCATTGCACCATGACATGTGTCCCTAGGACTTCTAAGGACATATGGTAAATGATCATATAGGTCAAATAGGCTTATAGGCTAACTTACAACCCCGTTTGATCCATTGGATAATCACATGTGTCGCTAGGGGTCCTAGGACCCCTAGGGACATATGGTAATTGATCATATGGGTTGAATGGGGTTGTAGTTTAGCTTATGACGCCATTTGACCCATTGTATCATGACATGTGTCCCTAGGGGTCCCAAATAGATAAGGACATATACAAATTGATCATATGGGTTAAATGGCATCGTAGGTTAACCTACGACCCTGTATGACCCATTTAATCATGACATGTGTTCCTAAGGTTCCTAGGACCCCTAGGAACATATGATAAGCAATCATATGGGTTGAATGGGGTGACATGCAAACCTATGAAACCATTCAACCAATTGCACCATGATATGTGTCCCTAGGGGTCTTAGGACCCCTCGAGACATATGGTAATTGACCATATGGGTGGATCAAGGTTGTAGACTAACCTATGGCCCTGTTTGACTCATTGCATCATGAAATGTCTCCATAAGGGTCCTAGAACTAGTAGGGACATATGGTAATCAATCATATGGGTCAAATGAGGTTGTAGGCCATTTGACCAATTACATCATTATATGTGTCTATATGTGTTGTAGGACCCCTAGGGAAATATGGTAATCAATCATATGGGTTGAAAGAGGTTGTTGGCTAACCTACAACCACATTCAACACATTCCATTGTGACATGTGTCCCTAGTGGTCATAGGACCCCTAGGGACATATGGTAATTTGTCATATGGGTCAAATTTTGTTTGAGGGTAACTTATGACCCCATCACATACATTGCACCATGAAATGTATCTCTAGGAGTCTGAGCACCCCTAGGGAGATATGGTAATTGATCATATGGGAGGATTAGGGTTGTAGGCTAACCTATGACTCATTGGACTCATTGCATCATGACATGACTCCATGGGTTTCCTTGGACCTGAAGGGACATATGATAATTTATCATATTGGTCAAATGGGGTCTTAGGATAACATACAACTCCATTTATTCCATTGTATTATAACATGTGTCCTTGTGAGTCTTAGGATCCATAGGGAAATATGATAATCAATCACATGGGTTGAATGGGGTTGCTGGCTAGCCTAAGACCACATTCAACACATTACATTTTGACTTGTGTCCCTAGGGTTCCTATGACCCCTAGGGACATATGGTAATTGATCATATGGGTTGAATCATGTTGTAGGCTAACCTACAACCCCATCACTTGCATTGCATTGTGACATGTGTCCTAGGGGCCCTAAGTCTCCTAGGGAAATACGATAATTCATCAAATAGGTTGAATGGGGTATTATGCTAACCTACAACTCCATTCAACCCATTGCATTGTTACATGTGTGCCAAGGGGTCTTAGGACCCCTAGCAAGATATGATAATTGATCATATGGGTCAAATAGGGTTGTAGGCTATCTTATGACACTATTTGACCCACTGTATCGTGACATGTGTCCCTAGGGATCCTCGGACCCCTAAGGACTTATGATAATTAATCATATGGGTTGAACGGGTTCATAAGATAACCTATGATGTCATTCAATCTATTTCATTATGACATGTTTCTGTAGGGGTCCTAGGATGCTTAGGGACATATGGTAATTGATCATATGGTTTGATTGGGGGCATAGGATAATCTATAACCCCATTGCATAGTGACATGTATCCCCAAGGGTCCTAGGATGCCTAGGGACATATGGTAATCAATCATATAGGTAATGGAATCATAGGCTAACCCATGACCCCATTTGACCCATTATCATGACATGTGTTCCTAAGGGTCCTAGGATGCCTAAGAACATAAGGTAATCAATCCTATGGGTTGAATGGGGTCACAAGCTAACCTATGAACCCATTCAACTTATTGCATCATGACATATTTCCCAATGGGTCCTAGGACCCTTAGGCACATATAGTAATCAATCATGTGGGTGGATCAGGTTCATAGGCTAACCTAGGACCCCATTGGACACATTTCATTGTGACATGTTTAATTAATCATATGGGTTGAATGGGGTCACAGGCTATACTATGACCCCATCCAACATATGGGTCAAATTCTTAAGATTGGTTTTGACCCATTGCATTGTGATATGTATCCATAGGAGTCCTAGGACCCCAAGGAATATGTGGTAATCAATTATATGGGTGGAATGGGGTTGTAGTGTAACCCATGACCTCATTTGAGCCATTGCATCATGACATAGGTCCTTAGGGGTTTGAGGACCCCTAGGGACATATGGTAATTGATAATATCATTGGAGTGGGGTCATAAGCTAAACTATGACCACATTTGAACCATTATATCACGTCCTATGCCCCTAGGGGTTATAGGACTCTTAAGGACATACGGTAATCGATCATATGTGATGAATGTGGTTGTAGGATAACTTATGACTCAATTTTACCCATTGCATCACCACATGTATCACTAGGAGTTCTAGGAACCATAGGGACATATGGTAATCAATCATATGGGTTGAATGGGATTGTAAACTAACCTATGACTGCATTTGACCCATTGTATTACAACATGTGTCCCTAGGGGTCCTAGGACACTTAGCGACATATGCTTATTGATCATATGGGTTGAATAGGGTTGTAGGCTAACTATGACACCATTTGATACATTATATCATGACATGTGTTCCTAGTAATCCTAGGACTGCTAAGGACATATGGTAATCAATAATGTTAGTCAAACAGGCTTGTAGGCTAACCTCCAACCCCTTTTGACCCATTGCATCATGACATACATCCTTAGGGGTCCTAGGATCCCTAGGGACATATGATAATTGATCATATGGTTGGAATGGGTTCGTAGGCTAACCTACGACCCCATTCGACCCTTATATTATGACCTATGCCTCTAGAGGTCCTAGGAATGCTATGGACATATGGTAATTGAGCATATGGGTCAAGTGAGGCTGTAGGATAGTCTACAACCCCCTTCAATCCATTTCATCACAACCTATATCCATAGGGTTCCTAAAACCCTTAAGGACATATGGTAATCAATCATATGGGTTGAATGGGGTCACAGGCTAACCTATGACCTCATTCGATCCATTGCATTATGATATGTTTCCTTAGGGATCCTAGGACCCCTAGAGACATATGTTAATGAATCATATGGGTCAAATGGGGTTGTAGGATAACCTACAACCCCATTTGACCCATTCTATCCCCTAGGGAAATATTCTAATTGATCATATGGGTCGAATGGAGTCATAGGCTAACATATGAGCCCATTTAACCCATTGCTTTGTGACATCTATCCCTAGTGGTCTTAGGACCACTATAGACATATAATAATTGATCATATGGATCATATGGAGTCTTAGGCTAACCTATGACCATATTCAAACCATTACGTCAAGAGATGTGTCTGTAGTGGTCCTAGAACCCCTAGGGACATACAAAAATCAATCATATGGGTCAAATAGTTTTGTGGGTTAACCTATGACCCCATTAAACCCATTGCATCACCAAATGTATCACTAGGGATCCTAGGATTCCTAGAGATATATGGTAATTCATCATATGGGAAAAATGGGGTGATAAGCTAATGTACAATCCCATTCGATCCATTGCATCACAACACATGTTCCAATATATGGTAATTGATCATATGGGTTAAATGGTGCCATAGGCTAACCTATGACTCCCTTTGACCCATTTCATCATCACATGTGTTCCTAAGGATCCTAGGACCCCAAGGACCATATGGTAATCAATCATATGGGTTGAATGGGGTCACAAGCTAAACTAGCACCCCATTTGACCCATTGCATCACAATATGTGTCTCTAGGGGTCCTAAGACACCTAAAAACATATGGTAATCAATTATATGGGTGGATCAAGGGTATAGGATAACCTATGACACCATTCAACTCATTGCATTGTGACATGTCTCCATAGGGGTCCTAGGACCCATAAGAACAAATGGTAATTTGATCATATGGGTTAAATGGGGTTGTAGGGTAACCTACAACCCCATTTGCTCCATTGCATCATAATATGTATCCTTAGGGGTACTAGGGCCCCTAGGAAAATATAGTAAACAATCATATGGGTCGAATGATGTTTTATGCTTACCTAAAACCCCTTTTAAACCATTACATTGGACCCCAAGGGACATATGGTAATTGATCATATCATTTGAATGGGGTGATAGGCTAACCTACAACCTCGTTTGACCAATTACATCACAACATGTTTTCTTAGGAGTCTTAGGATCCCTAGGGAAATATGGTATTCAATCATATGGGTGGAATGGGATTGATAGTTAACCTACAACTCTTTTCAATCTATTGCATCATGACATGTATCCTTAGGGGTCCTAGGATCTTTAAGAACATATGGTAATTGATCATATGGTAGGAATGGGGTCATAAGCTAAAGTCCAACCCCCTTTGACCCATTACATTGCAACATGTGTCCATAGGGGTCCTAGGACCCCTAGCAACATATGGTAATCAATCATATGAGCCAAATGGGGTTGTATGCTAACCTATGACCCCCTTAGACCCATTGCATTATGACATGCATCTCTAGGGGTCCTAGTACCCCTAGGGAGATATGGTAATCAATCATGTGGGTCGAATGAGGTCCTAGGTTAACATAAGACCACCTTTGACCCATTTTATTTTGAGATGTCTCCCTAGGGGTCCTATGACACCTAAGGACATATGGTAATTGATCATATGGGTCAAATGGAGTCATAGGCTATCCTACGACCCCCTTCAACCCATTATATCATGACATGTGTCCGTAGGGCTCCCAAGTTCCCTAAGGACATATGGTAATCAATCATATGTGTCAAATGGGATCATAGGCTAGCGTAAAACCCCATTCAACTCATTTTATGATGACATGTGTCCCCAAGGGTGCTAGGACCCATAGGAACATATGATAATTGATCATATAGGTTGAATGGGGTTGTAACCTAACCTATGACCTGATTCAACCCACTGTATCATGACATGTACCCCTAGTGGTCCTAGGACCCTTAGGGACATTTGGTAATTGATCATATGGGTTGAAAGAGGTTTTATACTAATATATGAAACCATTTGACCCATTCCATTGCAACATGTGTCCCTAGGGATCCTAGGACCCTTAGGGACATCTATTAATTGATGATATGGGTTAAGTGGGGTTTTAGGCTAACCTATGATCCCCTTTGACCTATTTCATCATGACATGTATTACTAGGGGTCCTAGGACCCCTAGGAGCATATGGCAATTGTTCATATGGGTCGAATGGGGTTACAATATAACCTATGATCTTATTTGACCCATTGCATCATGACATGTGTCCCTAGGGGTCCTAGAACCCCTAGGCACATATGATAATCGATTCATATGGTTGGAATGGGGTCATAGGATAACCTACAACCTCATTTGACTCATTTTATTATGACATGTTATTGACATATGGTAATTGATCATATGGCTCAAATGGGGTTGTAGGCTAACTTATGACCCCATTCATCCCATTGCATTGTGATATGTGTCCCTTGGTATCCTAGGACCACTAGGGATATATAGTAATCAATCATATGGGTCAAATTAAACCCATTGCATAGAAACATCTATCTTGAGGGGTCCTAGGACCCCTAGGTAAAAACACAAACCTGTGTCACCCTTTTATAAAGGAAATGGCTAACAAAAGTATTATTTTTCACCTTCAATGACATGAAACTGGTAGTATTGTTTAGAGTTTGAAAATCAAGTAAACTAATGAAATGTGTAGAAATTGATGAGGTTTAGACTTTTTCTTTTCTTTTTTTTGTATTTATTTGGAATAATAATTGATATATTTTCCTTATTTTTAAAGACAACGTTTTACTTGTTGAAAAAAGCTTAAAAATTAGGGGTCTAGGTCCCATCACAAAACTATATTGAAATAAACCCATTTCCCTTTGATCTCAACCTTTATGTTATAGACAACATATATAGAAAGAATAATAAAAAATAAAAATAAAATTCTTTAGACCAATATTTTCTCTTTTGTAACGATTCAAATTTCAACTCACCCGAAATTGATAGTTTTCATCTCCCACTACATTTTTAAAAATAAATCTATTCTAAGAAAAATAAAAATTATACATTCTAGAATAGGACACTCTCCAATAGAATGTCATATGATTTTGAATTTATTTTGATATGATTTAATATTTTTTCTTACTTAAAATCAACATCTTCTCAAGTGTCAAAATACCCAGTTGTAGAATCTTTTAATTACAATATACTATATCTAATTAAAACACTATAAATGCTATATGAGAATATTTTTGACTTTGAGCTCTATAAAATGGTGTTTATATGTTATTGAAAAAATATAATAAAAAATAGTAAGAGTTATTGAAACATCACTTTTCTAAAATAATTTTATTTCTTTACTAATTAGATACAAACTATTATAAAACGTGCATTTACTAGACATTTCCAATTGGAAAAGTGTGAGACCATATATTACTTAGCTAGAATAAATTTATCAAGATCATATGTTTGAATAAAATTGGTTTTTAGATATAAATACTCATTTTTTGTCATTTTGATAAGTCATCCTAAAAGGTGACACAACTTTGTACTTTTACCCCCCTAGGGACATATGGCAATCAATCATATGGGTTGAATAGGGTTGTAGGCTAACCTACAATCTCCTCCGGCCAATTTCATCATGAAATGTGTCCCTAGGGGTCCTAGGACCCCTAGAGACATATGGTAATTGATCATATGGCTGGAATGGGGTTGTAAGCTAACCTATGACCCACTTTAACCCATTGCATCACAACATGTGTCCCTAGGGGTCCTAAGAACCCTAGGGACATATAGTAATTAATCATATGGGTTGAATGGGGTTGTATGCTAACCTATGACCCCATTATACCCATCACATTATGACATATGCCCTTAGTGATCCTAGGACCCCTAGGGACATATGCTAATAAATCATATGGGTTGAATATTGTTCTAGGCTAACTTGTGACCCCCTTCAACCCATTTCATTATGAGATATGCCTCTAGGGGTGCTAGGACCCCTAGGGAAATATGGTAATTGATCATATGGATTAAATGGAGTTGTAGGCTAAACTAAAACCCCCTTCATCCCATTGTATCATGACATGTGTCCCTAGGGGTTCTAGGATGCCTAGAGACATATGGTAATTGATCTTATGGGTGGAATGGGGTCATCGACTAACCTATGACCCCATTCGACCCTTTTCATCATGATATGTGCCCCTAGGATTTTTATGGCCCATAAGGATATATGGTAATCGATCATATGGGTGTAATGGGGTCATAGGCTAACCTACAATCCCCTCGATCCATTGCATCACAACATATGTCCCTAGGGGTCATAGGATCACAAGGGACATATTTTAATAAATCATATGGGTCAAATGGGGTTGTGGGATAACCTACAACCCCTTTCAATGCATTGCATCATGACATGTGTCCTTTGGGGTTCTAAGACCCCTAGGGACATATGGTAATCGATCATATGAGTTGAATGGGGTTGAAGGCGAACCTACCACTCCCTTCAACCCATTTTATATTAACATGTGTCCTTAGGGGTCCTAAAACCCCTAGGGACATATGGTAATAGATCATATTGTAATTTAATAAAGTATATAATACTATGTAATAATTTACAATACTATGTTCAAATATATATTTTAGTAGTATATGTAATAATATAATAGTATAATAATAATAATGTATAGATAATATTTATAATATTATAGACAATATATAATACTATATAATAATATATAGTACTATGATCCTAATATACTATCTCATCATATTTAATATCATATATAATATTATAAGAGTAATGTTTTATATATAATATATAATAAGAAAATTAAAAATAACAATATTCAAATATCATTATATATTAAATGTGAAAAAATATTTAAATATGTTTGTAGGATTTTGGTTTAAAATGTACAATTATTTCCCACCATTTAATTTTTTAAAATTTTGTGTTTTACCACCACATTTTTGATACCCGATTTGAAATTAGGTATGATTGGGTACTTGATTGTAGATTGTGTTCCTGATTAGGCTTAGTATTTACCAAACCTATTTGGTCAACTCAAAAAATGTGTTTGAGACATGTTTCCATGACATTCTGACTTTGACTAACCATTTGAAAATATTTTTTCATCTAAATTCAATGAAATGAAAAGTGTTTTTTGAGAACACTGTCAAGATTCTATCGATATAATTGCTATCAAATTATGAATTTGATAAGTATTTTTTAGTTAATTTCTAATGAAGATGTCAATAAACTCCTCATTGACATATAGGCAAGAGCCTACAATGCATTGGTAGATTGTGAACCTCTTATATTGACAATGCTTTGCCTAGTATAAGGGAAAAAAGAAAAAAAGAAACTCTTGTCAAGTTTTCAATTAGTTAAGGTGGTTAGACATGCAAGTCTTTTTATTTTGAAAAATTTATAGTATAAATTTTATTGTTAATTATTTATTTGGAATAAAAATACCTAAAAATATGCATCATATTTAGGCATGTGTCTACTTTTTATATCTATAATTATATGAAAATAATTATCATTTCATTTTGATTAAAGTAGTTAGACATACATCTACTTTTTATTTTCACCCTAAAATTTTTGTAGTACTACATTAAAATCAAAAATTTTGACACAAATAATTTTTTGTTCAGATAAGGCCTATTACTTTAGAAACTACATCAATTTCCTACAATTTTTTTTCTTGCAACATTTTGATATAAATCTTGGAACTACTTTAAAATTATATGTCAAGTTAACATAATCATGATTTGTTGGTTTTTTAGTGCCACTTAAGGCCATAGTTTGGTTTCCCATGATCCTACACATAACCCTCTTCTTTTAGACAAGGTGAATTTCATGCATCTAAGTTCCATATCCATAATAGATTCATTTGATATGAAATCTAGAGTCTCTAATTGTCAATTATGAGAATTCAGACACCCTCCAAATTTATCCCCATCACTGAATACACTGTTAAAATCTCCTATGATAATCCATGTTGAGTGCTTGAATGAGGTTCTTTCATTTGAGATCCTATCCTAGAAGATCGTCCTCAAAGACTTATTATTCAAGGCATTAATATTAGAAATGACCTAGATGAAGTTATTTCTAAAGTGATGACACCTTAAATTATTAATCTCACCATCATAAGAAAGAGGAGTTCTAGAAATATCATTTTGATTCCAAAAAATCATAGTACCTCTAGAAGCTCCTTAGACACCATCTCCTAGAACTCCACAAATTTTACAAAGGTTAATATTTTCCACACAATCGTTAGGCACCTTAGTCTCTTGTAGCACCCATATATGTGGCTTATGATCTCTAACATTTTTTTCTCAATACATCTTGCTTGGGAGGGTTATCTAACCCTCATATTTTCTAGGATAGGATTATCATTTCTTGGGAGTGAAATCCTAGATGGTAATTTTCTCACCATTCACTATATTCCTCACATTTTCCATTTCTCTAGCTTGCCTCACAATCCTTCTCCCTATTGATCATTTTGGGGATCCTATGCCCACTTTTTGCAATCTACTAGTGTATCATTTGTAAAAATGGAGGACTTAATCTCCTTATCCACCTTTTTCTTGTTCCTTTGCTAAATATTCTCAACTACCATATTGTCATTACCCTTGGATTTTTCCTTCTTTCATTGGAAGATGAAAAGTCCTCTAGGAGTTTTTATTTCACAAAGTTTGCTCTTCCAAATTAATCAAAAGAATGATTTTTATTTCTCGTAAAATAGGGAAATATTGTGCATGTTGGAAGAAATGGATCCTATCAATGCTATTGAGAGAATCTTCCACTATTGAGGGGTGGACAAAGGGAGTAAGATTTATTTTTGTTTCTTCCTTATTTGACTCATGGGAGATTTTATAACCACTCACCACATCCTTATTCAAGGACACATCTTATATATATTTTTTCTCTTTCTTCTGATCTAAAGGAGATGCAACATTTCACTCTTGATGAAAACCAATAGGCTTATTTGTTTCAACAATTTTTCTTCACCTTTCTTCTCTATTTCAAATATAGGTTTCATCTGATTTTTTCCAGCAGCATTAGTTATTTCTAGGTCAATATTCTCTAAGGGGATATCCTTATAATTTTTTTTTTCTCTTCATGAGTAGTACTAGACCCTTTTCAACCATCCTTGTCTAGGGTATTCTCCCCATTCAACATTTTGGGATCCTTGAGTTTCCATACATTTTTCTCCTCTAGTTTTCTCTCTAGTATAGATTTTTAGTCTCTTTATTTTTTTTCTTTGGGTACTTTTTTTATTCAATGACCAATTTTCTTAAACATAAAGGAACCAAAGGGAAGATCTTCATATAAAACTTCCCACTCTTGCTTCCTAGATTGGACACTATATCAATCTTCTCCAATAGATCAGTTAACTGATGGAAATTCACTCAAATCTTAGCAAAGACTAGTGTGGATTGGAAGTAGTCATTGGATCAATGAAAAGAAGCTCCCCAAAAGAGGACTCCCACCTTTTAAAATTTCTTCATTCTAATACTAGTCAGGGAGACTAGGGAAGTGAACCCAACCAAGACCCCTCTGAAAAGAAAGTTTCAAAATGTCCATATTTGCTTCCCATTTTTTAAGAGTTAGTGATTTCCTTCCAAACATCTATGGGCCAACACAAAGAGCATATTCCAAAACTTTCGTTATTGGTGAAGCTAAAGGAAAGTAAACTATTGGTCATTTTTTCCTTCTAGCCAAAATTTCCATATTAAAACTCAAACCCAATTAACATTCATAATATTCAAATATGGGGCATAGAAATACTTTATATTAAACTTTGGTAATCAGATTTTTCCCTAAGTGTTTGTGCGGTTTAATATCTTTTTGGGCCCATAGTTCACCCAGCCACACATCTTTTTGTGATCTATGGTCATTGCTTTGTCACTTTGTAGAAGTTCTCATTATTTATTTCATGTGACAAAGTGACATCATGCCACATGTATGTGTGGGTCCAAGTTTCTTTTATGGGCTATCTGTTGAATATGCTGACATGACAATGTGAGTTGGAATATAGCTAGAATTCTATTGGTTGTCACTTTCCCACATTTTGTATCTTGTTAAATTTTATGACAATGCAAGGAAGAAAAATTATGACATGTAGAATTGTAGGCCAGGTCATGTTGGGTGGGCCATAATGTGACAAGGTGATGAGTTAGACCAAGTTGGCATACAGTGGGCATTTCATTGGCCAAGTCTCTGACATGGTCAATTTGGTGGGCTACATGTTCTTAGTTTCTACTTTCTCCATCATATGATGGTAGATCAATGTCTCTCATTATGTCACTATAGGAAAATGTTTGATCTTTAGTTATAGTGACATAGTAAGGAATTGGTACATGTCTTGATGGGCCTAGTTTGGCAGGCATAGTTAGGTTGACATCATAGTTAAAATTAACAATACCGTAAGTCATTGGGGTCAAGTTTTAAAGGATGGTGTAGTTAGTTAAATGATGTGTTCAAACACATGAAGACTCCACAAGGTCACAAAAAGAAATAATATGGTTGTTCCACATGGAGGTTTTTGGTTGCTTGACTAGGTTGACCTACTAACTTTGTTGATTCATAAGCCAAAAAAAAGGGAATTTGGTTTTCTTGCACGATATAATCTTCTTGATTGATCCCAACTACTTCCAAATAAATGCAAGGGAAAAAAAATGACATGAAGTACACTTCTCCCACTATTTGATTGCCCATTTTGGGGTTTTTTTCATTGAATGACACCATTTATGTCATTTTGAGGGTCCTTCTAGCTAGGGTTTTAATGATTATTCTGCATCTAGGGTTGTGCCATGATCAAATTTCTTCCAATTTGCAATAATTTATGAGTGTAATGGTTGCATTTGATTTAGGGTGGAAAAATATCTCAGTTATGCCTAAGCTATAAAGGCATATTTTTTTATTTTTATAAAATGTTGAATCTTCTCTATTTCTCTAGTGTTGCTCTCCAAGTTCAGTGTAAATTCCTTTTGCCTCTAGACTGTTCATGGTATTCTATCTTATCTCCTTCAGCCATTGATATATTATGTAAGACCCATTTTCCTCTCATTAGTGTATTGTGGATATCTACAATTTTGCATGACTATATCTCTTTGACCTATGAATGATATATAAGTGAATCTCATATTCCTTGTGTCACTTATTTGCACTTTTTGATTTTCAAGTGATTTTTGGATTAAAAATAAATTTGATGTGTATATCTTTTTTTGTCATGATGGTTCAAAAGTGCATGCATGGATGGAGATTGCTTTGAACACTCTATTTTGGTACATCACCCCTTAGGTTAGAATAGGTAGATTTTCTTTCTTGTATGCCCTTCTCAAGAGTAGTTAGGTTTATCTTGATAGAAAATGATTTTGACCTTCTTTAGAGCCTCAACCTCATAGTTCAAGTCCCATAGCTTAGAGGTTGTTTCTATGTTTTACAAGGTTGTCCTTAAGTAAAAAATTTGGACAAGGCTACTGTTAGAATCTGATAAGATTAATAACCTAGAAAACTAGTGCAAAGAATAAATATCTAAACTATGAATGCAAATGATACAAAATCAAAATAGCATCATAGAGTTAGTCTCCAAGAGAGTAATGCAAATGCTGGAAGCAAAATAGCATTAAGAGGATGCAAAAACAAGAGATGCAAATACAAACCAGGTAGCATGCTTATATAGGCTAGGAAGAGGGAGGAGGTGGCAACACCAACCAATGAGGAGCAACCATCTGTCAGACTAAAGATAGCAAAGTATCTTCCCAGGATAGCTAATGGATGCTCACATGTAGGAAGGTGACACCTCGCAACTATTCACCTAATAAGACATGCTTTATTAACCTAAGTGAGATTATTAAAAGTGTAGGAAAAACCTAGAAAAATAGGAAAAATAAAAAACTACACTAACACCCCCCCATAAGCGAAGCTTAGTTGGATGCTAACCTAGAAAAGATATGAAAGTAGGAAAATGGGTCCCGACAACAAGGCCTGATCAGGTACCCAATACAAGAAAAAGAACTAGATGAAGGAAACTAAGCCTCCAATCAAGGAAATGTCCCAAAGAGAGGAACAAAAAAGAGCATGAAGCTACAAACACTATCAGAAGAAACTACTAGAACCCCCATTAAAATAGTGCATGACTAGGTAGAGAAGACAAAGTATGAAGAGCTGATCAATCGAAGAGGTGACCTCCAAAGGTAGGAATGAATGAGTGCCTATATAGTAGATGAACCATCTCACCGAAATGCATAGGTTCCTAGCCACTGCATCCACGTAATACATAGGAACAAAAACTAGATCACTCAACCGAACCAAGGAAGCAAAAGAGCCAACAGGTGAACCCCCCCCCATAATGCTGAACAGGGAGAGGGGTGACAGGAACACTGAAATACAATGCCAAAAACATCTGCAAGAAGAAGAATCAGGAACACCAACTGTGCAATAGAATTAAAATCATAGGATAAAGGGCAGTGTGTCATGTCCCCTGTTCAAATAATTAAAAATAATAATCTTTGCTAAGGCAGGCAGGCCCAAAAAGGTGATGTTTCAACAAAAGGGGATAATCTTTGGAAGCGAATGGACTAATAAATGAAAATTATTATTAAACTATGTTTTATTAACCCCTCTTGGATGTGAGTTAGGGTTATGCCCTCTTTTAAGGGGTTTGGAGGCATTTTGGGCTCATTCCAGAACTTGATTTTTGCTCATTCTTTGTTATTCTTCAGAGGTTGCCAAACCTGTGGAGAAGGAGACCCAAGAAGGAGAGTTTACAGGTTTCTAGGGAGACCCAAGAATGGGAGTTTGTAGGTTTATAGGAAGGCTAAGGATGGGAGTTTGAAGCCATTCCATGTGCATGCTCATATAGAGTTTTCCTTTGTGTTGAACAGTGCAAATTTGTGAGTTTTCGAGTGTGTTTTTTGTATGAGTTTGGTGTTTTTAGTTTAGTATTTCATATCAGTTTGGGTTGCTGCTGTATTTCAGAATTTAAGGTGTTAAAATAGAGCTGAATATGTGTATTGGAATGTGATTAAACTTCTAAGATAGATTATTAGTGTTTTTGTGGTGTTTCTGGGCATTTTTGTGTTAATTTCGAGAGCCCGATGAGCATAGTTTTTGTCCTACATTTGTGAACTATTGTGTAAAGGCTATACAGATCTGGAAATGTCATTTTGTAGGCTTTTATGCTGCTGAAATTTCTATAAAAATATCTATTTTCAAATTTATTAATAATTTGTGAAGTTGTGAAGCTTTTGGCACTATTTCTGGCATACCCGATTTGGGGTTTCTTGAGAAATTTGGTGGATCTTTGTGATATTAGTTGTTTGATCTTGAAAATCTGATTAGAGGCATGAAATATCACATAAAAATCAGAAAAGGGACATTTCAGTGGTATTAGAGCCATGATCTTGCCATCCTAAGGGTTTGTAGAAGTTTGCATGTCAGTTTTGACAACTACCCAGATCTTGCATGTCAGTTTTGACAACTACCCAGATCTTGCATGTCAGTTTTGATAACTACCCAAATCTTGCATGTCATAATTTATGGTTGCATGTTTCTTCCAATCAGCTAGATGTCAAAATTTATGGTTGCATTCTACTTCTAATCATTTGCATGTTAGTTCTTGGTGAATTTGGTGGTTGCATGTTGCTTCTAATCAGTTGCATGTCAAAATTTATGGTTGCATGCAACTAAGTGAAAGAGAAAAGAGATATTTATAGCGAGAAAAGAATAAGGAAATTTTGATCAAACCTCCAATTGAAAGTAAAAGTACAAAATCCAAGGAAGGGAAAAGTATGGCTGATCCAAATGAGATGGCAAAGAAATTCTTCGAAGACATCCAAAATACTCAGAAGCAAACAGTGGATAGTTTGGTAGAAACTAGAGAGGCTTTGCGAATATTGATAGAAAAATTACAAGGAGTTGCACCTATTAATGAGAAAGGGAGCACTTCAGAGGAGCCAAGAAATCTGAAATTCACACCATCTAAATCAACCAAAACTATTTTCTTGCCTGCAGATGAGCCACCAGTACCAAATCCAACCATTAATCCTATTGAAGAGGTTACAGGTAACTTGATTACATTAAGAGCTACTTACAATGGCTTATATGATGACTTTCATAGTTCGGTTCCTTTTAGAGAATATGTGGATATGATGAACACTTTGATGCCCAAGAAAGAGTATAGAAGGGAGCATGACATAAGGGGAAGAGAGCTCAAAAATAAAATAAGCAAGTTTATAGCACCTACTTTTGATGGAACAAATAAAATTTTAGCTAGAGCATGGCTACAAAAATTAAAGACCTTCTTCACAGTTAACCCCATGAAGGAAAGTGATGTTGTTCAAATTGCAAGTCTACACTTGGAAGATGCAGCCTATGATTGGTGGCATCATGGAATGACTACTTGAGGTCATGATCAGGTAACTACATTTGATGATTTTAATCAAAGAGTGATAGATAGATTTGACCTCAAGGATAATGATTATGAGGATGTTGTTGCGCATGATGGTGAGATACCTAGTGGAGATGAGCAGACATTGAGCATTCATGACTTTTCTGAGAGAGAGTACCAGGCACAGTTAGATGCTTCGTCACATGAAGTTGAGGCTAGTAGTACTTCACATGATTTATCCCACCAGCTGAAGGTGAGTGAAGATAGTATTATGACTACATTATCTCATCATGACAGGTATGTGAGTTAGTTGGTATTGGTTATATTACTCAAGTGAGGATTTTTCTTGAGTTACCAGCTGATTCTAGTTTACTGATATGGACTCAAGATTCTTATATTGGCATTTGGGATTCAGTTGACTGTAAATATTTAACACTTTTCGGTAGCAGTGA
This sequence comes from Cupressus sempervirens, assembly GCA_028749045.1. Classification (NCBI taxonomy): domain Eukaryota; kingdom Viridiplantae; phylum Streptophyta; class Pinopsida; order Cupressales; family Cupressaceae; genus Cupressus; species Cupressus sempervirens. The sequence continues at coordinate 700,243,944 of CM053789.1, read as the reverse complement.
TTGTTTGGGTGCTATCATGGATTTGATTAGCAGATTGGACGGTGTTGTCTTTTCTTGTGCCAGGAGCTTATCCGATGTTGGTATTAGTTTTTATACACCGGTGTTGGGCTTTGTTCATATATCCAGTTGACCATACTTGCTGGAATGTGTTGATGATCTTTAATGTTTGTCAGTGTGTATAGATGAGTCCTAGGATCATATTGGCATTGATGACATCCAAGAGGATGTAGTGGGAAATTTTGAAGACTTAGTTTCCTTGGGTATAGAGGAGTTGGACAGTAGTGCTATCATTTTTGATACTCCATATGTTGATATGAGCTTTAGAGTTGATTCACAGGATATGGATGGTAATACTCTAGAGACTAGTAACTTTGAGGATACTCCTTTAGATAGTGCATCAGAGGAGGTTTGTAGGAGACAGTCAAGCCAGTGCCATCATGTGTCTAATCAGTTGAGAGTTAGTAACTAAGACATTGCTATCACTTGCCAGCATTTTGATGCTGCTCGTCAGTTGTTATTAGTTTATGGATGGGGTTCTCTTACTAGTGATGAGCAGGGAGGCAGTTATCTTTCCTTGACAAAGTTCCACTCTTTGTGGGAGGCTATCTAGATTTTGAGACAGAATTATATGCAGTTGGTAGCTAATAGAGATTATCTTATGGAGTGGGGCAGTATAGCATACGGTGCATTGTTCGCCAAGGAAGATGATGTGAGTGAGCTTACTCAATAGCTTGAGGTGACTTTTGAGATTCTTGAGAGTACACAGTTGGCTTTCAAGGAGTCACAATTTCATTTGGTTAAGGTGACCATGGAGTTAGAGAAACTATAGTCTTTACCAGATTCTGTACAGTCACAAGCGGTGGTGTCTGATGATCCAAGGATGTCCATGGTCAAGATTGTCAAATATAGTGGAGATAGGGATGAATCCATCCTTGATACTAACATTTGCATATCAAGTTCATCCCCACTAGAGTTAGGTTTAGTTGAGTTGGGTGCTACAACAGATTGTTGTGGTATGCTTGACATGGTGGTGACCTCTAGTACTAATGGCACAAAGACTAGAGATGTTGTATCAAAGACCATGTGTGATGTTGGTGAGCTAATAGTTGGCATGGTTCTTGCTAGTAATACTACTCCCTTGGCGATGTCTTCAGAGGTAGTAGTCAGTTCCAACTTGGTTAGTGATCGATTGCAGTTAGTTACATCTAGATTGCAGTCTGAGCCACTGACTGAGATTGGTGCATTCTATCAGCATTACATTGTGAGGTATGCTCATCAATCTACCTTTGATGACCATGTTGATGAGATGATGATACAGAGATGTACTTTGGTTCCTAGTGCTTATCATCAGTTATGGGATAGTTTGATGCCTCAAGATGAGAGTTGTGATGGTCATGACATGGTGATAGGTTCTGTAGTTGATAGCTTGATAATATGTGACTTAGAGTAGGAGTTTAGGAGAGATGCTTCAGTGGGTGTTGTTATTGATTCTACTCCTTTGGCTATGACATCTCCTAACTTAGCTAGTGATCAGTCACAGTGGGTTGTATCACTTGTTCACGGTGAGCTGTTAATTAAGGTTGGTTTTTTTAATCAACATTATATTGTAGGGTATGTACATCAGTTAGCATTTGATCCTTGTGTTGAGGAGTTGATGGAAGGAAAATTTGGTTTGGGTTCCATTTCTTACTCTTTATCTTGTAATGTCTTTTCACCATCAACAGTGCATGGGAGTTATGGCTATGAGATAGTGGCCGGTGATTTGCAGAGTTGTGTTGACTGCAGGAGTTGTACAGTGTGTGGATTCTCCATAATTGGTACAGTTTCATTCAAGAGCATTCACCATTGTTGCAGAGTCAGATTGTACATTCTGTATAGGCTAGTGGGATGCGTTGATGGTATTTACTGTGTTGGTAGTTTGATTTGTCCACTTTGCTTGGGTTTTGATGTTCTAAGAGTTTGTGTCTCATGGGTTTTTTACTGTGGAAGTGGTGATTTTGGAGTTTGGTTGAGCTTTAATTGTCAGTTTGATTATGGATTCCTCTTGGTCATATTGTAGAGGATATTGTAGGAGCCTGTGTTAATTGGCAGTAGTATAGTTCATGACTACATTTGGGATCCAGGTGGATTGATTGGTTTATTGTTCAGCCATTGCTTGAGGACAAGAAATATTTAGGAGGGGAGGACTTGACGTGTCCCCTTTTCAAATAATTAAAAATAATAATCTTTGCTAAGGCAAGCAGGCCCAAAAAGGTGAAGTTTCAGCAAAAGGGGATAATCTTTGGAAGCGAATGGACTAATAAATGAAAATTATTATTAAAATATGTTTTATTAACCCCTCTTGGATGTGAGTTAGGTTTATGCCCTCTTGTAAGGGGTTTGGAGGCATTTTGGGCTCATTCCAAATTTTGATTTTTGCTCATTCTTTGTTATTCTTCAGAGGTTGCCAAACCTATGGAGAAGGAGACCCAAGAACATGAGTTTGCAGGTTTCCAGGGAGACCCAAGAACGAGAGTTTGCAGGTTTCTAGGGACACCCAAGAATGGGAGTTTGCAAGTTTCCAGGAAGGCTAAGGATGGGAGTTTGAATCCATTCCATGTGCATGCTCATACAGAGTTTGCCTTTGTGCTAAACAGTGCAGATTTGTGGGTTTTCGGGTGTGTTTTTTGTATGAGTTTGGTGTTTTTAGTTGAGTATTTCATATCAGTTTGGGTTGCTACTGTATTTAAAACTTTAAGGTGTTAAAATAGAGCTAAATATATGTATTGGGATGTGATTAAACTTCTAAGATAGATTATTAGTGTTTTTGTGGTGTTTCTGGGCATTTTTGTGTTAATTTCGGGAGCCCGATGAGCATAGTTTTTGTCCTACATTTGTGAACTATTGTGTAAAGGCTATACAGATCTAGAAATGTCATTTTTTAGGCTATTATGCTGATGAAATTTTTGTAAAAATGTCCATTTTCAGATTTATTAATAATTTGTGAAGTTGTGAAGCTTTTGGCACTATTTCTGGCATACCTGATTTGGGGTTTCTTGAAAAATTTGGTGGATCTTTGTGATATTAGTTGTTTGATCTTGAAAATTTGATTAGAGGTGTGAAATATCACATAAAAATCAGAAAAGGGACATTTCACGATGTCACCGACACATTGCATGGGCTAATGTCGTGGAAGAAAAATTCACTTGACAAAGGTGGAGGAGCACAAAATGGCAATACATCATGACCCCCCATGGCACTTTATAACTAAGTGCAAGTACAAAAAAATGCAAGGTGTACAAGATCCCAAATATGAAAAAGTAGGCACTTTATCTCAGTGTGTTTACAAAAAAAGGAATGCAAAAAAATAGAAGCATACAATGCTCAGAAGTCAGAAAGAAGAGTGAGCCAAAAGAACAGAAGAAGAGATTCTAAGACCTATAAAATCCAAGTAATCTGCTAGAGTGTGAAAGTGCAAAACTCAAAGGAGAAAGAACCTGGAGCAAAATCTGGATAAAAGACCTTTGCAACTGAATAACTCACAGAACCAACTTTCCAACGATATCTAGCGAGCCCATAAAAGAGTTCGAATGAGCCGAGATATGGCTCCCGGAAGGCAAAATAGAACATCTAGCTTTGACTGCCAAAATAGGCAACCAGATTGCAGCAAAAATCAAAAACACCCATACTATCATCTCCATCTCGGAACCAATTTTTTGATGCATTTTTCAGATCAAAAAAATATGTCTGTATGCTCAAGTTACAGAAGAAAAACTGATGGATATTACTTCACTAGATGGATAGAGGTAGTTGCATTGAAGGATGCATAGAATTTTTAGTTGTTGAATTCTTTGATGGAATTGTGACTAGGTTTGGTGCCTATTCAATCATTATTTCAAATAATTCAAAATCTTTTGTTGGAGCACAAATTTTTGAATGGCCAGTTGATCATAATATCTAGTTGAGCACATTGTCAAACTACTATCCTTAGGGCAATGGATTTTCTAAGTCATCTAATAAAAAGCTAATAAGGATTATGAAAAGGAGTATAGGGGATAACTAGAGGTGTTGGAATCAAAATTTTAGAACACCACTATGGATTGATAGTATAACACTTAAGAGGGAAATTGGGAATTCACCCTTTACATTGGTATATGGCTATGAAGCAAGGCTTTCAATTTTATTAGAATTCCCATCTCTAGAATCAGCTCATGCCATGACAGTAGGAATGGAAAAGCTAACAGAACTAGAAGAGAAAAGTAACTAGGTCATGTAAACCCTAGAAGTACATCAACAACAGATAAAAAAGAGCTTTGATAAGAAGGCTAAGGTCAAATTTTTTAGAGAGGGTGACCTTGTACTCAAGTGGGATGCATATAGGGAAAAACCATGGAGGCACTCAAAATTTGATGCACTATGGAGTGGTCTTTATGTGGTTATTAGTTGCAAATATGCCAATGCTTTTCAATTAAGAAGGCCTAATGGTGAAATTCTACCTATTCCAGTACTGGAATATATCTTAAGTTCTACTTCTAATAAAAAATGAGTATTTCATGTATATAGTTAGGTTAGTTTCCTTTATGTGGGTTCTTATTTTCCAAGAAGTCCATGAGCACATGTATTTTTTGCAAAGGTTGTAGAGGATTTTGTTCTTAGTTTTAGTTGTAGAAAGGTAATTTTAGGTTCTTGGGTATGTTTTCTATGCTTTTAGGGTTTTCACTTGGTGGGTCTTCATGATTTCTATGAGTTTGTTGCCCAATGGATGCACAATTTAATATCTTTGTGGGCCTGCATTTCACCCAACATCATATCTTTTTGTAATACATGACCATTTCTTGTCACTTTGTAGAAGTGCTCCTTATTTTTTTCTTGTCACAAAGTAAATCACCATGTGTATGTGTGAATCCAAGTTTCTTAATTGGACCATCCTTTTACTATGTTGACATGTCAACATGAGTTGGAATACAACTAGAATTCTATTAGTTGTTGTTTTCCCATATTTTGTATTTTGTCAAATTTTCTAACAATGCGGGGAAGCAATGTTATGCCATGTGGAATCATGGGCCAATTCATGTTGTGTGGGTTGCAATGTGACAAGGTGATGAGTTGGACTAAGGTGGCATATAGTGGACATTCCATTGCCCAAGTCTCTGATATGGTCAGTTTGGTGGTCCACATGTTCTTAGTTTTTTCTTTCTCCATCAAATGATGGATAACCAATGTCTCTTGTTATATCGCTATAGGAAAATAATTGATCTTTAGTTATAGAAACATAGTGAAAAATTACCACGTGTCCCAGTGGGCCCAGTTTGGTAGGCATAGTTAGGTTGAGATCGCACTTAAAATTAACAATATTATAAGCTATCACAGTCAAGTTTTAAAGGGTGGAATGGTTAATTAAATGATGTAGTCAAATAAATGAAGAATTTACAAGGTGGAAGAAAGAAATAATATGGTCAGTCTACATGGAGGATTCTGGTTGCTTAACTAAGTTAACCTGCTGAATTTGTTGATTCATAAGCCAAAAATGAAGGGAATTGGGTTTTCTTGCACTATCTGATCTTCTCGATTGATCCCAACCACTTCCAAGTAAATGCAAGGCCAAAAAACTACATGAATAACACTTCTTCCATTGTTTGATTGCCCATTTTGGGTTTTTCTTGTATCAAATGACATCATTTCTATCATTTCCAAAGTCCTTCCAACTATGGTTTTAATGATTATGTTGCATCTGGGGTTTCTCCATTATTATATTTCTTTCAAATTTGTAGTAATTATTGAGTGTAAAGGTTGTGTTTGGTTCAAGATAGAAAAATATCTCAATTATGCCTGACCTATAAAGGTAGGTGTTATAATTTTTGTAAAAGGTCGACTCTTCTCTATCTCTCTGATATTGCTCTCTAAGTTTAGTGTAAATTCCCTTTGCCTCTAGACTATTCATGGTATTTTGTCTTATCTCCTTCAACCATTGATATATTATGTAGGACCTATTTTCCTCTCATTAGTGTATTGTGGATATCTACAATTTTGCATAACTATATTTGTTTGACCTATGAATGATATATAAGTGAATCTCATCTTCCTTATGTCATTTATTTTTTTTTTTTGATCTACATGTGATTTTTGGATTAATACAAGTCTGTCTATGTATATATATTGGTGTCATGATGATTTTAAATTGCATGTATGGGCAGACATTAGTTTGAACACTCTATTTTGGTGCATCACCCCTTAGGTTAGAATATGTAGATTTTATTTCTTGCATTTTCTTCTCCATTTTCCTTCTAAAGATTAGTTAGGTTCATATTGATAGCAAAGGAATTCAGCCTTCTCTAGAGACTCAACCTTACACTTCAAGTCCCACAAGTTGGAGGTTGTTTCCATGTTTCACATGATTGTCCTTAGGTAAAAACTTTGGACAAGGGTGCAAAATTTTGTGACAACATAAACCTCATAAAAGAGTGATAATATCCACCTACTTGTTAATCCTCCATTCTAATTTCACCATGTTTGGACCACTTCAACATTTGGTTTGGGACCTGAGAACTTTCCTGCAAGAAACAAATCCATAGAGGAGAGTCAAGGATATAGATTTCAAACTTGTATTTTGAAAATATGCCTTACCTATTATGTATAGGAAAGAGGAATTATTAGTAGGTTTGAACCCAAAAAATAGAAGATCATCTTTGGGTTGCCCAAGGAGCTTCTTGTAAGATATTCTTCTCTTGATTGTCACATGATCCTCCATTCTAAGGATCCCTAGACACCATGGATGGGGGGAAGGATCACCCTAGGCCCCAGTTTCTTCCTCAACCTCACTTGCTACACCTCTTAGATGTCCTACTCCACCAGAATTCATTTTACCAAGTGCCAAACCATCTAATCTAGCCCAATATTCACCTACAAGGATAGAACATTAAGGCTTTGACCACCATTGCCCACATTTTAGCTCATTGTAGAATTCAAATTTTCCATCTCCTTAGATATTACTTGTTCATAAGTAGTATTTTATTAGTCATAAAAACACATATGTTTATATATTTCTTGTATACTTGTACATAGACATACACATATAATCATATAATTATATATACATTTATATGTGTGCACCTATATATACTTACATAGATACACATTAGTATACTATAGCAAAATCAAAGTCACACAAAGGATCATAATCCTAAACATAACTAATATAAATAATTGTGATATTGCTATCAAGATTTAATAGAAATAAGTGCATGAGCATATTACCTAAAATTAGAATCACAAGATCATACTAGAGCCATGATATTGCCCATCTAAAAAAGGGCCACTCTCATACACATAATCTAAGTCTGAAGGGTTTTTTTGAGGGAACCTTTGTAATATCTCCACAACAACAACATTTAAGTTTTTTTTTGAAGACACCCTCAAAAGACCTTTCTAGACAAATGAATTTGATGTCAATAATTTCACTTATGTATCATTGAGATAAATACACACACACATACATACATACATATACATACATAGATATACATACACATATGCATATATATATACATACACACAAATAGATATATATCCATATACATGCATATGTATATATACACACACACATATACATATATATACATATATACATACATATATATGTATGTATCTATACTATGTGTGTGTGTGTGTGTGTACATATCAAACACAAACACACACATATATGTATGTATACATACATACATACATACATAAATACATATAAAATATTCATTATATTTATATGATAGAGTTAGTATTGCTAGCTATAAAAAAGTCATAATGCTATAATAAAAAAAAATCAAAGAATCATTAATATAAACAGGTATATATCCTCATATGACATATTTAACATTTTGAATCACCATAAATATGCCAATACTATCTAAAAAGTGTCTCATTATCTAATAAATATAAAATCTATGAAAAGTAATAATCATGCCCATTTCTTTTTGTGTATTATTGTCGTCTATAAATATGGCAAATGAACTTCCTAACAAATTTAGCTTTTACTCACCATAGTTGATATTTGTTTCTTCAATAGCCTTAGGGAATCTAATTCAATATATGTATCTATTGTTCATACACTAATAAAAAGTTAAATTATATTTTCATTCAAATTTTCAAAAAAAAATTCTTCTTTATACTTCTTGGGTATAAAGTCATTTTCATGTCCTACTAGGAAATTTGGAACCAAAATTACAATGGCATATGAATGAATATTGTCCTATGGCATATTAGTGATAAGAGATTCCTAAATTCTAACAATTTCTTACAATAGTCTTATAAAGCATATGTCACACATTCTATTTATGTAATCTTTTTATTTGATATTTTTTTTAATCTTATATAATTCATAATTGTCCTCATCTAGTTATCTATAATTTCCTTGATTGAATCACACAATTCTTTATATTTTTAATTGTCTTTAATGAGTTTAGGATCATCCAAGTCGATAATAAATGTAACCTCATTTTTACTTTCTATTTTATCCCTTCTCTATCTTGATGTTGAAGTGGATGAGGCCTCATGATAGTTTTTAAAATCCATTACATGTAGAGGAAATAAAGTTGTTCCATGTAAGCATCTATCAATGCAATGGTTGTAATTTCAAGTATATGAAACTTGTTCTTTGCCGAATCTGTGACCCAACAAAGAAGTTGTTTTGAATATATAAAACACATTCCTTTATAATGATTTCATGAAAAATAATTCTTCAGATAAATTTTCTTAAGATGAATTACTTCCTTGATGTAATAGTCTATATCTACTAAGAATGTGATACTATCTCTCTTCTACACACTATCTATTGGAATTTTGTACCTAGAAGTAAGATACTCCCATAACTCATTGACATAATTTCTACATGGGTAAATTTTTTTTTGAACACTATCAAGTGATAATAAATCTATTTACCTTAGGACAATTCATCATTACATACAAAATTATCATTTAGCTGAGTCAAATCATAAAGTACAAAATAAAGCAATCCCTAGGGATCCAAAATGATAAGTATAGAATTGTTTCATTTTTAACTTCATATTATTCAATAATTATAGTTTCAATAATTAATATAGATAAAATTTCTTACTTTCTTTCACAATTTGATGTGTAACTTTTCAATTGCAAATGTGGCACCTTCCTTATCTCTATAATAAATTTTGTAGTATATAGCAATCTTCGTATACATTTTCAAAAGCTTTTGATATTATGCATCCATGGCACTCTCATTTCTCTTGATATACCAATTAATTATACAACTTCCTTATTCTTAATAGACTTTGTGATAAATATGCAATTAATTGGGCATAAGTTGTAACACCTTTGATTACAACTTTTTCTACCCACTAGGGATTGTTAAGCCAAATCTAATCATCTTATATTCTACTCAAAATTATTTTAGTTACATTTTTATTAATTATCACTAGAAATTTACCCATCTACTCAAGCCATTTTTTGTTATTTCTTCTCTACTATCTCAAGAAAGTGGAGCCTTAAGATTTCTTAGCTTATTATTGTCATACTCATCAAGTTGAACTAAAATCTATTTTTTAAATAACTTCAACATGGATAATCCCATCTATCCAAAAAAATACATTGTCAAATAAAATCATAGTTGGTTATTTCATAAAAAATTTAAATTTTGGAATAAATTTACAATAGAAACTCATAAGTCTTGTGGGATCAATACATTTTACTATTTATGTCTTTATCTTCCAAGCCAACTTCAAACTTTAGAATTCACCAATTGACCAAAATGAAAATATGGTAACTATTTATTTTCCATATTTGTCTAGAAATGCATTTAAGGTGTTGTTTCCAAAAACCTAAAATCATCCAAAGAGCTATTAAAAATGTTTTCTGTGTTTAGAACAACATTTATTCTATATACTATAACTTTTTGTATTGCAATACTTATTTTAGTATTTTTCTCTCATAGCTTTAGTTCATTATCATGAGAGACATGTCATGGTGTTATAATCACCAATTTATTTTGCATGGGAGAAAAATATTTGTTTTAGCTTTATGAAGACCAAATCATTTCTATTTAGTTTTTTTGAAAAAAGTTACAATACTAGAGATAGGTGTAGCTTTTTTTTCTTATGTGCCTATTGCCTTCTTCCTCTAGATCTTGTTCTTTTCCTTTCTAACTCTTTCTTCATCAATCATTTTTATAGGATCTTTGTTCAATTTCTCACTTATTATGATTTTGGTTCATGTTTATGAAATGTTTGGTATGCTTTCACTCCAATGTCAATTAAAATTTCTAATGTTTCTTTGTTCTAAAAACTTTCAGCCACCCTTGATCTTGATTGATCTTCTTTATTTTCAAATTCATTACATAGTTAATAATTTCCATAAAAGGGTTTTCTCCTTCCTTTAATTTCAAAATTATTACTAGTAAGTATTTAATAGATTTTTCTATAATATACCACAAAAATTTGCTAGCCCTAAGGCATCATGTATTTTCCATACAAGGATTACTTGGAATTGAATTTTTCTTTGTCCTATAGGCCTAGAGACATCATACATAGTGACACCATTACATAACTCTAGACAATCTTTGATAAGAGGCTAAACATGTGCATTCATATTTTTAAATGAGGTACTTACATATTTGAGTGAACAAAATTACATAATTAATGTGAATATTTCAATATAACATTTATAATTACATGTAGATATCTATTACATGAAGAAATACCTAGAATAACCATTTCCAATAAAATTTCCCCCCTCTTTAATTAACACTCATGGATGAATGTTATCATTGATAAGATAAATTGGACACACCAAGTAAATAGATATCGTCTCTCCAAATGGATTGATATTGTCTATCACTAATGAAAGCCTTAGATTATGAGGTTCTTCTTTAAAGTGTGGCCAATTTTCCTCTATGTCCATAAATATTGAACCATTTGTAGGATTTTGACTAATGTCACCTCAACTTCTATTATCTGCATGATAGTCTATAAATCGTGCCAATATACTACATCTGATTAATTATTGCATATGTGGATTAATGGGAAAACAATGAAGAACCTTGTGAGGAACATATTATATTATTTAATCTATTTGATATATACGTGTATTAGATTTAGGACATTCTATTGAAAATTTATGTTATTTATGATATATAATATGATCATTATGACAAGTGTCAATTGCTTGATAATCCATCCAATTATCTTTTATAATGGTAGATAATTCTCAATATGAGTGAGGTCAAATAATTGATTTGTGGTAACAAAAGCCCACCTATCAATGTACAAAAAAAACATTACAAGTTTTTTTATATTAACAATATTAATGATACATGATTCAACCTTATTTAACTATAATGAAATATATGGTCACACCTTAACATATCTGAGATTTTTATGTTGGATAGACTATTCACAACCTTCAAGTTCACCAATAACAATACAATAGAGAGAAGAATTATTAGTAGCAATCATAAAGGGTTACATCTATCTTCTCAAGTATAACATCAAGGTCATCTTGATCATCATGATCACATGTGGTGACACCAAACATGTCATGAATTAATGTATTTTTAACTTCATCTTCAAATTTGTTTTTTGATGCATGATTTCCAACTTCCATGGGATCATTCTCTCTAGGTTCCATATTCACACCTCCAAATCACTCCACTTTGAAAACCATATTCTCTAGGTTGTGGTGGTCTATATCATGCACCCTAGGGAGCTTGAACTATATAATAATGATGATCACCATAAATGAGCCATGATCATGATCTCATCATTATTGAAATACTCAAACATAAAAAAAATTGCAAAGAAAACCAAAATCATCAAACATTTGACATAGTAACATAGCAAGTATCCTAGTTCCCAACTAGCAATCACCTTGGAAAATGTTCAACTTGATTGTGTTTGATGTAATAAGGTCATTCATATGTGTTTTTAGTCAATTTAGGTAAAAGAATAAAGCTACATAAGCTAGGATGAAAAAATGGTGCTAGTTGTCCTATTAAAGACCACCTTTCCATGTTGAAGACACTTTATCCAAATAGATAACATTGGTAGAAGAGATAGTGGCACTACATTGATTCAATAATAAAAAATTATGTGGCATACCTATTAGCCCCAATTTTTGTTCCCTTCCTTATTCCAAAGCTTACTCGATTTTGGTCACCTTTTCTAATATTGATATGACCTAGAATTGACAAGTTGTTAGATATTATTAAAAGTTTAGTAAGTAGGGAAAAATCATTGAAGGATGTGTTTTAATTTCACCAAAATCATATAAATGTTGTGGAAGTTTATGGAGAAGTTTTTGATGTATTTAGATAGTAGCCAAAAAGGGCAGCTAACCTCATGGTACATAGGGCTCAAGACCAGCTCATAGTTACCCCTACTATCTAACCAATCCCTTTTATAGACATCAAAAAATCATAATGTTTAACCCCATAGAAATATCCTTCCAAATATTAGTATCCACTATACTACCCCTAACATATATAACATGCCAAAAAAAATCCAACAGCTGAGATTACAAGTGTTTCTTATAAATAATTAATAATCATGGTGATAGTTATGGAGAAGTTGATAATCTAAATGGTGATAGTTATTATGATGAAAGGTGACCCATGGAGAACATTATTAGTAACAAAGATTTAATAAATTTGAATAAAAAATTTATTTCCAAAGATCAAATTAGAGTCATTGGGTGATTCAACATGATTTAGGCAATATTAAAATATTGAACTAAAAAGTGATTATTATAAGTTTGTTTAATAATATAGAAAAGTTTTCAAATCTAATCTCCTTGACATTTCAATGTAATGGAGCAGTTAAAAGTTGGCTAATATTCAAAAAGTTTGAATTGTTTTGAACCATTGATAAAATGCAGGAACAATACTCAAAATATTGTTCTCATGAATCATATAAGTTGTTTAAAAACCTTGATAATGTCATGTATTACAAAAGCATACATAATATCTCTCAATCCTGAAGAATGAAAAGAATGTTCTATGTGGCTTCATATATTCATGAGATTTTTAATAACAATCAAACGTTGGAGGGTTTCTAAATTTTTACAAAGTTGATGAAATACCTAAGATATTCTCACTCTCCATTCAATGAGTTTTTAGGAAATTTGACTAATAAATTCTCAAGAACCTTTCAAAATTGGTTGAAACATTTTTTTGACATTGAGTCAAGTTGATGAAATTAGTTACAATACCAATTAGATAAACATTGAATTGAACAATTTAATCCTTGAAGTAAATTTACATTCTTTGCGTGAGAGATGAATTCCCAAAGGGCAAGTATTATATCACATTTTTTTTTATGGAAAAAGAGGGGTAAAAATTTAGTAAGGCAAAAAGGATTACAAGGATAGCTCAACAAGGAGCTCTATCTTGAGAAAAAACTTCATCAAATTCTTGCACCATCTCAAAGGAAAGTTTCCCTGTATCCATAATATTCCAGCCTAAAGCATGACCAGAATCCCATTTGGCTAAACAATTAGCAACTCTATTCCATTCACAAGGAATGCAAGTAAACCTAATAAACTCAAGAGAGGTACAAAAGAGAAGAATTTGATTAACAATAGTGGCTAGCTGCCAAGTAACATCCTCAAGCTCCTGTGAGGAAAGCAAGTTCACCACCACTTGGGAGTTAGACTCATAAATAATCTTGCACCATCCCCACAAAAAAACATTGTTCCACAACATATAAATGGCCTGAACCTCCATGAGATTGTTACTATAATCACCCTTATGCATTGAGAAAAATAATTTAACATCACTAGAACTACAATGAGCCACTCCCCCAATATAGCAAGGCTTGGATTCCCCTAGGAAGAACCATCAATATTAATTTTCAGAACTCCATGGGGAGGAGTCTAATGCCAATCTTGACTCACCCAACCTTTCCTCTTTTGCCAAGGCTTGTTGGTCAATCCTTGAAACCTTTGAGCTACAATCCTATCATGAAGATGAAAATTTAGGAAATTGCATATAGAAAGATCAACTGGATCTATACCCCCATCTAGCACACACTTTACTTGAATAGTTTCTTGAAGAGAATATGCAATCTTCCACCAAAGATGCATAACACCAAGCTAAACACCTTGGAAGATTTGTTGATTCCTCTCTAGCTAGATATGCTAGAAATGAATGATGGACCAAAAATCTTGGTAGGATGGAAAGGAGAAGACTTGGAGGGAGCACCACCCAAGTGGGCACAAAACTCAGGCAAAGAGGAAGCATGCCTACAAGAGCAACCCAAAGCACTCCACCAAAGGTGCCATAGCTGAGTAGAAAAAGAGAAATGGAAGAATAGATGGGAGATAGACTCATCCCCATTACCATATGAAACACAATAAGAGGGGCCTTAAAATCCATGTTTACAAAGATTATCCCACATAAAGTAGTGGTTATGAGCCACTAGCTAGATGAAAAAATTGTAGTTGGACCAAGAAACTTTATTCCAAACTTGCTTCCACCAAGGGACCTTAGCATCCCCAAATAATTGTCTAGTTATCTCCTAGTACCCAGTAGAGACATGATATTTACTAGACAAGGTACCTCCCTAAGTGAAAACATTTGGACCTAGCAAAGAGGAACACTCCCTAGAGGCTAGATTGTGAGAAAGCTCCCAACGATCCACATCTATACCTCTAGGAGGCCAATCAAAAGAGTGCTTCCATCTGTAATCAACAACAGGTCCCAATTGATAAGGAGTCTTGTAATAAGCCACTTATCCCATCTAGTAGCATGAAAAGAATCACAAAGATTCTAAAGATGAGGGTACATGGATGTTATGGATGGGAATCCATCCTAAGCTTTAGACCAAAACAAAGCCTTACAACCTCCCTTACATATCTAGAATAGACCTATCTTGACTAATACAACACCAATCTTCAGAGTATTCAAGACCATTAAGCCACAACCTTCAACAGGAAGTGTAGAAATAAAGAAAGGATCAACACCATGAAAATATTTATGGGTGATAGTATGGGCCCAAAGTTGATGTTGTCTAGAGCACCATCACCAATAAAGCTTAGCAGCCAACACTTGGCTACTCAAGAGAGCTGATCTAAGACCAAGACCACCCTCCTTTTTAGGCCTACAAATAGTCTCCTAGCTAGTCAAACTCCATTTAGTCGTAAAAAAATTACCATTCTAAAGGAATTGCTAAGAAAGAGCATCAAACTCCTTGAGAAAGTAAATAGGAGTGACCTGAACCATGCTTCTATAAGTAGGAAGAAATTGGATAACAAATTGAAGAAGAGTAACCTGAGCAACAGTAGAAAGCCATCTATGAGTCCAATTATTTACTTTATCCTAAAGCTTCATAATTATATTTTTCCAAAAGAGAGATGACTACCTAGAGACAGCAATAGGGATGCCAAAATAAGTCAAAGGAAGTGACCTAATATGAAACCATAGGATATCAACAATCCTTTGCTGAATAGAATCAGAAGTGTTAAAAAAGTAAATGGAATATTTTTGCTCATTAACTTTTTGGCCTAAATTTTCCAAATAAATTACTAGAGTATGTCAAAAGGCTTTAGCTTCCTTGATCCTAGCAAGACCTGCAAGAGCAGAATCATCAACAAATTGAACCTAAGAAAGAGTAGGTAAACCATTACCCCACCGCCATCCTCGAATAGAATTTAAATGGGACACTTGATACTTAATGAATTTTCCCAAGCCCTTAACAATGATGATGAATAGATATGGGGAGAGAGGGTCACCCTGGTGGAGGCCTCTAGAGGCATCAAATAGCTAGGAAGGTTGACCATTAAGAAGAATTGAAAAAGAGGTAGAAGTAACACAAATCATAGTCCAACTCACCCAATCAGAGCTAAAGCCAAAGGTAAAAAGAATATTCCTTATGAAACTCAATTTAACTCTATCATAAGCCTTAGCAATATTTAGCTTAACAAACATTTCTCTCTCCTTTTAACTAGCCATAAAGTGAATAGCCTCAATAGCAAAAACCACCCCATCCAAAATTTGTTTTTTAGCAACAAAACCACCTTGTTCCTTTGAGATAATAATGGGGAGCCACATTTTAATTCTCTTAGAAATCAACTTAGTAATGACTTTGTAAAGAACATTACAGTCTAAAAAACATCAATTGATTAGCACCCTCTCTTTTTGGAATAAGAGTCAAG
Organism: Cupressus sempervirens; assembly: GCA_028749045.1. Classification (NCBI taxonomy): domain Eukaryota; kingdom Viridiplantae; phylum Streptophyta; class Pinopsida; order Cupressales; family Cupressaceae; genus Cupressus; species Cupressus sempervirens. Next base: position 700,227,798 of record CM053789.1, on the reverse strand, counting down.
AAAGTAGAATTTAATGCCTAAAGAATCTAATTGCTAGAATAGGATTCCTTAACCACATCCAAAAAATCATGATTAATCATGTCCTCGAATTCCTAAAAGAACTCAATTGGAAAGCCATTAAGACTAGGAGCCTTTCCCTTAGGCATGTCAAAGACCACCTCCTCTAGCTCTTCTAAAGATATTGGTCACATGAGATAATCATTCATTTCTTAAGTGATAAGGGAAGGAATACAAGAAAAAATATTTTTGTTTTCATTATCTATAGGAGGAGAGTCCTCAGAGAAGAGGGTAGAAAAGTACCAAGTAGCCTCTTGGAACAGGGATGGCAAGGAAGTCAGTTTGATACCTTTAGAATTAACCAAAGAAGAGATATTGCTTTGATTTTAGTGAGATTGCACCATTTTATGGAAAAAATAGTGTTCCAATCACCTTCCTCAAGCCAATCAACTCTACCCTTTTTCTTCCAAAAAATTTCCTCTTGAACTTCCCATTCTTCTAGAGCTCTAGAAGTAAGGGATTTGGCCCTTCCAAGATCCTCCAAGAAGCCTCTATCTCTAATTTTCCAACATCAAGATATTCCTAAAAAAGCCTCTTCATAGAGTAAAGGTTCCCAAAACATTGTCTATTCCATACCCTAATTTTCCTCTTAACATATTGAAGCTTTTTAGATAATGAAAACATAGTAGTACCATATGTAGGAGTGCCAACTCTCCATCAACATAAAAAAAAAATCATAAAGAGAGGATTGACCAAGCCACATCAACTAGAATTTAAAAGGTGGATGCTTTGGAATACAAGCCCTAGGAGCAGAAAATTTGATTGGCCAATGATCAAAACCCATTGAATCTAGGATTTTTAGAGAGAGAGTAGGGGTTCTACTAACTCAAAAATAAGAAACAAGAAATTTGTCTAGACATTCTAGGACAACATCAACCCCAATCCTTTAATGATTCCAAGTATAGAGACCATTAGAAGACTTAACATCAGAGAGATGCAAAAGTGATATGTGTTACTGAAGAAGAGTAGAAGAAGGCCCCAATCTAGCCAAACCACCTTGCTTCTCCCCCAAAATTAAAACTAAATTGAAGTCCCCAGCTAACACGTAAGGATGAAAAAGGTGATAGTTTCTAACATATTGAATATGCCTCCAAAGTTCTTTCTTTCCCACAAAATCAATAGGGGCATACATATTAGTAATCATGATTACCTCCCTTGAGTCCAAAGTAGAAGAAACCATAGAGAGAGCTAAGTGAGAGTTCACCTAGCCTAGTGAAGAATTTTTTTGCAAATCCCAAAAATAGGCAAAGCAATTGCACTGCCAATAGCCCCAACACATTGACATTGCCCATGAGTCCAAATACTAGAGGCATGTTGAACCATAGACTCCATAGAGAGCTTAGTTTCTTGGATACAAAGAACATTAGGAGAATGAGAAACCACTAGATTCTTAATAGCCTTTTGTCTAGGAATTCTATTCAACCCCTTAACATTCAATGAGAGAATAATCATCATTGAGTAGAATGGGGAAAATGAGCATCTAATGGTTTCACTAACCCAGACTCTATCAGTATATCTCCTATGAGTTTAATCTTCACTTGATCTATTTTGTGCCCAGTCATTAAAGGAGGAGTAAAGAAAACTTGGTTAAAGGGTCTATGCATCAACCCCAAGGGGAGAGGATACCCCTTACCCTTACTAGAGGCTAGCACATCCTTAACCAAGTCGGCTAGAAAAATGTCATTATCCTCCAACACCATAGGTGTCACTAAAGCATCTAACATAGGAGCTATAATGACCTTACAGTTCTGATGTACCACAACCTAGGATACTCCACAAGCATCATTAGGTGAAAGTCCTTAATATAGGAAAACTAGGTTAGAACAAACAGTAGGAGGAATACCCTCCTCTAAAACCATACTATCCAGCACCTCAAAGTGATTAAAACCTGAATTAGATATTCTATCTTTCAGATGCCTCTTTTGACCATGCCCCTTAGCTCATGGGTGAGGAGGGTTAAATCCATCCTTATTTTGTATTTGAGCCTTTCTCTTTCCTATAGCATTTGGAAAATTCTTCCCCTTGGTTGTATTATCCATCTGAGCTTGTCCTTTTCCTATAGTGTCTACCAAACTACCACCATTAGCAGCCATGGAACCACCCACTCCTATGCAATTCAAGTTGTAAGGACACTAGCATTGTAAATGACCATACTCATAACATATCTAACATTGTAAAGGGAGGGATTCATAATCTAATTGTTGCACCTAGGAAGAAGCCTCAAGAAAAATTTCCAAAGAATCTAGTAATGGGTTATTCAAATTAATTTCAACACAAATTCTAGCAAAAGAAATAATCTTTTTATCAAGGGATTGATGCACAGTCGTAGTCATCTTTCCTAGCAAATCAACAATTTGATGGAGGATGTATTCTTGCTAGAATTCCAGGGGAAGGTGAGGCAAGTGAACCCAAACAAGCACTATTGAAGAGAGATCCTTAGTAGAATTAATTCTTGAATGCCAAGGTTTGACAAATAACCCCACATGGTTGTAGAAATAAGGGCCTCCTTCAAAAACATGATCATGATTAGACATACAGGAGAATATGTCAAAAAAATAGCTATTCCCTACTAGCATGATCTCCATATCTCCTTCCGCTTGCCATAAGCGGCATATTCATGTCTCAAGAGTATATAAGAAATCTAGATTCCAATAAATTTGCATATCAAAGCATGCTTGGGCCAATATTCAATGTCCTTTATCAATATTTTGAATAAGAACCAAAAGTTGGGAAACTTTCATAAACATCTAATAAAGGGATCTTCTTATTCATTTTCAAAAGAAACAATGATGTAGTTATTATACCTACCATGGGATGGATGCCAAAATGAAACCATGTAGATTTAGAACAATTAAAATTACAGTAGCAAAATTTCATTGGAATTTCAAGTTATAGTTGTCAAATAGAGTTACATGAAGTCTTATCCAACATTATGATTGTCATAGTAGAAATGTGAGATTTGAGACAACTATTCATTAAAGTGTGAAAGATTAAAATAATATTTTTCAAACCTTGTTGCCATCAAGAATATGTAATTAGATTTTTAGTGATGTTGGTGTTGGTGTTGGTGGTTTTGAGGATAATGGCTTTGCCAAAAAAATGACCACACAAGTTCATCCCCAAGGTATTTTATGAGGTAATTCCTCTCTTGATATTGTTTTAAATGTCAATAAATTTTATAGTGCATGCACTTGGCTATAACAGAAAACCTTGATCAAGTATTTTGTGGATTGTATTCCTTCTGAAAGTATGCTGTGGGAATGAGTTTCCAAGTTCTGGACACCTCAAGGTGTCCACCTTGAAGGCATTCAAAGCCTAAGTAAAGTCATTTTTTTCTTTTTAATTTTGGCAATCCTAGCCAAGTTGAACATGTTTTTATTCAAGGTCCCTGGACTATCATGTCATCTATTCTAGTTTTTCAGCACTAGTTACATAATTTGTAGTTTCTAATTACTACAATATTAAGGTGCCCATATGGGTGGAGTTCCCTAGGCTTCCTATCCCATGCTAGCCCTTTTTGATAGGTATTTCAAAAACTATTGGCAAGGTTGTTAGCCTTGAGCTAGATAAGTTCTTCAATGCTCGACCTTGACATAGGGTATGCCTTGAGGTTGACCTCTCCAAGGACTTCAAAGCATTAGTGGACATACAAATAGGTGGCACCACCTTCACCTAGAAGTGTCTATACCTTAACCTACTTAATATCTACTATTAGTGTAAGTCCATGGAATAGAAGATTAGGGATTTCCAGTGTTAGAACATAATCCTCCTTTAGCCCTAGAAGCCAAGTCGGCTATGGCCACCAAAAAGGATGAATGGACTATTATTGTGAAAAAGGGCAAGTGCTCCATTGTGGCTAAGGTAGGATCATTGTCTCAAGATAATGGTAAACCACACTCAAGCTTGATGCTATTAGATTCTTTAGTTCCCTTAATTTCTCTTATACCTATTTCAAACCCTAGTAGTTAGGAGACAATAGGAGTTCATACCCTGACCCTTGCCCTTTATGGGTTCGAGCACTACAAGAGGTCTCAATATTTTTTTCACAATTCCTCCATCATTCTCATAGCCTTGAGGGCCATGATGAGGTTGATGATAATAGAGAGAAGATATGGTAGGTCATCTCTCTTGGAGACCCTTCATTTGATGCTCCCACATTTTTTTATAGCAACTTCTCCTCTCTTAGGGACAAGAAAGACATTCAAGCTGGGTTACTATTAACCAAAATGCCATCCCACCAAGAAAGAAAATTCAATTGATAATTTTCTCAATGGTTTCCTAAGGTTTTAATATAGCATTGGCTATACTTTATATTATGCCTTGGAATATTTTAAGTTGCATCCATACAATTCACATAGTCATGATTTGTTGAGCATTAACTAGGGTCAAGATGGTGAAGGTGTGACTGATTTGTTTTTACCTAAACACAAGGTTATGTTAACATGCTATGGTTTAAGTTGTGACTCTGTGAAAAGGGAAAATCTACAATGCTTCAAAGGCATATCTTGTACTATTACATCATCTAGATCTACAACTAGTGCATGATCACCATAGGTCAAGAAATGCTTATGTTTTGAGCTACAAAGTAGTGGTTCCCCTTGTTTCACTTGTTTACAAAGGTTAGAAAGGAACCTTGGGTTAAAGTGGTGATGGTGTAGATATGGTCCAACCTCAACCTTTAATACAAAATGGTAAGAATGGGTTGTGAGGTAGTAATGATCAGAGGATCATGGTTTCACAAGTAGAAATTATTATTAAAGGAAGGTGGTGGTGAGGATGTCATCATGGATGATGAAACACAAGGCATAAAGATTGAATTGCTAATAGAGTGGCATAATGGTAAGAAATGTTTGGTCCACATGGAAAGACTTGATGGTTAAACTCTAGTTGACCAAAAATCATAGTTGATTTTGTGATTTGATGGTAGTGGAAGCAATTCCTTGAATGATGAATTAGATCTTTCTAATCCCCTACGACCACTTTCATTGTTCCCTAGGCTTGATAAATGCAAAGAGATACTCCACCACTGCCTGTTGATCCATCCATTCAACCAAAAGTTAAATAACCACCATTCTTGACCTATCAAAATTTGTTTTGGTGAAGAAGTGATCTTCTCATGTATGGATTAATGCTGTAATTAGATCTTTTCAATTTTGTAGTGATTATTCTCTATAGATTTAATTGTAGTGGTTGATTTATCTCTTCTGAGGAAAGTTATCCAAGTTATGCTGGCACTATAAAGGAAAATGTTGTACTCTTTCTTAGGGTAAGATCTTCTCTATTTCTCTAGTATTTCCTTAGCATGCTACTATAAATTCCCTCTTCACCTTTTAATTATATGATTTTTTGACTTATCTCTTTCAACCATCATCGTACTATGAAAGCTTGTCTTCCTCTCTTTGATGTACTCTAGATATCTATTATCTACATTTATGTATCTCTTTTGCCTATGAATGTTAAGAAGTGAAGCATTTTTTCTTGTGTCACTCATGTGGTTGTCTGATCTTTATGTAGTTTATATATTAAAGAAAGTTTCAATCCATATATCTTTGGATTGTCATAATAATGGTACTATGCATGTATAGGTAGAGATTGGTTGGAACACCCTATTTTGTGCATCATCTCTTTAGAATAGATTAGGTAGTTACTTTCAAGTCTCCTTCTCCCTTTTATCTTCGAAAATAGTTTTAGTTCATCCTAATAGTAGAGGAATCCAACCTTCTTTGAAGACTCAACTTCATAGTTCAAGTCCCATAGCTTGAAGGTTGTTTCCATGTTTCAAGTTGTCCTAAGATAAAACTTTGGACAAGGGAACAAGCTTTTGTGACAACACTTTTTGTCATGTCGCATGGGACATTATATTAAAAAGATTTAAAGTTCACTGGCATTATAGAAAGATTCCATGTTCATGTTGATGAGATAGTACTACCTTTAGTATTAGGCCTTTAGAGGCTCATCATTCAAAGGTACTTGATGCCTCTACTTTTAAGAACAATCTAGGTTTTAGACCAAATATATCATTATTGATGCCTAAGAAACACATGAGGGCATCCTCCAAAGGTAAATTTCAATATCAAGAGCTTTCTTTTTCAAATTCAAGAAGAAAGGCTAGGATATCCTTATCACCAGTTAGGAGTATAGTAGCAACACATAACCCTACAAGATCTATCTCCAATCCTCCTATTGTTAGGTCTTGGCCTAGGATACCATATACCCATATTAATAGATCACTTGTTTGCATTGTTAGAGCTCATGTTTTTTCCACCTTCAATGGTGTGAGCCCCCTCCTATTATTCAAAAAGCATGACATACTAGTATCAACTCCTAAAAGTATTCCTAATTTAACTAGTGAAACCTTTGTGTCCCCTGTTGAACATATTTAGAAGGTGTCTAATGTCTGAAATATTCATGGCATCACCAAGGATGATGTAGAAGTTAGGCTTTTGACCTCATCCTTGAAAGGAAAGGCACTACAATTATATAGAGGTTTGCCTCACAACTCTATTATTGATTGGGATAGGTTAGGTGTGGCCTTATGAAAACATTTTAAGGAAAAATGTGATCATCTATCACATCTAGAACATCTGAAAACTATCAAGGGCTCCCCATGAGCATATGACTGAATTTAGTTATAGGTTTCAAAATATATGAGATAGGATATGGGTATATGCAGGATCATGGTGTACCAAAAAGTGGTGATCTGAAAAATCTATAGTTCTAAAATATCTCAAACCAATTCAAAATCTATTCCAACTTTTTTTCCACCCACACTAATACTAAATGAAAACAATTAATATCTTTATAAGTTCTACTACATTTGTTTATACCAAACCTATATGCTCAACATTACAAACATCCTAAAAATGCACTTTTGGCCTATTTTATGTATTTTTACATCAAACATGTAGCTGATGACATTTTTTTCACCAAAATTTTATGAAATGAAAAAGGTTTCTTAAGAATGTACTTATCTTTCCACAAATGTAAGGTTTGTCAAATTATGAGTTTAGTAAGTAATTATTACTTATTTTCTAATGGAGTTATGTATAAAGTGTTGATTGACACACTACTTGAAAAACAACTATAACTTTCAAATGGTACAACATTTTTTGAATCCAAAAGATGCATCACATTCTATGTTTCATCTACTATAAGGAAATAAAATGAAAATTTGAATTTTATAAAGTTTTGAATTAGCTAAGGTGGTCAAACATGAGAGCTTTTTATTCCAAAAATACTAAAGTCAAAAATTAATTATTTATTATTTATCTAGAGTAAAAAATACCCAAAAATATGTGTCACATCTAGGCATGAGTCTACTACTTATATCTATAATATTATTTAAAAATATTATCGTTTGATTTTGATTAAGGTGGTCAGACATATGTCTACTTTTAATTTTAATTTTAAATTTTTTTTAATATTGTATTAAAATTCAAAATTTTAACCAATCAATTTTTATTTTTTTGAGATAAGTCCTAGTAGTTTAGAAACTAGATTCAATTTTCTAGAGATTCTTTTCTCTCAAAATTTTGATATAAAGTTAATAACAAATAGAAAATTGCACGTCAAGTTGAAATAACTCTAATTTTTTGATTTTTTATTGCCACTTAAGGGCATAGTTTGGTTGACCATGATCCTACACATACCCATATCTATTATAGTGAAGTGCTCTCTTGGTAATGCATTCTTGTATTATCTCAAAGCCTTCAACAATGATATTGCTACCACTCTTCAATCTATGGGAGGTAACACTCTACCAAATGCTTATGAGATTTCCATAGGAGTGGAGAATATTTTGATACAAGGAGAAAAGTTAGCTCCAAGGCCCCCAATGCCTTTCTTCCCCAACATGCCTAATCATCAACCTACTATGGCCCCTATTCATGTCTCCTTTGTAATTTAGCCTCTTGTTGTGGTCCCAATAGCCTCCACATCATCTTTTGGAGTTGATAGGATTAAAGCCCTGATGTAGATACTAATATAGAATATGGATAGGAGGATGCAAGACCAAGAAAAGAAGATGGAAAACAATATTATAATAATATAGAAGATAGGGAATGAGCTGGTGACTATGAAGAGGTAGCAAGCTCAAAATAATAAGCCTCTCCAACTCAAGAGTAAAGATCCAATTCATGGTAGACCTCTGAATCAGATTCATTTCCCCTACAATCATAATAGACCTATTGACCACCCTCACAATCATAATAGACCTATCGATCACCCCCAGTCTTCAAACACCAACCTAAATAGGACCTTAGTTGCTTAGAACAACCTCACCCAAGATCAAGATTTATGGCCTTCTTGTAACTACTCCTATGGATACTACATGTGTCAAAAGGAAAAATCTTACTTGGCTTTAACCATACTAGAGAAAGTAGTTTTTTAGCAACACAATGGTAATCAACTTGCTAATACCTTTCAACAAGATGGTTTCTCTTTCATGAACCACCTAGTGGAAGAACATGGTAATGTAAAATAAGACTCTTATGCTTACTCTACTAGGAATAAGAGAAGATTTGTGGAAGAGGTTGCTCCTCAACCTCCTAATAAGACTTCCACATCAAGTGCAGTGCCTCATATACAAGAATTTTCCCAACAACACAACACAAATAAGCTTGCCAATGCTTCTCAACAACAAAGGTAGGGTGAAAGTAGATATAATGTAAATAACCCACATACTATCCCACCTCAAGATTCTACTTCTAAGGCTTCCACCAAAACATCTAATGCTACTTTTAGTGTGGTAGAGTAGATGAAGAAGATGAATGTAAACCTTTCTATGTGGAATGCTGGAAAGAATTGTGCAATTGATTTATTAAATGGATATTGAGTTTGAGATAGACAATATTATAAAGTGGAACTCTAAAAAATTTATTTGAATCTCCATAGAGTTTAGGATGTAGGATCAATGATATCTTTTCTTTTTGTTATCATGACAAATTCCCTTAGAAGATCCTTAAGCCATGCCATAGTAGTAGGCCAAAAAAAACCACAATCTTCCATCTATCTCCCACTACTGATGAAACCCTCCTCTTGGGAAAAAATGAATGAAATCCAAGATCTTTAATGAAATAGAACAAAGGAGAGTTACCTTATACCTATCTTGGAATGCCTTTGGACTAAGATGTCCTAACCAACATGCTATGGAATAAAAAAATTTTGAGAAATAAATTTAAAAAGGATATCATTAAGGAAAATGAGATGGTTTTCATGGGTACATACCATCATAATGATAAATGTTTTACATTAATGTAAAAATAGGTTTTGAGGGGACCCAAAACCCCTTACAAGAACAGAAGATATATGAGAAGGATCACTAGATTTTACAAGGGCCTAAAACTTGAAGTTCACAACAAAGCATAAAAAACCAGGGTTTACAAGGACCTAAAACTAGAAAATTTTTAAACATAGTGCTAATTGAGGTTTTACAAGGACCTCAAACCTAGAGTTAAAATAGTAAAAAGCTAGAAATGACAAAAAATAGGAAACCAAAACCAACAATCCATCTAGGGACTAGACACCTATAAACTAGACCAACAACTAAATTAGCTCTTGAACTACCTTAGCAAATTCCTTGCTAGCCTCTATTGTGCTCTAAAGGATATTTTTCATATAAGAACCAGGAACCTCAACAACTACCTTCTTTGTACTTTGTCTCATTCTTTTTCTTAGACCACTTGGAATCTTAGCCACAACTACATCAGGAGGCGTGATATCCTCATTACTCTTTTTCCCTAAACTGGTAGTCACAACACATAAGATAGAAGTCACCATCTCCATTTTTTCCCCAATGTCTTTAACTAGTTGCCAAAGTTCCATTTCATACTCTATAAGTTTCTTAGGTATGTTCCCAAGTCAATTTCTAGTTGGGTTCTCTTAATTTTTTCTTGATCTAGTTCTTTCTATAAATTGTCCATTTTTTTCTCTAGCATATTTAATTCATTATAGAGTTAGGATTCAACTTGGAGGGAAGAATTCACTTTCAACTTGTCTTTGTGAAGGAAGAAAAACTTCATTGAATTAGTTTCATCTCTAGTCCCTTTACTAGATGTTTTTCTAGAATCATTGGTAATTTCCTAGGTTTCCTTGAGTTGAAGCTGGTTCTTAGAATCTAAACCCTTCTATTCCATTATCTCCTTCTGATTCTCCTTATTCATGCACTAATATTTAATGACAAGGGATTTAACTTCATCATTATTCTCTATTTCTATGTTCATCAGACTCTTAACATCAATAATCTTTTTTTTTGTGGTTGTAGGTTGATCACTTTGGTACCCATCATTCTTCCCTGATGCTTCAAAGATAGTTTTTGACTCCACATTCCTTTCTTTACTACTTTTCGCTCATGCTTAACCACAAAAATACCCCTACTTCCAAAGTACCCATCTAGATTAGAACTAAAATCCCCCATATCCATATTATCCTCTTTATCTCTAGTTTTCTCAGATTTCATATCTTCCTAAATATATTTCCTCCTTTTCTCCCTCTTAATCTCCTTATTAGATCCCTTGCTATCACTAAAACCCTCCTGAACTTTAACCTAAATTTTCTTAGCGTTTATCTTTTGATGAGGATCACTACCAAGCAATTTATGCTTCTCCATAATAGGAAAGGGTTTTATTGCATTACTTTTACAATAATGTTTAATTAATAAAATAAGCCCCTCATGGAGCATAGGTCTAGATTCCTTCTTCCTATTGGCCTAAAGACTATAAAGTAGAGAGAACTTCAAATAAAAAGGGAAAGACATCCTATCTTTACACAAAAAATGGTTTAAAAATATGAAATGAAATTTATGTACCCTTTTAGATCTTCCATCTAGAGTGAAGTATTCATAAATGCAAGATAACACATCTTGCGATATAGCCTTGAGTTGGTCCAAGTCATAGAAGTCCCCAATCTTCACAAGCATTTTCTCCTCATCATCATTTTTTAGAATTTTTTTGAATGTTGCATTTGAAATGTTTGTTTCCTTTCTAAAGTTTAGGCCTCCCATAGGAAGATTGGTGATCTTTACAATGAATTCCTCTATCAAATTTACTATAACTCCATGCGTAGTAGCCCTTTTTTTAGTCCAATTCCTAAAGAAAGACCCTGTGATATAGGGCTTGTAACCATGTAACTTATCATATACTCCATCACTTTTCCCTTGGAGAGTATATCCCACACCACAAATCTTTCCTTCCACTCCTTACAAGTCATTGACTCTTTTTTCCTCGGCTCCCCACCCATTGTGTATCCTTCTCTGCAATTTTTTTAAGAAATAGTAACATCAACTGAGTACAATGTATGTTTAATCTCAAGAAAATGCTTTACCCTTAAAATTTTCCAAGTACATTTAATGATGATGCAATGGTAACTCCTTGAGATACACAAATAATCCATAATAAAACGATTAATTATCATAATAAATTACTCAATCTTATGTAATGTTTCCTTCAATAGCATTATGCATAATGATAAATGTTGTTCTCGATGCAAATCCTATATATCTTTTGTATTATCTTTATCTATCACTTTGGGAATGGAAAAAAATACATCACATTTTGAGGGAATTATTTTCATAAGGAAATAAAGAAAAAGATGGGTTTTTTATTACTAAGGAGAAATTTTTCCAATCTAAAAAAATAAGTGGTGTTGGATGAAGCTATAAAAGGCCTAAAAATAATCTTTGAGACCTACCTTGTTTGACAAATTCCTTAAGAATCTAATTGTTAATGAGCTCAGAGTTTGCAAAATGTATTTTGACAAGGAGGAGGATTCGAGTATTTTAAGATATTATGATGTTTCAAACATTTCAACGATATGGAGTTATATGTATGATCAAAGACTTGAATGATATTATTATTGTTAACTCTTCACTCCTTCCAAAAGGAAGAAACATAATTGCTAAATTAAAATCCCTTATTTTATGTCTTTGAAAATGAAAGGAGTTACACTCACATGGAGTAGGGATAGAGGGTGATTTGAGTATCATCATTAATTCCTTGAGGATATAGGTAAAACTAGATAGCATTTATAGGCTCTCTTAGAAGTAGTGATGGAAATTACAGAGTTGTTTGAGTCTTTTACAAATGTATGTTGCGAGGATAATAAAGCAACTAAACATTTAGATAATATGGTAGTAGATGAGTTGAAGGTGGCGATGAGTTCTTAAAATATCCAAAAATAATTGTGCTCTATGTTTAATCCTATGAATGGGGAATACTTGGGGTTTTTTGTTGAATTGTGCTCTAGTGATCTTTTGGTGAAATACAAACCACTACTTCTAACAAGTCATATTAGAGCTTGGTTGTAGGTTTGAATCCCCTTAGGTAATGAAAAATGGGAGACTGTTGGAAAAAATAGTTGGTTTTGCTCTTGTGATGCAATAGCATCCTAGGTGTAAGAGAAATCTTGCATCACCCAAAAATATTTTCTTTTGTCTTTTCTATTTTAATAAGGACTAGTAGATAGGATGGTTACTAGTTATGAGAACTTGCTATTTTTAGTAAGTTTTTCATATGAACTTAGAATGTTCTCATTTTTTACATGAAGGTTCATTTTAGAGCTATATATCTACCATAAAAATCTCATTGATCCATTTTAAGTATTAGAGAAGTTATTGCAAATTTTAGATGCAAAAATTTGTAGAAAACTCTTCAAGCTCTCCATTAGAGGCCTTAGAGTGCTTGGATGAGGTCTAAAAACTCAAGTGAAGGGCACTTCTATGGTTCCAGTATGTATATTATGAGCTAAAATTTTTGAAATGTGGTTATAATAGCCAATCAAAGCAATGGTTCATGAGTTATGGTCTTTCAAAGCTGGGCTACCTAAAATATCTAAAATAATTGTCAAAGATGTATTTGGCTGACTCTATATGTATTGTTCTAGGGTTTGTTGGCCATAGGTATTAAGTTTCAATTTCTAGAACCTTCCTGAGTGACATAAAATTGCCTATTTAAGAAAGGCTTGAACATTGTCTAGGCCAACTCTAGATGGTAGTTCATAGTTTAATTTTGAAAATTATTGTAATGAAGGCACCCATGTGGGTTAGCATTTTGTACTTGTGAGTTCTATTAATCTACATTTATAGTGCAACTAAGAAGTCCACATTTTTTCCCACATTTTTTGTTGTTTCTTTGTTTCTATTATGAGTTTATGGTTTTAAGGGGAGCACCTTCATGAAGGGTTCTCCTCTTAAAACCATAAAATCATAATAGAAACAAAGAAACAACAACAAATGCAAATGCAAAATTATAGAATTTACAAGTACAAAATGTTAACCCACATTGGCACCTTCACTATAGTAATCTACAAGATAAAGCTACAAACTATCACCCAGAGCTAGCCTAGATAGTGTTCAAGCCTTTCTTAAATAGGAAATTTTATGCTACCTTGGAAGTTTCTATTGGAAATCTGATTGAAAAGCTCATTGTTGAAGATCAAAGAGGGAGATTGCTACAAAGAAGTAAGATTGTTGCAAAAGAATGTTTTCAATCATTTTTTTGTCATTGATGTCAAATCTCCTATTTGTAGGCATGATATTTTCTTATAAGATCCAAGTACTATCACTTAGTTGATTGATGAAGAGGATTTGATCAACAAGATGTAACAAGAGCACCTAAGGAAAAGGTCAAGTTATGATGTTGTAATGAAGTGAAAGGATTAGTTAAGATAATGGTTATATGATGTATTGATAACATACTGAAAGATATAGAGGTTAGTCACACTTAGAAACATTGGAGGAAGAAGTTGTAACAAGGTTAAATGCAAAGGTTAAAATAAGATCTTTAGTGGGTGCCAAGCAAGTTAATTGAAGCTGAGAAAATTCTCAGTTGGAGCCGACTAACAAAAAATTCTAGTGTGTGTTGAGTGATCTTCAAGGGCCAAGTGAAGATTAGGTGATGAGCATCAAAAAATTCTTACTTGGTGCTAAGTGATCTTTAGGCGTCGAGCATCAGGAAAAACACAGTATGTGCTGAGCACCAGTATTTCAATAGTGCTAAGTTGCTCCATTATTTTAAATGATAAATATTCACCAAGTCTAAGACAACAAAGTTTTTACATTGAATTTTGCGAATAAGTTGGAAGATAAGGATGATGAACTGGTGGCACAAAATCTTATGTAAACCATTTTTGAGCGAATTTTAAAGGATTATAAAAGAAGTTTCTAGAGGAAATAAAATATGGGTTCGACACAATGAATCCTACCTAATCCATACAAATTGAAATTAAAGAATATAAGAATCAAGCAGGAAAAGAAACTCCAGGACTTCTATTTAAGGAGTCATAGACCAAGAAGCAAAGAGCTATTGATACTATTGTTGTTGAAGAGCCAAATCTATGAAGTGGTTGGAAGGGTGTCAAGAAGAAGGAAGAGCACAGAGGCTCTTCTTCTATAAGTGGTCATGAAGAGATTATTACACTAGTACATTGAGTAAGAAGACTCAAGGATATTAAGCTTGAAAGCAGGGAAAATTGTCTCAATTGTAGAGATTGAAAGCTAGGCAAGGGTATGAGCTAGCAAGTGATCTGAGAGCTGCAAGATAAGTTGTATGTTGTAGTTAGGTAAAGATTTTCTAATACTCTCTAGCAATTTTATTAGATCTAAAAACCATATGGACTTAGGTTGGTTTAATAGCCATTTGTAAATCCTTTAACAAGGTGGCATTCCAAGGGAATGTTCTAAAGTCCTCTAACCAGACCCACTTCTAATAGGGTGGTTAAATCATCTAACAAGGTCACATTTAACAGTGTGTTGTAAGCCTTTAATAGGGAAAGCCTCTCATAGGGAATCACTTCAGAAGAGTGAGAATTGAGTAGTGTGTTACTTATGGTTTTTCCCAAATTAGGTTTCTACATAAATCATTGTGTTATGTGTTGATTTCTTGTGTTATGCTTGCATATTGATTTATAGTAACTTGTTGATTAGAAAAGTTAATGCTTGGATGAATGAATGGTTGAATGGGATCACTATACTTTGTGAAGAGTTTGAATAGGAAATTTGGACCTTGAATACCTAATTCACACCCCACCCCCCCCCCCTTCTCATTTATTCTAAAGCATTTCTAACAATTGGTATTAGAGCCATCTGTTGATTTAGTTTCAAGGTACTAGAAGCAGGAAGATCAAGATGTTCAAGAGAGAAGTTCCCAAGCTCAATAAAGACAACTTTGCTACATGGCAAAGTCTGATGAAATTGGACCCTGGATCTATAGTTGACTATGCACAAACCTCAATTGGAACAAAACATGTAAATCTAGTAGGACCTCTTATTGCAAAAAACTTGAACAAAAAGGAGCACAATCAAGCAATGTTGGAGATTTCTTCTGCACTTAAGTATGAAAAATATGATGACATCAAAGATTGTGACACTGTATTCAAAATGTGGAAAACCTTATAAGAAATCTATGGAGGATATCAGAATGTCCAGAAAGCAAAGAGAGAAAGCCTAAGAGGAAAGTTTGATGACATGAAAATGGAGAAAGGTCAAAATGCTACAAAATATGCTACAAGAATGAAAGAAGTGGTAAGTGCAATAAGAAGTCTAGGTGTTCAATTGGAAGAAGAAACTAAAATCAGTAAATACTTAAGAACTCTACTCCCTATCTATGCTATTAGAGTTTCAGCCATCCAAGAGCGAAGGTGTGTACAAGGAAACACACTAACCTTTGAAGGAATATTAGGAAGACTTAGTACATTTGAGGTATCCAATTTTGATAACTACAAACCTGAAAACCTTGAATCTACTTTTAAGGCCAAGATGATAATAAAAGACACTAAGGAGGAAGCATCCAAGAAGAAGAGAAGAAAAGAAAAACATGCATCTAGTGATAGCAGTGTAAATGAGGAAGATGTGGAATAGTTAGAAGCACTATTAGCTAGGAGATTCCATAGAGGCAAAGGTAAATTCAAAGGTAAGCTCCCTATCATATGTTTTAATTGCAATAAAGTAGGTCATATTGATGAACTACAAAGAAGGAAACAAGTACAAGAACAAGAAGGAAGATGATAGCAAAGACTGCAAAGAAAAAGGAAAAAAGATACTACATTGTTGAAGAAGATTCTGATGAGAATGATGATGAAGTAGTCTATATAGCCATGAAGGATGAATCAGATAATGATGAAGATGAAGCAACAAAATTGGTTACCTATGTGAACAAAAATGACACTGGATCATAGATAGTGGATGCTCACATCACATGACAGGAGATAAAAGTAAGTTCATTACCTTTACTCAATGTGATAGAAATAGTGCTAGATTTGGTAATGATTCTCCATGTCAAATCAATGGAAAAGGTTCTATTAAGCTCATAGAGAAAATCTCATGTGATAATGTATACTATGTTGAAGGATTGAACTACAACTTGTTAGAGTGTATCATAGACAGGCAATATAGGTTGCAAAGTTGAATTTGGAAACAAAACTATTAAGATCTATGGCAATGATGGAAATCTGATAATAAAAGGTGAACAAACTAGGAGTAATCTATTTTACCTAGATATGGAAAATGTAACATGTCTTATTGTTAGACTTGATGATGTGTGGTTGTGGCATAAAAGGCTATGTCATGTTAATTTTGATAATCTGATTTGTATCAGCAAGAAAAGAAAAGTCAAAGGGTTGCCCAAGTTCAGGAAACCTGAAAATACAATATGCAAATAATGTCAACTAGGGAAGATGACTAAGTATAGTTTCAAAAGAAGAACATAAACTTCCAATGATGTACTAGAATTAGTCCATACAGACTTATGTGGTCCAATAGAAGTGCAAAGCTACCTAGGAGATAGATATATAATGCTATTTATAAATGACTATTCTAGGATGATGACTACTATGTTTTTAAAGAAAAAATCTGATGCATTTCAAATGTTTAAGTGGTATTTGGCCAAAGTTGAGAAGGAAATAGGAAAGAATCTGAAATGCCTAAGGTTGAACAGAGGAGGTGAGTTGACATCAAAAGAATTTGAAATATTCTGCAATGACAAAGGTATCAAAAGGAAAACATCAGCACCAAGAACTCCACCATAGAATGGTATTGCTGAAAGAAGAAATAGGTCAGTGATTGACTATGCTAGAACCTTGATGATGGAGAAAAATGTTGCACTAAAGTACTGGAGAGAAGCTGTAAGTACTACAGTCTACACACTGAATAGAGTTCAAGTCAAGAAAGGTACAAATACAACACCTTTTGAATTTTGGTATGGTCACTCACCTAATGTTAAACATTTCAAAGTATTTGGTTATAAATTCTATATTCTTAAAGATACTAGAAATGACAAGTTTGATGCAAAAAGTGATAAAGGCATATTCTTTGGATACTCCACTATAAGTAAATCATATGAGTGTTTGAATACTAACACTAACAAAATTGTGGAGAATGCAAATGTAAGTTTTGATGAGCATGTAGAAGTTCAAGTTGATGAGTCCAAGAAATCAAAGGATTGTAGATCCTTTGTATATTTCTATGAAGGAATGACGGTTGAAGACAATGCTGCAAATCAAGTTGGGAATTAGCAACAAAGTTTAGTATCTGTCGAGTCTCAACCTATGAATGTCGAGTTACACTCAGAAGCCAAGCCACAGAATGTAGAAAATGCTCATCTTGATTCTGAAAATAGTACACATGAGAGGAATGATGGAATGTCAGGTGAAGAATAAAAAAATGATCATGAAGTTGAAGGATCAAGCATGGAAAGAAGGACAAAACCAAGATTAGCCAAGTATTTGAGAAGACATCACCCTACAGATAAAATCATTGGTGATAGAGATGCTAGACCAATGACAAGGAATAGGCTTAGGAATCATGTCTATTAACCAAGGTTGAACCTAAAATAGTGAAAGATGCACTACAAGATGATGACTGGTATAAAGCCATGGAAGAAGAGATAGATCAAATTGAGAAAAACAAAACATGGTCTCTAGTTCCTAGACTAGCTAATAAGAATGTGATTGGTACCAAATGGGTGTTTAGAAACAAACTTGATGAGAATGGAGAGATAAAAAGAAACAAAGCTAGACTAATTTGCAAAGGCTATGCACAAGAAGAAGGACTAGACTATGGGGAAACATTTGCCCGTCTTGCAAGAATGGAAGGAGTAAGAACACTACTTGCATATGCTGCATACAAAGGTTTCAAAGTGTACCAAATGGATGTTAAATCTACTTTTCTAAATGGTATACTAGAGAGGAAGTTTACATAGAACAACCAGAGGGATTTGTAGATGAGAAGAATAAGGATATGGTTTGCAAACTGCACAAAGCACTTTATGGATTAAAGCAAGCATGTAGAATATGGTATGAGAAATTGCACAAATATCTTGTGAATATAGGATTTTTGAGAATAGATGACAATAGAAACTTGTACATCAAAGTTAAAGAAGCTAAAAACATTTTGGTATTATAAATCTTTGTTGATGATCTAATATTTGGAGGAAAAGATGTTCTTTGCAAAGATTTTGCTGATCAAATGAAACATGAATTTGAGATGTCAATGTTTGGAGAAATCAAATTCTTTGTTGGATTACAACTACATAAATTGAAGCATGGCATATTTGTAACCTAATCCAAATACATCAAAGAGATACTCAAAACATTTGGGTTAAAAGAGTCAAAACTAGTTAGTACACCAATGGCAATAGACCATAAGCTATCCAAAAATGATGAGTCTGCTAAAGTGAATCACACAGTGTATAGGTCAATGATTGGAAAGCTACACTATATTGTACATAGTAGGCCAAAAATTGCATTAGTTGTTGGATTAGTGGCAAGATTTTCTACAAATCAAAGAGAAAATCACTTAATGGCAGTGACGAGAATACTAAGGTACCTAAAAGGAACTAATGACTTTGGCTTATACTACAAGAGGAGTGAGAAATTTGAACTAAGAGCCTACACTAATGTAGATTGGGGAGGTTATATTGATGATATAAAAAACACTAGTGGAGGGGCACTTTTCTTAGGAAAAATGTTGATTACATAGACTAGCAAAAAGTAAAGTTGCACCTCACAATCTACTGTTGAAGCTAAATATGTTACAACTGCTATAAATTGCACCAATATTGTATGGATCAAATATTTTCTACAAGGTATGAAGGAAGAGGTAACTAAGCTTGTGATACTTTATTGTGACAATACAAGTGCTATTAACATATCAAAGAACCCTTTAATGCATGCTAAAACCAAGCACATTGCAATCAAGTATCACCATGTAAGAGAGTTGGTGGAAGACAAACAAGTCAAGATGGAATATATAAGCTCAAAGGAACAAATTCCTAACATCTTCACAAAAGCACTACCTAAAGATGCTTTTGAATACCTTATAGGTAAGTTAGGGGTGATACCCCTAGCTAAGGCTACTCGAAGCACTAAAAAGTATGCCCTACATTAAATAAGTTGATAAATGAAGATTTCACACATTGATGTAGAGGATTTTTACTTTAGGATTCATGCCTAAAGTAATTGAAGTATTGAAGTCCCAAATTAGTCAAAAGTAAGGTGATAGAGGGAGAAATTAAATGAACCTACAAAGCTACACTTGCATATTAAGATACTAACATGTCTTTGACATTGTTCTCAAAGAGGAAGAAATAGTAAAAAACTGATCAACAACTGTTGAAGATAAAGAATTAGAAAAGAGGGAGAAGTTGTGAGAAACTTATTACATGCTAATGATCTGGTGATTAAATGAAGGTAGAGGGAGATGTTGATCAGAATAGCAGAAGATGAGCATACAAAAGGAGAAAGACAAAGAACATGGATACAACAGCCAAGAGGGAGAAGTAAAAATGAAATAATTAGAATACTAGAAGAAGATGTGAAGCTACAATTTACTTTTTGGCATTTGACTTACTGTTCTAACCTAGCTAGAATTTGGTTGAATAGTTTAGTCTGATGGTTGATCAGTTTGGTTTGCCATCAATGCCAAAGAGGGAGATTGTTGCAAAGAAGGAAGATTGTTGTAAAAGAATGTTTTCAATCATTGTTTTGTCATTGATGTCAAACCTTCTATTTGTATGGATGATACTTTCTAATAAGATTCAAGTACTATCACTTAGTTGATTGATGAAGAGGATTTGATCAATAAGATGTAACAAGAGCACCTAAGGGAAAGGTTGAGTTATGATGTTGTAATGAAGTGTAAGGATTAGTTAAGAGAATGGTTACATGATGTATTGATAACATAATCAAAGATATAGAGGTTGATCACACTTAGAAAAATTGGAGGAAGAAGTTGTAACAAGGTTAAATACAAAGCTTAAACTAAGATATTTAGTGGGTACAAGAAAATTCTCAATTGGAGCCAAGTAACAAAAAAATCTAGTGTGTGTTGAGTGATCTTTAGGTGCTCAGTGAAGATTAGGTGCTGAGCATCAAAAAATTCTTAGTTGGTACCAAGTGATGTTCAAGTGCCAAGCATCAGGAAAAACATAGTATGTATCGAGCACCAATATTTCAATAGTGATGAGCTGCTACATTATTTCAAATGAAAAACATTCACCAAATCTAAGCTAACAAAGTGGTTAAATTGAATTTTGTGAATAATTTGGAGGATAAGGATGATGAGTTGGTCACACAAAATCTTATGTAAACCATTTTTGAGCGAATTCTAAAGGATTATTCAAGAAGTTTCTTTAGGAAACAAAATATGGGTTAGATGCAATTAATCCTACCTAATCCATATGAATTGAAATTAAAGAATGGAAGAATCGAGTGAGAAAAGGAACTCCAAGACTTCTATTTAAGGAGTCATAAACCAAGAAGCAAAGAGCTGATGATACTAATGCTACTAAAGAGCAAAATTTGCAAAGTGGTTGGAAGGGTGTCAAGGAGAGCACATCTAGGAGAAGGAAGAGCACAGAGGCTCAGCTTCTATAAGTGGTCATGTAGAGATTATTGAAATAGTACATTGAGTAAGAAGACCCAAGGAGACTAAGCTTGAAAGGAGGGCAAGCTATCTCAATTGCAGAGATTGAAGGCTAGGAAAGGGTATGAGCTAAGAAGTGATCTAAGATCTACAAGATAAGTTGTATGTAGTAGTCAGGTCAAGATTTTCTAATACTCTCTAGCAATTGTATTGGATCTAAAAACTCTATGGACTTAGGTTGGTTTAATAGCCATTTGTAAATCCTTTAACAAGGTGACATTCTAAGGGAATGTTCTAAATTCCTCTAACTAGGCCCACTTCTAACAGGGTGGTTAAATCCTCTAACAAAGTCACATTTAATAGTGTGTTGTAAGCCTTTAACAAAGAAAGCCTTTCACAGGGCATCACTTCAGAAGAGGGGAAATTGAGTAGCATGTTACTAGTGGTTTTTCTCAAATTGGGTTTCCACATAAATCACTATGTTATGTGTTAATTTCTTATGTGTTATTCTTGCATGTTGATTTATAGTAACTTGCTGATTAGAAAATTTAAAGCTTGGATGAATGAATGGTTGAATGGACTCACTATACTTAGTGAAGAGTTTGAATAGGACATTTGGACCTTGAATAACTGATTCACCTCCCCCCCCCCCCCACCCCAAGTTATTCTAAAATATTTTTAATAATTGATATCAAAGTCATCTATTGATTTAGTTTCAAGGCACTAGAAGAAGGAAGATCAAGATGTCCAAGAGAGAAGTTCCCAAGCTCAACAAAGACAACTTTGTTGCATGGTAGAGTCTAATGAAATTGCACCTTGGATCTATAGGTGACTATGCACAAACCTCAATTTCTAAAGCATTTCTAACAAGTTCAAACATTGAAGCTTAATACCTAGGGCCAATAGACCCTAACAATACATATAGAGTCAACTAAATATATCTTTGACAATTATTTTAGATATTTCAGGTAGCCCAACTTTGAAAGACCATAACTCATGAAATGTTTCTTTGATTGGCTATTATAACTACTTTCCACAAATTTCGGCTCCTGGTCTATAGGCTCAAAATTATAGAAGCACCCTTTTGTTAATTTTGTGGACCTCATCTAGGCACTCTAAGGCCTCTAATGGTGAGCTTGAAAATTTTTCTACAAAATTTTCCACCCAAAATCCCCAATAACTTCTCTAATACTTAAGCTAGAGAAATAATATTTTAATCGTAGACTTATAACTCTAAAATGAACCTTCATGTATAAAGTGAGAACATTCTTAGCTCATATGACAAACTTATTAAAAATAGAAAGTTCCCATAAATAGTAACCACCTTATCTACTAGTCCTTATTAAAATAGAAAAGACTATAAAGAAAATACTTTTGGGTGATGCAAGATTTCTCTTATACCCAAGATGCTCCTACATTAGACACCCGGGGTAATTTGAGAAGTGACCCCTTCACATCTAAGGTTTTCAGAGGAAATCCAAGACAATTAATCTTCTACTTTTCTAGCTATGATGAATCCTCTATTGGTCTCCCTTTCCATTTGATTAGATATTCCTCATAAGTTCTATTCCTGGTACTTTTTCCAACACAACTATCTAGTATCTCATCAATCTCCTTTATAGCCAAATGAGCTACTAGAATACTCCACTTTATTTTTCCAAATTCATCTCTAGCACCTCCTTCATAATACTTTGTCAAATTTGAAATATTAAATACTAGTAAAATGTTCAATTTAGCAGGCAACTCCACTTCATAGGCATTTCTAGAATTATGCCTTTTCACTATCTTGCATGGTCCAAACTTCTTCATCTTTAGCTTATTATATGTATCCACTAGAAGATACTCCTTTCTCAAATGAACCATGAATTCATCTCCAATTTGAAATTTCTTATACCTCCTTTTTACATCTACCTTATCCTTATACTATATCTTCATCTTTATAATGTAATTCCTTACCTTTTCATGGATGTTCTTCAAATGTTCAACAAATTCTTCTACTTCAACACTACTTATCTTTCTTTGTCCAACTGCATCAATTCAAAAGCATCTTTGGGGCTACTCCGATATACAATTTGGAATGGTGATTTACTAGCACTCCTATTTATAGAATTATTATATACAAATTCTACCTATGGTAAAATTTGATCCCATCCTTTTGGTTTGCCTCCAACCAAACATCTTAGCAAGTTTCCCAAACTATGATTGACAACTTTTGTCTATCCATCAGTCTATGGATGATGTGATGAACTAAACTTAAACTATATCTTCAATTTCTTTCATTATGTACACCATAAATACCCAAAAAATTTGGTATCTTGATCTAAAACTATACTCTTTAGAAGACCATAGTTTCTCACCACTTCTCTATAAAACAACTATGTGACATGAACAACGTCACTAGTCTTTTTGCAATGAATAAAATGTGCCATCTTTGAAAACTTGTCAACCACCACAAAAATAGAATCATGCCCATGATGAATCCTTAGTAATCTAAGAGAAAAATCCATGCTGATATCCTCCCATGGATTTTCTAAGATGGGTAATGGTTGATACAACCCTATATTCTACTTCACTCCTTTCACCATCTAACCAACTCTACAAATTTCTACAAACTTCTTCACATCTTGCTACAACTATAGGTAGTAATAATTCTCAACAACTAAAGAAATGGTCTTATCTCTGCCAAAATGTCTAGCCAATCCTCTATTATGCTTCTCCTTGATGAGATTCTCTCTCATTGAACTTCTAAGAATGCACAACTAGCTTTCTTTAAACAACATACTATCCTGGATCATAAAATCTAACTACTTTGTCCTATCAAGTGTAATAGGTTCTGTACAAGCGTTCCATGCTTCACCAAAATTAGGATCATCTAGATACAAAGTACTGAGTTCTTTGAGCCCAACCACCTCTATTTACATTTCTATTAACAAAAGTTGTATTCTACTAAGAGCATATGCAACTCTATTAGACTTCCCATCCTATGTTTTAAAAGAAATGTATAACTCTACAAAAAATCAACCCCCTCCAAATTCCTTTTGTTCAATTTTCCTTGACTATTTAAATATTGCAAAGCTTGATGACCAATATACAAATCAAACTCCTTAGGAAGAAGATAGTGTCTCCATTTCTTTAATGCTTGAACTATACCATAAAATTCTCAATCATAAACAAAATATTTTCTTTTTGCATCATTCAACTTCTCACTAAAATAAGAAATAGGTTTGCCTTCTTGGCTCATAAAAGCTCCTATTGAAGTACCACTAGTATCAGAGTCTACTTGAAACACTTTTTTAAAATTAGCAAGTGATAAAGCACATTGGTTAGTAACTTTCTATTTCAACAGATTAAAAATCTTATATGCTCCTATAGTCCACTTAAGGTCTTTCCTATCCCCTCTCATTATTTCAGTGAAAGGCTCATAAATACTGCTAAAACCTCTTATAAACTTTCTATGAAAACTAACTAGTTCATGAAAAGATCTTACCTCTATCACACTCCTTGCCTTCACTTTCTTAGGGTCCATTTTTAGACCTTCTGCTGAGATTAGAAATCTCAAGTACAACAATTCCTTCTTTACAAAATTGCACTTCTTTAGGTTTATTAACAACTCTTCTTCCCTCAACTTACCAAACACCTTGTGAATATGGATAAAATGCTCCTCCAATGTCTTACTAAAGATCAAAATATCATCTAGGTAAACAATGACAAAATTATGAAGAAACTCCTTGAATAACTCATTCATGAGCCTTATGAAAGTGTTTGGTGCGTTGTTTAGCCCAAAAGGCATGACTAACCACTCACACAATCCTTTTTTCTTGAAATAAGTCTTCCACTCATCACCTTCTTTGATAAAAATTTGATGATATCCACTCTTTAGATCTATCTTTGTGAAATACTTAGCTCCACTCAAACAATCCATAATATCATCTATCCTTGGCAATGAAAACCTATACTTGGTTGTGATCTTGTTGATAACATGAGAATTTGTGCACATCATCCATTCTCCATTCTTCTATGGTGCTAATTTGGTTGGTACAACACATGTACTTAGACAATCACAAATCAATGCCTTTTGCAACAACTCGTGAACTTGTTTGTTCAACTCCTCACTTTCTACTAATATCATTCTATGCACTACCTTGTTTGGAAAACTAGATCTTGGAACTAAATACATTTGATAACTGATCTTTCTTATTAGGGGAATCCATTAGGTACATTATCTGATACAATATCATAAAAATCTCCCAACATATCTGCAACTTTTGTAGGTACCTCCTCTACTTCTTCTTTACTATCTTTTGGAATTATAGTAAAACACACATGCTTATGCTTTATACCTTTGAGAAACTCTTTTCCATTAATAAAACATATTTTAGCAACACTACATACCTTTTCTTCTTTCTCCTTCAATGACTTCAACTTATGTTTCACTCCATCCTTGATTAGAGTGTAGGTATTTTCTCACCCATCGTGTACAACATGCCTATCAAACTACCATAGCCTACCCAACAACATATGACATATGTTCAAAGGTATGATATCACATAGTACCTCATCCTAGTAGCTTCCAATCTTCAACTTCATAGAGCACTGCTCATTAACTATGACCTTGTGGTCATCTTGCACCCAAGCAATATGATATGGACATGGGTGTTTCTATCTCTTCAACTTCATCTTGGTGACCATCATTTCTAATACCAAATTGTTAGTACTTCCACCATCAATGATCACATCATGATACTTATCTTCACATTTGCACCTTGTGTGAAATAAGTCCCTTCTTTGATCAGGTTCATTCTCACCAATCAACATGACTCTTCTATTAACTAGGACTTCTCCTCCTTCAACATCTTTAGAGTACAGGGGTTTGACATCTTAATCAACATGTGCAACTTTTGCCTAGCTTTCTATTCTTTAGTTTGTCCTTCCTTGGTGCTAGGTACATTCAAATGCTCTATGCCCTTCTTCTCCATAGTGAAAACATTTTCCATAGAAGCCTCCTATTCCAGATCCTTGTCCTCTACCTCTTCTTCTCTAATCTCTATTGTTCTAATCATGGAAATGATTGGAATTTTTTTCCCTTTGGTTTTGATTGCTACTTCCAACCTTATCCTTGTTCTTCTAATCATTATTATGGCCTCCATAAGATCTTCCACCATTAGCTTTTCCACTATTCTTGTTATCAAACTTCTTGCTTAGTTTCTCCTCAACCCTTAGGGAAAACTTGTATGTCTCCTCAATACTAGTCACTCAAATAAGACTCATCTCATCCTAAATTCTTGGTCATAATCCATTAAGATAATGAGCAACTTTCTCCTTATCAACTTTTGTATGGCCAATACTAATTAGAACTTGGTAGAACTCTTTAGTATACTTTTGAAAAAAAATTCTCGCTTGTTTCAACCCTTGCATTCTCTTCAATAGATCAAGCTCATCATCTATTGAAATGAATTGTCACTTCTGTTTAGCTACCATCTAATCCCATCTAGTGATTTTATCCTTTCCTCTTTTATTTTGATCCAAATAGATCTTCTACCACCAAATCTTTGCATGACCCTTTAGTTTTTCCTTTGCAAACTTGACCCTATCTAGATCTTGATTACATTACTCTTCCAATTCATTGATCCAATTGATCAGTTGCTTTGGGTTGAGATTTCTCAAAAATGTGGGAACATCAAACTTAGGTCATTTTCCAATACTAAAAATGGTCCTAAAAAGCTTCACCTCCTCTAGGTTAAGAACTTCCTCTACTGCATCTAGGTCCACATTTCCTTCTTCTCTTTCATCCTCACTTGTATTATCTCCTACAACAAGATTCATTCCTATATGAATCTATTTTTGCATTGCTTGGATATTCCTCTAAAGGGTTCTAAAATCCTCAGGCATAACACCTTTGACTCTTCCACCATGCTCTCTTTATGGAGGATTTTTTGTGCTTCTGCTGAAACCCTAGTGCAAACTATGTAATAGTTGGTGATCTATCTATATGCTCAACCTAAGCCATAGTCTTGGTGTGAACTGCCTCATAGTTAGCGATTTGTCCACACACTCAAGAACTCTAGCTCTAATGCTGCTTGATGAAGGGTGCTCCCCTCAAAACTATAAACTCATAACATAAAAAAAGAAACAACAAAAAATGCAAGACCAAAATATGGACTACTTATGCCACCCAGGAAGGTTTTAGACATTGAAACTCAATACCTAGGCCCATAGAACCCTTATAATACATATATGTTTGGCCAAACACATCTTTGACAATATTTTAGATATTTTGGGTAGCCCACCTTTGAAAGACCATAACTCATGAACCTTTGCTCTAATTGGCTATTATAACCAATTTTTAGAAATGCTAGCTCCTAATCTATAGGCTTCGAACCATGTAAGCACCTTTTTTTGAGTTATTAGACCTCATTTGGGCACTCTAAGGCCTCCAACTGTGAGCCTGGAGATTTTTCTACAATGCTTTCCACCAAAAATCCATAATAACTTCTTCAATACTTAATTTGGATCAATGAGACTTTTATGGTAGACTTATAACTCTAAAATGATCCTTCATGTAGAAAATGAGAATATTTTGAGCTCGTATGACAAACTTACTAAAAATAACAAGTTTCGATAAATAGTAACCACCCTATCTACTAGTCCTTATTAAAATAGAAAAGACTGAAAAGAAAATATTTTTTGGTGATGCAATATTGCTCTTACACCCAAGATGATTCTACATCACCTTGGGATTCATGACAAGAGGTTAACCATTTGCTATGGATTCTATAATTCTAGTAGTTATATCAAACATTAATATGTTGATCTTTTGGTGTAACAATGACCACTAGTTCTAGAAATAATTTCAAAGGAATGCATAAGTGGTCATAAATGACTATTTAATAATATATTTTTTACTTTTATCTTTTCATTATCTTAGATAGATTATAAAATTGGAAATAATTATCACCTAGTTTCTCACAGAAGCATCTATCAATGTAGCATTACTCACTAGATATAATTATGGTCTTGCATTTAATGAAGTCTAATCCATCCATAGAATAGTAGGGCCAATACAATAGGCATTGAACCAACTAAACCTACAATTCATCTACCTTCAAACAAGGTTCAGTTCCTATGAACCATTCTGGCCCTACTATGTATAGGCTTCACATAGGGTCTTTAAGTCAATGTTTAATAATTTTCATTTTGGGTATACTATTACATCCTTGTAGTTTCTATCCTAAGTTCCTAACTTCTTATTTAATATGGTAGATACATACTAAAATTATATTAATAGTTATATGACTAACCATCCCTCTAGTTAATTTTTAAAAACTTGTAAACAGATTAATTTAAAATAATAACATATAGTTTAGCATAATAGAGATAATATCATATAAACTAAGTATAATAATATTTTAAAATAAAAGTTAGTGTGCACATTAATTTTATGCTAGAAAGTACTCTATAAATATAAGTATAACTATAAAATTATACACAATTTCTTTTAGTAATTTACACTATAAAATATAATAATGATATCAAATATTAATGTTGAGAAGAATTGAGTAATTGCACTAGTGTGTGATGACACGAGTGTTAAAAAAAATCTTATCTTTTACCTTATATTTGGCTTTGTTTTACATGTCAACTATTAATATGATACAAAGAAATTTTAAATAAAATTAACTTACATTCCATATTTAGTTTTTGTTGGAAAAGAACTTGAACCAGGAAAACAATATAAATTTAAAGGCTACCAAGCACAAAAAGAAGGCAACTCCAATTTTTTTAATAATAGATAGGCCCCTAAAAGGCCCAATAAACCCACCATGTATTTTTTGACAATCTTCTCAAAATATTGAGCATACTCCAATGGTAATTGACCATACTCTTTTGTATCTCAACCATCCAACTACTCATAAGCCCACTTAACCAAAAAGTAAGCTATTATTCCACTCCATAGAAAACAACAAAAGTTTCCTTTAAACTAATATTATACTTATGCACCAAAGCCAGATGCTAATCAATATCAATCCTTTTCTTTTTGAACATATCAACAATAACTTGGGAATTGCACTCACAAATAATATTTGTTTGTCAAAAAAAAATCCTTTGTCTAGTGCCATGAAAACTACAAGAGTTTCCATATAATCATTGGTTTTCTTTCCCTTATACACCGAAAGGAATAGAATTATATTTCCCACACTCTCCCCACCAACCCCTACAATTCATGTCTATCAAAGATTCCCTTTAGAATAATCACTAGTATTGATCTTATAGACCATCTGAGGTGAAGGAGACCACTTATTATCCCACATTTACCTCCTTTTAATATGTGGACACTTAGCATGTTGAATCCTAAAAATTATGCTTAGTACACTCCACAAAGATGCTCAAGTTTTGAATAATATCTGAATCATTAGGATCCACATCAAATCTTCTCATGAATTATATGATTAACACAAAACCATGTTGGAAATATAGATGGAGTAGCTAAGAGGGCGGGCGGGTGGGTGGGGGGGGAGTTGAATTAGTTACCACAAAAATATTTCAAATCCTTTGGATGTTAACAATAAAATTGATTTCTATTGTAATTTGGTAAACACATAGAAAATGTTGTAACTTGATAAAAGCAGTGTGATTTTACTTATTACTGATCTTAAACATTCATAGTGATTAACTTGCAAGAATAAAAGAAATAACATAAACACATGAGACACTAGGATTTAACATGGAAACCCAATATAGAAAAAACCACCAAGTAACTAGCTACTAATTTTCACTCTTCTGAAGTGAACCCTATTAGGAGCCAACTTGGTTAAAGGTTATAAAACACATTGTTAGGTGTGACCTTGTTAGAGGATTTAATCACCCTATTAGGAGTCACCTTGCAAGAGGTCTTAAAACAATTCAATAGAACAATCACCTTGTTAGAGGATTTACAACTAGCTATTAAACCAACTCTACTAAGAGATTTTGGAATCATTGCTACAATGGTAAGACTATACAATGAAATGACTTAAATGAGATGCAACTAAATTGCTGATTATAGATCTCTATTTTACTTCACACTAGATCCTTCCTGATCAAATATAACTTTGTTGCTCCTCAAGGATATCTGACCATCCTTCTAGTTTGCTCACACTTGCCTTCTCAATCAATCAAAACACTTGTACACTTGCTCATACTTTAGAATCTCAACTTGATCTTATATTTATACCATAAAAATTATCAAATTGGCTCATTTAAAATATTATAATGACTGATAAACATTACCACAGTTAGTTGAAATCAATATTTGAAATAATTAAACTTCATATCCCAAATCAACAAAATCCTTCATTGGCCAACCCTACTCAGTAAACACTAATCCTAAAATAACATCTTTTGTTAACCAACAGAAGCTTGGTTAACACTGTGAACTTGAAAAATCATTTGGTAACTGAGTGAGCTTAGTGAACTGTAACTCTAACCAAATTTCCTTCGTTAACCATGACAACTCAGTTAACGCTACTTCCTACCATAATTTCCTTCAATGCCCGAGTGAGCTTGGTAGACACTATCTTCATAGAGTAATCTCCAAGAATGCTCAGTAGACAAGGAAAATTGCCTTGCTAACCAAGTGAGCTCGATAAGCACTGACTGCCAACTAATATGAAATTTGTGTAACATCAAAGACAACACACAATTAGACAATTGTATCCAACAATCTCCCTCTTTGGCATTGACGACAACACAACATGTGATAGCACAATGAAATTTGAAAATAAGACTTTCTTTGATAGAAAGTTTCTCCCTCTTAGATTTTATAGCACAAACTTCTCTAATGAAGTAATCTCCCTCTGTGAAGGAATTACATAGCTTTTTCTTCAAATTTTTTTTAGAAAGATATGATAGTAAACTCTCCCTCTTTGAAAACACATGCTAAAGACAACACATACCAAATAAATATTAATGTACCTTGAGTACTGATTCATATGAAATGTTCCTTTGACTATGCTACATCAATTGATAGATCTTCAACTTGGTTCCTATTGATGCATTACTAAGACTTTATTTTAGTGAGCTTCAGATAGGGGAATGACCCCTAACTTACCTCTAAGATACGAGAATGCATCCTTAGGTAATGGCTTGGTAAATATGTCTACAATCTAGTCTTTTGTATGGACACATTCCAATCTGATTTCTTTATCCTACACCAATTCTCTAAAAAAATGATATTTTATAGCAATATGCTTGGTTTTGGAATGCATCACTAGATTCTCTGATATGTTAGTTGCACTTGTATTATCACAAAACATGACAACTAGTTCTATGATCTCAACCTTCATGCCTTCCAACAACCATTTAAACCAAACAATATTAGAATAATTTACTACTACTGCAACATAATTTGCTTCTATTATAGACTGGGATGTGCAATTTTTCTTTTTACTTGTCCAAGATACCAACTTTTTTCCAAGAAAGAATGCTCCGCCACTTGTACTTATTCTATCATCAATGTTTCTTGCCCAATCAGCATCAGTAAACACTTTTAAGTCTAGATTTACTCCAAGTTTATACCATAAGCCATAATGTTTAGTACCTTTCAAGTATCTCAAGATTCTTTTGATTTCCATCATATGATTTTCTCTAGGTTTTACCTAGAATCTTGCCACTATACCAATTGCAAGAGCATTATTAGGCCTTGTATGAACTACATACTGTAATTTTCCAATCATTGATCTATATAAGGTATGATCTACTTCTTTTGATTCATCATATTTGGTAAGCTTTAATCTAGTACACATGGGGGTTCTAACTAGTTTTGAATCTTCCATACCAAATTTATTGAGTATCTCCTTGATATACTTAGACTAAGTGATGTAGATACCATTCCTACTTTGCTATATCTGAAGACCAACAAAGAACTTGATTTCACCAAACATAGACATTTCAAACTCTTTGTTCATTTTCTGTAAAAATTCTTTGCATAGTTCATCATTTCTTGTAAATAAAGTATCATCCACAATTATTTTTGGCAAAATAATCTTGTTGTCTGGTCCTTCCTTGATGTACAAACTACTATTATCATTAGTTCTTTGGAAACCAATCTATATAAGGTAGTTATGAAATCTCTCATACCATGCTCTAGGATCTTGTTTCAAACCATACAATGTTTTGTGTAATTTTTAGACCATGTCCCTTTTGTCTAGATTAACAAAAACTTTAGGTTGTTCAATGCAGACTTCTTCATCAAGAATACCAATGAGAAATTTAGATTTGACATCCACTTGATATACCTTAAATCCTTTATGTGTTTCATATGCAAGTAAGGTCCTAACATCTTCCAATCTTGCAATAGGAGCAAAAGTCTCACCATAATCAATGCCTTCTTCTTGAGAACATCCTTTACACATCAATCTAACTTTATTTCTTGATACCTTACCATCTTCATTCAACTTATTCCTAAATACCCATTTTTTTCTAATCACATTTTTGTCTTTACACCTAGGTACAAGAGTCCAAGTTTTATTCTTCCCTATTTTCTCTATCTCTTCATTTATAGCCTCAATTAAACTTTCATTTTTGAATGCATCTTTGACATTTCTAGGCTCAAAATCAGCAAGTAAACATGTACCTTTTAGCTTATTTCTTGTCATAGTACCTTTTGATTTATCTCCAATAATTTGATCTGGTGTATGATGCCTTCTGACATACTTGGCTAATACAGGTTCCTTGCCTTTTGAATGAATTGTATTGTCATCCTCTTGAACTTCAACTTTAGGTTTTGGCTGCTTAGACTCAGTAGGCATTAGCTTAGTAGCTTTAGAATGTGACTTGGGTCCTTGTGACTTGGTTTGAACTTCTTGCAACTCAGTTACTGAGGAATACTCAAGAGTAGAAGTCTCGTTATTGACAAATGTGTTTAGAAATGTATCAAGTTCGATGTAAACAAATCTCCTGTAATCTTCTGGTTCCTTTTTGTTTACTTCTTCAATCCTTTCTGCAGACTCACCAATTCTCACATGTGCACTTTCTATGATTTTGTGAGTAGATAAATTCAAACATCTATATGCCTTACTCTTGCAAGAATATCCTAAAAATATGCCTTCATCACCTTTGAAATTAATGTTTCCTTTCCTAGATTCTTTCAAGATATAACATTTACTTCAAAATACTTTCAGGTAACTTACATTAGGTTTATAGCCATACCATAACTCATAGGGAGTTTGATATGATTCCTTCTTCAACTATACTCAGTTTAAGGTATGAACTGCAGTGCTAATAGCTTCCTCCTAGTATTTGATAGCAATGTTCTTCTCCATCATTAGAGTCCTTGCACAATCCATTATAGATTTGTTTCTCCACTTAGCTATTTCATTTTGCTCAAGAGTTCCAGGGGCTGATACCTATCTTTTGATTCATCTTTCAATGCAAAAGTTAATGAATTCATTGGAGATGAATCCACCACCTCTATCTGATCTTAAGCATTTCAATCTTTTCCCTATTTCCTTCTCTACTCTTGCCAAATACCATTTGAATTTCTCAAATGCTTCTCACTTCTCTCTTAGATACATAATAGTCATCATTCTAGAGTAGTCATCAACAAAAAGAATGAAGAATTTTTCTCCACTATAGCTCTCAATTCTAATGGGTCCACACAAATCAATATGCACAAATTCTAAGATATCTTTAGATTGATAGTTTTTTCTTTTAAAACTAGTCTTTCCCATTTTGTCAATCTAACAATTCTTTCATAGACCAATATTAGGTTTCTTCACATTAGGAATGCCTCTTACTTTCCTAAATTTTCTTATTACTTTCCTAAATTTTCTTATTTTTACCATGTTATCAAAATTTACATGACATAACCTTCTATGCCATAACCAACATTCTTCAACTTGCACAATAAAACATGAGCACTCACCAAGATCAAGATAAAACAAGTTACCTTTTTTTTGTTTGTTTGATCCAATCAATTTTCCTTTGTCATCTAGTAATCTCATTTTTCCATGCATGAATTCCACCTTGAATCCAATGTTGATTAGTTGTGCCACACTTAGAAGATTATATTTTAGTCCTTCAACCTAATAGGCATTGTAACATACAAGTTCTTTGGTTAATGAGATTCAACCTCTCCCTTTGATGGAACAAGGTTCATTGTTTCCAAACCTTACTCTACCACCATAATAGTCTTCAAAGTGTTCAAACTTTATTTTTTCACCAGTCATATGACATGAACATCCACTATCTATGATCCATGTATCATTTTTTCTCACATGAGAGATAAGTGCCATCTTATCTTCTTCATCATTATTAGATTCATCTTTCACAGCAACGTAAACTATTTCATCTTCACTATTATCAAAATCTTTAGCAATAAAACATGTCTTTTTACCTTTTTCCTTGAATGTTTTGAAATACTTCTTGCCATTGCACTTGTGACCTTTCTTATCATCCTTGCTTTCTTTTTTTGGGCACCTAGTAGCAATATGACCAATTTCTTCACATAAAAAATAGATTAGGGGAACTTTACCTTTGTATTTTACTCTGCCTTTAGAATATTTCCTATCAAGTAGAGCTTCAACAACTTCAAGATCACTATCAAAGATTTCATTTGATTCAATATTCTTGGAAGCTAGAACATAATTGTCATAGTTATCTAGCTCAAAGGTTGTCAATCTTCCTACTAAGGTATCCAAAGTTATCATATGATTTATCTCACATCTTCTATCTTGAATTGCAAATAATCTAATTGCATAGGTACGAAGCAATGTTCTAAGGACTTTACTTAAAATAGTTTCTTCCTTGATCTCTCCTCCAAAAGATTTGATTGCACTGACACTTGCTTTGATCCTTTCAACATATTTGGAATGTTTTCTTCTTCTCTCATTCTCATTTGATCAAATTGTCCTCTAAGGCTTTTTTCTTTGGCTCTCCTCACATTTTCATCACCACCACAGATGTCCTTTAGCTTGTTCCACATTTCAAAAGTGGTTTTTCAATCCTTGATATCATCAAATTCTTCATACCATAGAGTAGATACAATATCTATCATCATGGTGTTATGAGTCTTTTTCTCAGCAATATCACTAAAAAATAATGTACTAGAAAGGAGTTGTGTATTCTTCATTAAGGTATTTCAATTTTGAATCACCAATGGAAGCCAGATGAAGTCTCATGAGTCCCTACCATGCTGAAAACTTATCTCTATTAAGGCTTAGAATTTCTCTCTTGTTAGACATCTTGATCTTTAGCTTAGGTCCTTGAAACCTTTCCTACAAGCACCAAAATCTTTGATACCAATTGTTGGAAATATAGAGGGAGTAACTAAAAGGGGGCAAGGGGGGGAGGGGTTCAAAAATATTTCAAATCCCTTAGATGTTAACAATAAAACTAATTTCTATTGTAATTTGATAAACACATAGAAAATGATGTAACTCGATGAAAGTAGTGTGATTTTACTTATTACTAATCTTAAACATTCAAAGTGATTAACTTGCAACAATAAAAGAAAGAACATAAACACATGAGATACCAAGATTTAATGTGGAAACCCAATATGGTAAAAACCACCAAGTAACTAGCTACTAATTTTCACTCTTCTAAAGTAAGCCCTATTAGGAACCTACCTAGTTAAAGGTTACAAAATAGACTATTAGGTGTGACCTTGTTAGAGGATTTAATCACCCTATTAGGAGTGGCCTTGCAAGAGGTCTTAAAATAATTCAATAGAACTTTCACCTTGTTAGAGGATTTACAACTGGCTATTAAACCAACTCTACTAAGAGATTTTGGAATCATTTCTACAATGGTAAGAAAGTAACAATGAAATGACCTGACTGAGATGCAACTAAATTGCTGATTAGAGATCTCTATTCTACTTCACACTAGATCCTTCTTGATTAAATATAACTTTGCTTCTCCTCAAGGATATCTGACCATCCTTCAAATTTGCTCACACTTGGCTTCTCAATCAATCAAAACACTTGCATACTCACTCATACTTTAGAATCTCAACTTGACCTTATATTTATACCATACAAATTATCAAGTCAGCTTATTTGCAAGTTATAATGACCAATCAAAATTACCACAATTGGCTAAAATCAATACTTGAAATAATTAAACTTCATATTGCAAATCAAAAAAATCCTTCATTGGCCAACCCTGCTCAGTAAACACTGATCTTGAAATTATTTCCTATGTTAACCAATAGAAGCTTGGTTAACACTATGAACTTGCAAAATCCTTTGACAACAGAGTGAACTTGGTGAACACTAACTATAACCAAATTTCCTTCATTAACCACGAGAGCTTGGTTAATACTACTTCCTACCATAATTTCCTTCAATGCTCGAGTGAGCTCAGTAGACACTGTCTTCGTAGAGTAATCTCTAGGAATGCTTGGTATACAAGGAAAATTGCCTTACTAACCAAGTGAGCTCAGTAAGCACTGCCTACCAAGTGATATGACATTTTTGTAACATCAAAGAAAACACACAATTAGACAATTGTATCCAACAAACCACACTTTTCACATCAACATATATTTTATCCTAGAAAACCCTATAGTTTCTTTCTAATATAGATTTCAAATAATGAAATAGGTTGCTATATCCCACACAACCTGGAAGAAGTCCTAGTATAGGGTATATCAAGAGTATTGATAAAAATAAGGGCATGAAAACAAGAACACTTCCATACTCATAAAAAGATGTTAATTCTTCTTGGTGAATGGACACTAGAAGAAAATATGACAATTACTTGTTGCATTATTATTATGTAGAATAAAAATAGTGGGTACCTAAAACCCTCTTTTGTGAAAATCATCCTGAATCAGGCATTAATATCAAACAACTATTCATAATTAAAAGAATACATTAAATTATGTCAACTGACCTCAAATGTGCTTCCACTAAAGAACATTCAGCCTTCCAAAGGTTAACCTACTTAGCTCCTAGTATTCCAACACCACCCCCCACCCCACCACCCCCCCAAACAAGAATATCCTCTATTTTTAAGGGATTACATATTCTTCAATCTAAGATCCTCTTTAGACTCTATCAATCCTTTAGGAAGCCATTTATGCATCTCTTCTATCTACACACTTCTCCTTTCCCTAAATTCAATGTAACTTGAAAGTCCTCAACTCTACTATGACTAACCTTAATAAAGCTATTGCAAAGAGATTAAAAATGAATTAATTGGGAGAGAATAGAAGACAATAAATCCCAAGAGTCCTACTCATAATATATCTCCAACATTCTTATTTCAAATCCAAAAGAGTCCTTTCTCTACTACTTTTGCTCCCCTTCTTAATAGTATTTTGGATCATGAAATTATTCCCTACCAAAATTATACTATACATCATCTAATTTTTCCACACCTAAATATTTCAAATTGATAATTTCAGCCCATCCTTGATCTTTGTCAATGTACCATCTATGAAAAATCCTCACATATATAACACTACCATCCATGCCTGCTTGATAGAAACTAAGATGAACATCTTGAATTAGCCATGAAATAGACTCCCATTTAACCAAAGTTTATTTTGAGGAAATAAATTACTTATCCATAAAAAAATCTTGTAAAGAGCATCAGACTCTTTAATAAGGCATACAAGAGTTGTTTGCAGAAAACATATATAAATAAGAAGATCTCGAACCACAAAACACAAAAGTATCACTCTTCTAATAGTCAAGAAGCATCTATTAGTCCAATAAATACATTTATCGTGAAGATTATCCGAAATATCATGCCAAAGTTTCCTAGGAAAAATAACATGTTGAGAGAAGAACTCCAAGACACACTAAAGGAAGGGAACTAATTTGAAACCTCAAAATCTCAACAATCCTATATTGAGTAGCTACAGTGGTATTATAAAAGAAGATGAAAGACTTCCCTTCACTAATATTTTGTCTTGATGGTTTCAAGTAAATATCAAAAGTGTTTATAAAATTAGTAGCCTTATTGATTCTAGTAGCACCCATGTAAGCCATTCCATCTAAAAATTTAAGATAAGAATAAGGAGGGGAACCATGACCCCAATTGCAACCTTGAATGAATCATTCCTTACATGAGGCCTAATAATTGTTTCCAATTATTTATGAATTAGAATAAAAAAAATTCGTGAGAGAGGATCACCTTGTGGAAGGGCTCAAGAAGCACCAAATAACTCTACAAGTTTACTGTTAGTAAAAATTGTAAAAGAAAAGGAAGTGATACAAATCATCACCCATTTAATCCACTCACTTGCAAAACCAAAGGCAAAATACTTATGCAAGAAGTCACATTTGACTCAATTATAGGCTTTATCTATATCCACTTTTATGAACACGATCTTATTTTTAGAGATTTTTATAGAATTAATAACTTCTATCATTATGATAATACCATCCAAAGTTTGTCTCCTAGCAAGGAAACCTCCTTTCTTTTTAGAGATTAGTTTATTGAGCCATGATTTAACCCTTTTGACAATCAAAATTATGATTATTTTAAATCAAATTACAATTCTATAGGTCAAAAAGAGTCAAGAGAATTATCTCATTTCTTTCTAGGTTCATAGCAAGGAATATAAGATTCACCACTCTAAGCATCTATGTTTTTTTAAGATTCTTTTACTATTCTTGATTCCAAATTCCACCACTTTAACTTCAAATAAATGCATAAGAAGATATTCATTTCATTGGTGGCAATGGACAAAAATCAAATTGCATTCCATAGTTCAAATGTATATCAATTTTTAAACAATATTTATGAACATTAAGAATAATTGATTTAGTTAAAAATTTAATTTTATAATTTTTATTTCTAATAATTTTTAAATAAGTAAATGTCTTTACATGTAATAAAATTTGAAATAAAATGAAATAATTTAAAGCTAAACATGCTCATTTCCTTGTATAGAAGTATTTATAATATAGCTCAATTTTTCTTATAAGAGGTAAATACTTTTATTTAGTAAGGTTAGAAATATGAGACCTCATCCCTATTTAAACATTCAACAATATCACCTGCCAAAAATCTAAAATTTAAACTATTAATTAATATATAAAAACTATTTTAAATATATTTACTATTCTAATATTTATATTATATATAATATATAATTCATAAATATTTTTAATTATTTGATAGAATATTGTTCATCAAAGATAGCCATTTTGATGTGATGTTGGATGCTTGGTTAATGTTATCTCATGATACATTTTTAAGTCATCGAGTATCTCCTCATTAACATTTTGTTAGGTTTTTAAGTTTGCATTGAACAAATAAAAAATGTGCATCTAGAAAATAACATACCAAGTATGTTGACCTACCTAAGAACAAAATGTCACAAAGTTCAAGTCCAAATTTTGTAGTGTAATGAATGCTTACTGAATTGTAATGATTTTTCTCAAAATAATTGTTTCTTGCAGTTGGCTTTCCATTCCATTTAATTTATTTTAATTGCATTTGTATTTGAAGAGGTTGTGATTTCAAATCTTATAGAGATCTGTAAGAACAACACAATGTTAGAGGTGTAAAATGGTGTAGAGCCTCTAATGTGATTGGAGTGGCCACTTTTATTTCTTCAATGAAGACCTCAGGTGTATCCAAGGTGCATGTTGATCATCCATGACAAAAAAATACTATATTTGGGACCAAACTTACCAAAGATATGGGTGTCTTACCTCTACGCTTTCTCACCACAATATTTTCCCTATAATACAAAAAATATTCTACATCATCCTATATTATTATTTAGATCAACAAAGTTCTCTCTTTTTGAATTTATCGATGTGCCATGTTAAGGACTTAAAAACTAGAATCACATTTAGAAAGTAGGGTTTCAAAGAAATTTGGAGAGATTGAGAAGAAGTCATTCAGGACTAATGAGGTAAAATTCTAACATTTTAGTTGGTTTCCTGTAATATTTACAATATTTAATACTTTATTCAAAATTTAAAACTTTATAGTTAATATAGGATTAGGAGTAGACTCTGGAGAGGAATTGTCTTTGGTTCAAATTTATTTATTTATTTTACTCTAAAGATAGTTGTCAAGTACTTTTCCTAGACACCGTAGCTTAGTCTATAGCTATAAAATTTTCAATCAAAAAATTATATTATTTAGAAGGTTATTGCCTTGAAGGTTTCAAGCATTCTCCTTTTAAATGGAGGCTTGTTCAAGAGACAAAAGTAAAGAGAACCTTCATAATGTCTAGCAAAATCAAATTATTTTAATTGAGGCATTGCATCCTAGGCTGACTAAACTCACTCCTTTTCCTTTTTGGCACTAAACATTCAAGCCATGACACGAATCTTGATGAATTAGATCAACATCTATTGTATATGCTAGTTGACTTCTCTTCTCTACATTTATTTTCTTTTCCCTCCTCTGTATTTAGGGGAAAAGACCTAATTACTGATAGGCATTAAATAATCATTATAGTTTTATTCATAGATACCCCCAATTACTACTTTTAAAAGAGACCAAAAATGAAAACACGTATACTAATAGTTGACCATACATGTACTAATGATCAATCATTTTTAAATATTTTTTTGTTGCTTATTATCCCATTTGTGCACCACTATTTGGATATTTCATAAAGAATACTAAGGCATTTAGCCACATGTACTTGCTTTTTTTACTAAGAAACTATTGGTGCATGAATATAATAGGTACAGGGCAAGCATTTTGTAATGGCATTTTGGACTACTTTATACTTTAATATTCCTATAGAGAGTTTTGTAAATACCCAAAAGATCAAGCCTTAAGTTTGAGCACTTAACTCACTTATGGAGGTACACCAAAAAAATCAACAAAATTTGACTTAAAATTTAGGAGTTCTAGGTGTGCAAAGTTAGCCCAAACAACTCTTGGGTGTTCTCCCCTACTTTTGTTCTTTCAATATTTGTTCGCATTATAATCATCTTCATGCCCTATAATTTCTACCCAACAACATGAGATGTTTTACATATCACTTTTAGATATAGATTTTAACATAGTTGCAAAGTTACTACCCAACTTTTCTTTTTTATTTTCTTGAGAAACCCATTTCACCTATAGATTTTTTGTACATGATCTAATAAATCTATTTTTGTCTTTATTAGATGAAATCAAGCTATGGTCATGAGTGGTTTCAAAATAAAATTATTTCATCTTAAATTGGAAGTACTTCAATTTAATGATGGTTTAGTATCTATTTAATATGTGGTCATCATTTATTTTGCATATCTCCTCCTTTCTTCCCTTTTCTTCTCATTTCTCCTAGAAAAATTATGATAGGACCTAATTAAACCTCTTTAATTCTCATATTTCATCGCATAGATCTTGAGAAGGATCTAACCACTTAGGATCTAATCACCTAGAATCTATTTTTGACACTATAATTTTCTTGTCTCAAAATTTTTACTTGATTTATGGGATTTAGGACTTGGTTCTAGACCTCAAGGGTTTTAAGCCCTAGTTAGAAGGGACATAGTATTTTACTTCTCAATCAAGGATGTATTACATCCCTTTTGGGCCCATTAGGGATGTAGTGTTTCCTTGCTTGGGCCCTATCTTGGGTCCACCTCTCAGGTCTCATATTTACATTGATTTGAGGTGCTAATTTTTAAGTTTGGTCTTCCCATTGGAGAAATTTAATTTTGACCCATTTCTAAACCCATTCATTTTCCTCATATTATATCTCACATCACATCCACCATTTACATGTGCACTAGCACTCAAGCACTCAAGTTCTCAAGCATCCAAAAAATTCCTCCATTGAAGATCAAGGATTCAAGCACTCAAGAAATTGAATGATTTCATCTATCATTTAATATCTCACTCAATAAATTTGAGGTCTTTTGTTTCATCTTCTACATTCATTCATTCATATTCTTATTGATCCAATTAAATTGGTGAAGTGAGCTCATTACATCTGATTTGAGAGATCCCACTAGTATAAGGTGAATTGGTACATTTGCTTTACATTCATCATTTCAATTATTTAAATTCAATAACAATCCCTAAATTAGGGTTTGACCAAGGTAAAAACCCCATCAACAAAAAAAATCATTTTTTTGTTAGGTTGAAGTTCTGAAAAAGGAAACCAAGTTGTAAATTTAGTTACCCTTTTTGTGGAACTTAAAAAGTGCAAAATCGGGTCCAAGTTCAAATATTGTTGATCTGGGTCATATTTCTTCCTTGCATAAGGAAAATTCATCCCTACTAAGAAAATTCAACTCTGAAAAGCAACCAAATTATTGTTCGGTTCCAGAGATCTCACAGTTTTAGGTTTGGGGATCTGATCATTCGATTATTGGAGTTGCGCAGACATTAAAAAACAAAATTCAAAGTTTTTCATTATTAAGGTGGGTCCTTTAATTACCTTATTTTTCTTAACATATATATTTCCTAAATCCAGTATTTTAATTTTATTTCATATCTCTTGCTACACAAGTAGTTTAAGGACATATGCATCCTTTCTCTAATTCTATTACCACTAGATCTTGGTGATAGAATAATTTAGAATGACTAGGTGCGGGTGTGGGTGAATTAGTTATCCATGGTTCAGATGTACCAATTGAACTTTTAATCACTTCAAATACTACTTTAGGTTTAAAAATTAATAGCTTAGTCTCTATAACAAAAAATTAGTAACATAAACTTGTAGTCTAATGTCCTAATATTAACATTGACATCCACACATGTATGACACCAAGATTTAACATGGAAACACAATTTGGGAAAAAACACTAGTAACAAGTCACCAATTTTTCACTCTTTTGAAGTGAGCTCTATTAGAAGCCAACCTTGTTAAAGGTGTTCTTATCACAGGATCTAATCACCTTGTTAGGAGAGGCCTTGTTAGATTTCTTAAGAACATTCCATCGGAATGTCACCTTGATTAAAAGATTTACATATGACTATTAGGTCAACCTTGATTAAATGATTTCAAAACTGATACATGTAACTCCCCACCAAGGGATCCAAAAGAATTAACCTAAAATTTTACTAAGTTTGCTAAACATTTTTTTTAAAAGTAAGAAAGTATAACATACACATCAAACACAT
Source organism: Cupressus sempervirens (assembly GCA_028749045.1). Taxonomy (NCBI): domain Eukaryota; kingdom Viridiplantae; phylum Streptophyta; class Pinopsida; order Cupressales; family Cupressaceae; genus Cupressus; species Cupressus sempervirens. Next base: position 700,184,864 of record CM053789.1, on the reverse strand, counting down.
AGTAGCGGAAGCAATAACATGTAATCAATAAACATACATAATAGGTTACATTCCTTAAGGATCCCAAGACATTGAGTCACATTTAAATTTAATCTAATCCTAAGCCTAACAACTACAACATCTACATGAAAGAATAATCAAAAAGTCCAATATCCATATAATATACATTTGTTCTGAATGCCTCTTGGAAAATTAATTTGGAATGCTCAATCATCCACTGTACATGTCACAGGGTATGAAAGGCTTAAAATTATTATACATATGTAAAAATAAATATACACCATCCTCAAATCCATGATACAAAGTAAAGTAAAATAAATGAAATCATTCACCATACATAATAAATCCATACATCCATAATGATAAAACATCCATCATAAAATCTAACCATCCATCATAATAATCCATGAATAGAATGAAGGTAAATGCCAACCAAGAAAGCTCCAGCCATGGTGACCACAAATGGATCTCAAAGGTAAGAGTAAAAAGCACTACCACCTGACTATGTGGAACCTAAATGGTCCACTCCCACTACGCTAAAGAGATAGCCTCGAGTCCCAAACAAGGTATCAAAACACAAAACACAAGTACTCTCTAAGTCTGGGAAATCCTAAAAGTACACTAACTCAAAGGTTCCAACATAGATCGACATCTAGACCCAAAGGCACCACAAAGACACATATGAAACCTACTATGTAAGTGAGAAAGTGTCATCAAAAAAGTCACATTGGAAGTTAACCAAGCAATCCCTTAGGAATCCTAGGTCCCCTGTGATCCTGTGGCCACTAGTATCCTCTCGTACTGATGAGGCATAGTATGGAATGCAAGGTCACAACCAAGTGTTCTCTCTACCCCATCCTAGTCTGTACTAGCACTCAAGGCATGGGAGAGAACATATAGTTATCTTATTAGGTTCATTTAAGTTAGTATTTAGGTGAGATGTTTTCACAATTATTAAAAAAACTTACAATGGGTTTCTCTAGGTAGCCTTTTAGGGCCCCAACCCCCATTGCAAGCCACTTCCCGACACTACACATAGATAACCTACCCTAGGCTCATGAAATCACAAATCAAGAATCATAATAAAATTACCCCAGTCCTATACAAGCGACTGAAGGCATCATAAATATAATCCACAATAATCACATTAGTTCTCCATGAGCAACTAAAAAGTATCCAATGATAATCATATTGATCATGACAGTTCTCTATAAGTAACTGAAGGCATCAGTGATAAATCACCATATCCAATGGGTCTCCAATGAGTAACCAACAAGTATCCCAATAATAGATCACAATACTAATCGAAGACTACAAAATGGTCAAGTCAAACATGTCACAACATGACATCATCAAGAGCAAACCATCAAAACATCTCAGTCCTCTCAAAGCAACTAGAAGGAAAATTGTATATATAACTAATCGATGACTCAAAAAATGGTTAAATCAGGTAACTCAAAAACATACACCTTAGCTTCACACAAGGAAACTGGAAAGCAATAACAACCAGTAAATACAACATATCATAGAGCACTCCATCACATTACCATGGTCAGGTTAAGAAAGATCGAGACCAAATCATCATAACATCACATTCACAAACCTCGAGCCTTTGGTAACAACCTAAACTGGCCAACACTAGGACAAACCTCAAAACCCCAAAACATAAATAGAACATAGAAAGCATCATAATCTCATAGTTGATAGTAAAGTTCCAACTTTCATTTTAGTGTGAATTTTTGAATTTAAAGAGGTGCATTTTAATCCTTATAGTTTAACCCATTTCCCGTACATGAATAAAAGGAACTTTTTCCCTAATAAAAATTTCTAAAATGATCTAAAGACATGTTACTTATCAAAATAAACAAGTAGTTAAATCTAAACAATATTATTAAAATAATATTAGGATAAATTTACAATTTTCATTTAACTATATTCGTCAATAATTAATTTTAATTAAATTAATTTTTAATTAAATTAACTAATGATAATCAAACTAAGTTCTTATATTACCAACTCTAAAATTATCAATTATTAATAAATAATATAATTCCTAATAATTTTATTAATTAAAAATAAATTTATTTTAAATACATTATTATTTTAATTAATAATAGTAATAAAACTTTTCTTATACTTATTATTTAAATAATAATTAAAATCAAATATATATTAAAAAAAACTTTTATAAAACTCATAATATAATAAATACAAGCCATCGACCTTTTCAAACAAGCCAGTGCAGCAGGCCTGCTGACGCAGTCCCTGTGCCAACAGACTATCGACGACAATAATAAAGGTAGGTGGGGTGCGTGGAATAGCCCCCACCCAAATATAATTATTTTAATATTATTTTTTTAATAATAAATTTTCTTACTAATGATTTTTTTTTATAAATCATTTTCTTTAATAAGTTTTATAAATTTAAAAATTAATAAAAAAAATTCTTGTTCTAAATAAAAATCTATTTTTATTTATTTTTATATATACATATAGTTTTTAGTGAAAACCTAGCAAATCTCTGATAGGAGGAAAACGATCAACCAATCGAATTTACTATCTAAAATTTTCATTTCCAAAGATTCAAACTCCTTCCAAATTTAAATTTCTTAATTCTATTTAATTCAACCCAAATCCCAATTTAATCCAAATTTTGATTCTATTGAGGGAAGATTGTAATGATATTTTAATCTCCCATAACCAGATGAAAAACAACATGCATGCTCGAATTCCAGTTTACAAGATTGAAAGATTCATTGCAATGAAATACAAACAATCTGATGCATAGTCATGAAGAAGATAGGAAAGGATAACTATGAAATTAATCAGCAATCAAAGCACAAGACCCTACCTGATCCCAATGCTAATACAAAATTCTCAAAAAACTATGAGAGAATTCACTCCTCTTTAGTAACTTTCCTCTAAATTCACTTCCAAAATTTATCTCCCAAAATTCGTGTTTCCAAAATTTGTGATTTTCAAAAATGAACCCCAAAGTTGTGATAAGGAGTTTTTTCCTCAAATAGGGGCACTAATTGTGCGTTCACCTGAGAGGACTCCTTGCTCACAACTCTCAAACTCAAAATTAACTTTTATTAATCTTTGCTTTATCGTTTCATGCACATTAACCAGATTATTAAATAACTTTATTTAATTTTCCACTTGACTTCTATTTTTAATTAATTTATTACTTTTAATCCCATGTGCACTTTATGAAATTAAAATAACATTATTATTTTCACTTATTTTATCTTTTCATTAATTAATTTCTTTTATTTTCAACTCGTGCTCGCATCATGCAATCTAGAATCTTTTAATAATTTAATATCTTTTTACTTTCAATGTATTTTAGAAACTTAATTGATAAAATATTTAATTAACTTAAATAACAATAATATTTAGCATTTTAAAAAAATGAACTCTAAATATATTATTATTAAATTAAATAAATATTATCACGTTCTAAACTTATCCTTAAACTTTTATCTCCAAATTTAATTCTTTTTATTTAATTAATTTCTCAATTAATTAAATATAATTAAATATTAAAGATATCATATTAATTTTCTATTAAATTATATATGGTATTTATGTATGGTATTTCTAATGTAAAACTGAGTGTAAAACTATATAATAAACTGAGTGTAAAACAACATCTGATAATCTCCAAAATAATAATACTAATCATCAAACATAAAACTGGCCTAAAAGAGTTTGGCAATGATAACTGAAATGTGACTTAGGGGCATACACTACAATACAATTATTAGAAAGTAACATCAAGTTTATATGACAAATACAACTCACTTTGTAAATACAAATCACAATTTGGTTTACATGTTGATCCATTGACTAGCCTCCATTGTCATTAATGTCTCTAATCTACTTGGCACTACTTCAAGCAATCACTCTTCACCTCTTCACAACTCTTCTTAGTTTTCTACTCAATTTTTCCAATCAATAGCATCTACAATAACTCCATACTTGATTATGTCTTCACTAGCTCTACTAACCTCTTTAAGCTTAGACCTTGTACCTCGTTAAATAAGTAATTTTGATCTTTTTTTTCTTAAACATCACTATAGATCTTAGGGTTTGGTTAGATTCATTGAATCCTTGCATCATTTTGTGATAGGACTAGTCTAAGGTAATGTAGATTATGTATAAACACTCCTAGATACCCCCCTACTTACACAAGTTACTCTTAATCAACTAAGAACAAGTTTTCCCTTTGTATATCCTATCTATTTAGGCTTGCTCATTACCTTAAACTTCATTCTAGGCCTCCTTATTGGTTCACTAGTTCTTGCAAGGGTTAGAGTCTCTTCCTAGGGTGTCTTTGACTTCTTCTCATCCATTTCCCACACTTCATTCATTAGGTTTGTATGCAATCCTTTCAAATCCTTTAAAACCCCCTATTAGGTCTAGTAGCCCTGATTAGCCATCCTAATTGATTAATTTTGGTTTTGTGCAAAAATTTCCTCAAGAAGATTAAAATTAAAATTATGGTGCTCATACCCTTTTCCAAACCTCTCAATATTCTTGAGGTTGTAGGTCTCCAACTTCTATCTGATACCCTAACCCTATTTTAAAGGCTTTGCTAGGATTCAGTCATAATCTAAATGAGTCAAGAGAAAATATGCTCTCCCTTACTTCCTAAATTTTTTTAGAGTTTCTCCTTACAAAAAAAATACCTTAACTCCTTCCTCTAGCCTTCAATAACACCCTTCCTCTTCAACTCCATTCACCCTTGAGGGTAAACCTCTTTCCTTGACTCAATTTCTAGCAGAGTACACCATTGTCTCGCATAGGGCTTCCAACGAATTGGCTTGGCCCATCAATTCTGACTACATCCTTTTTCCCACATAATATAAATTATGTCTACTAGCATTCCTCAAGGTTTCATGAGGTTTCAACTATGGGAAATCCTAGTAGAAATCATTTTTCTAGGTCTACCCAGTACAAGCAAGCATGTAGAATGTTTAGCAAAGCATTTATTATATACACCAATGGATTGTTCAAAACTTATAACCAAAGAAAAATCTTAGTAAAAATAGTGTAGAAACTATGTAGAAAATGAAAATACTAGTTCAAATCAAATAGCAATCCAAAACTCAAGCTTTCATTCCATTTTCCATTAACTTGTTGTTTTGTTGTATGTTTTCGTACAATACCAAAATTCTGAACCATACAAAAATTAATTCCAAGGCCTTGCATACCAATTCCATAACTAACTCAACCAAATTTTATTCATTGGTAACCTCCTAGTAACTATTTACCAATTTTGCAACTTTGGCAAGGTAAGTTGCACTTTTTGTAAAATTGTCAATATGCAATTTTAGCAAAATTATCAATTTTTGCATTTATGCATCTTAGACTTGGTAGGTCTATACCTTATGTCCCCAAAACATAAATGTAAGGTATTTAGGTTATAATTAGACCATTTACATTTCTATCTATCCCACTATGTTTATTTGGCCCTCTAAAACCACTTTTGTACTTTTCTTCCTAGCTGACAACAAATGCATCATTACAACTAATATGCTCATCTCATGCATTACATTAGTGTTTTGTGTTTCAAATGCATGAATTATGGTGTATTTTTACCATCTACTATCTCTCATGTCTTACCTAGACTCCTAGACCCCTGTTTGCTTCTTAGTGGGTAGACCTAGAAAGTCCTACACCATACTCCCCTAATGAGCTAAAAAGTCCTTGTAGGAATTTAAGAGAGAATGATAGAAAGGTCAATAACCTTCTTCTTGAATTATCCCTCTACAACCCAAGTGGCCTCACTATCTAGTTTTCCCTTCCACTTTATAAGATGTTTCATGTAGGTCTTGTTCCTAGTCACCCTATGTACTTTGGAACTCATAATCTTTTCATTTTGTAACTTGTTTGAAGATGCCTTGGATAAGGTTTCTACAATATCCCATAGGTTTTCCTCCTCTTCTATAGTGGAAGATAGAGTGGGACCCTTGTATGCTACTATATCTACAAAATTAAAAGTAGTGGAGATGCTCATATCTGTAGATAGATCAACTTGGTAGGCATTGGTCCCATACGTGGCCATAATTTTACATGGCCCTACCTTTCTCATCTTTAGTTTGTGTGATTCTCCCTTGGAAAATCTATTCTTATTAAGATTTACCATGATATAGTCCCAACTTTGAATTGCACATCCCTTTTCTTGGTAGCTACCATTTTCTTCATTTTTTGGTATTCTTTTCCAAGATTTGTTTGACCATGTCATGAATCTCTTTCATGGAAGGAGAAAAGTCTTCAACCACTCCACTGACCTCTACACTTGCCTTCATATCCCTTAACATAATAATCAATTAGGATGCACTCCATAGATGACTCCAAAAGAACTCTTCCTAGTGGATCTACTGATAGTATCATTGTAAGCATACTCTTCTTGTACAATAATGTGGTCACAACTTTGACCATACTCTTTGCCCAAACACCTTAAGAGGTTCCCCAAGCTCCTATTGACCACTTCTATCTACCCATCTATTTGAGGATGATAAGAAGATCCAAATGATATATTGCATAGAGTCTTCCAAAAATGACTCATAAACTTAGTATCCCTATCAGACATAATGCTAAGAGTCAATCCATTCATTCTTACCACTTCCCTTTAAAAAAATTAGTAATAGAACATGCATCATGTATGGTCTTACATGGCACACAATGAAGCATCTTGTTGAATTTTTCCACAATGACATAAGCACTATCATAGCCCTAAGGAATGGGAAATGGTTGGTATAACCCTGTATTGAAGGCAAATCCCATGGATTTTTGACAAACAATGGAACACTCCACATATTTCTTCACATCCCTGCTCAATGTAAGCCAGTAGTAGAACCTTTCGACAAAATATACTATTTTTTGAATCCCAAAATTCCCACTCAAACCACCATTATGCTTCTTTTGTATGAGATTTTCTCTAATAGAGCCTCTTGGAACACATAATTGATTGCCTTTGAACAAGTAGCCTTCTTTCAAGGTAAAATCAGAATATTTATAATGAAAACGGTTAGCATAATTAGTACACACCTTATAAGGTTTGGAAAAGTTTGGATCACTAGGATACATCTCTTTGAAGTTCTCAATCCCCACACTCCTAATATTTACTTCTTATATAGTCAACAAACTATCACTAAGTGCACCTGTAACCCTATTTGTAATGCTTTTTAATATTTTATGGTAGAGGTATATGCATGAATGTGTGTGTACAAAAAGTTTCATACTTATATAAACCATTATTCTTGAGAATACTCATGAATGAGGGTATCTCAAGAGGTGGCTTATAGCTCTCTATCTATGATGTGCAAAGGCTATGAGATTATGGCTCTCAAAGATTCAAAGATGGGAGAAAGAAAGCTAGCATCCAAGAATATAGAATGAATGTAATGCAAATGTAACCTATTATAAATGAAATCAAATCTAACAAAAAGAAATAAGCTAAAGCATAAATGAAACTAACTAATAAGTATGCCATAATGAAAGTAGAATGAGAGCCAAGCTAAAATGCAAAAATGAAAGAATTCTCCATGTTGGTGTTTTTAAACTATTGAAAACAAAAGCTCAATAGAAAGATAATAATACTCACAAATCTAAGGACTAGCTACTTCCCATTAAAAATTATGTTTGCATATTATTTGGAACCAACTTCAACAAAACTAGAACTGAATTTTTACTCTTTAGGATCTGTAGAACCAAGGTGGGTATACCTAGGGGATGATTTAAATGAATGCTATGGTATGAGAATCCTATTAGTTTCATTCTGATTCTCATCTTCTATCTTTGAAATGTACATAGTTTGTCCATTCCTTGACATCTTCAAATGATATACATCCCTTATAAGCAAATTTGGTCAGAATTCTTCTTAGATTTGCAAGTATTTCCAACAATAGTAGCTAACCAAAGCTTAAAGGTTACATGCAAACAAGTCCTAACCATCTTTGAACCTCTTCAAATAGTAAAATAAAGTTTATTTTTATTTTATACTTGGTCCTTATTCATTATCTACCTATTTGCAGATTGGATTGACTAGATCAATGACTATTCCATTGGGATTCAGAGTCTACTCCAATTTATAGATCTAATTTGTTGCATTACAAAAAATATTATTAGCAATTCTTACTGGAATTCATTCTTATAGAAATCCTTTCTACAACCATAGAAACCCCATCAAATTCACTGAAGCATTTACTTAATTCATTGAATCAATAGAAATAATGAATTGGCATACAACCTAAGTGAATTTCTCTCAAATGGACAAGCTTTTCTCAAACAATATCAAAATAACCAGGTAATAAGAATGGAGACAAAATTCAGCAATAATAGATATGGGGATGGTTCAATTTTGTATTAATCTCCTTTGAAGATTTGCATGCAATTGTAATAAAACTTAGAATGACTCTGGAAAAGACATTTGACCCATGTATTATCAATATATTCCAAGTATTTGTAGAGAGAATACATCATAAGTCTTGCACCAATAAACTAGACTGAACCATACTCAATGGAAACTAAAATTGTATTAGAAATCAGACCCTTCTCTAGCCTTGGAATCTCACTTATATAATGTGAGATGCAACAAGCTTTAGGCATCAAGAATTGATAGGTGTCCTTTTACAAAATATATTTACATTTTTCTTTAATCATGAAAAGACAAAATTTTACGTAACAGAAAGGTAATACATCATATTATTCTTCTAGTAGGTCCCACTTCTATTAAATCTTCTCATGCTACTAAATTTTTGATTGGCTACTATTTTGAATCTTTGGTATATGTAGCTGCCAGACTGGCCAATGATGAAGTTTGTTCTAGCAATTGCAAATCAATCTCAACTCGAGGGTTTCTACTATTTTCATCATGGATTGAAAAAATTACTTTTACTCTTGTTTTGTCCTATGTCATGTCAACATCCTAGACCTCTGGACCTACAACCGAAATTGGTTGCTTGCCTTTATCTTCTTCTCCCCTCTAGTCTTGTGTAGTTGTATCAATTATTTGTACTTCATCTTCCTGCACCTCATCATCATTAGTTTCAACTTCTTCAAACTATTCATCAGAAGAAATATCTACCATCCATTTGTCAAAAGGTGTGTCATTTGGCCAATTGAAGCACAATATATCATGTTTCTTAAGCACATACTCAGCTTCCTTTTCAATATTAACAAAATCTTATTTTAAAGAATCAAAGAATATCTAGACCTTCACTAATTCCTCTATTGTGGTGGCCCACCATGCATGCCCTTTTTCATTGATAACTTTATTCATTCTCAAATAGAATAGATCATCCAATTCCTTGGCCCATTCATCTTTATTATTTTGTTTATTTTTTCTACATAAAGCATGAGGGAATAAATAAAATTTTCACTTTTATACTTTCTCAAATAAGAAGCAACTCTCAACTATAATTCAAATCTCCTATCATCAAAATCTGAGAGATCATTGGCAACATCAAATGTTTTTCTAATGTGGTCATGGGAAGATATTGTGACAGAGTAACACATAAAAAGTAATTTATTTTCTTCTCTTACCCCACTTATTAACAATGGGTTTCAAAATCTCTTCATTGCCCATCATTCCTCCCCATATGCTTATGACCCTATCTAACTACTCATAGAATATTGGTCGTTCAATTTTGTCTACCAGATACATGAGAGCCTTTCTTGATTTTTCTTAGAATTGTATATTCAGCTCTAGATGCAATGCCCATAGTTTGCTCTTTTCTTCCTCAAAATATTCTCTTGTATAGTATTGTGGCCTTTGTGGGGTCTTTGGTATTTCAATGAGAGGACTGGATTTAAAAGTTTCCACTAGAGGGCAGGGATATATGATTATTGGCCTAGAAGATCTCCTAATTACCTTAGTTTCAAATTTGATTCTTTTTTGAACTTCTTTATTATATGCCTCCAAAAATTTCTCATACTTGGCTTGTAATTCCAATCTCTTATTCTCATATTTCTCTGTAGTAGCCAAAGTTAATTGAGATGTCTTAGCATTTAAATGTGCCACCTCTATAGAAGTTGTATCCTCTATTCTGTTTATAATCAAATTTCCAATCAACCTAGTATTATTCGATTGTATAGACATTGTTCTAGATGCTTTTCTGATGGACCAGATAACCAAAATAGCTTGGTTTGTATTGAACTTACCACCTAAGGTCTCCTTTTTATTTTGGTCCAATTTCTCTAATTTATTGGAAATAGAACTAAAAATTAGACAATCTACTATATCCCAATTGGGAAGCAATAAAACACCTAATGCTCTTACCATTTCTTTCCCTTCCTTAGGGGTCAAGCTTTGAAATTCCTTTATCATTTCCTCTTTTATTTGTGTCTGAATGGCTGCATCTTCAATATTTGGATGCTTTGTCTTCAAGTTATTTCATCTTTCCTCATATTTTCCTATGTTTGTCCTCTATGTAAATTGGTGGAAGGCTTTGGAATTAACAAAACTGTCATCATACAAAAAGTGATGACTGGGTTGCTCCTTTATAGGATCTAGTTCCTTTCCCTTGAAATGTACCACTATCAACTCAAGGCTTGGCATAGGGGGCTCTTGGGGGGTTCCCTCATCTAATTCTACCTAGGTTATAAAAATTCTCCCTCAGGACCCCAGTTGTTCAAATATGTTATCCAGAAAATTGTTCCTCTCTAATCCACAAGGTGGATTGTGTAGGTGAATATTCCTCAATGTGAGGACCTTATTTTTTCATTAATTTTTGCCTCTTAGGAGAGGTCTCATCAGATCTTTATTCTAGGGCAACACTAGTGGGTGTTATTATTTATTTTCTCTTATCCATTATGGCCTTCATATTTTGAATTATATTATAGCATGGTCTTTTCTAGACAATCAATTGATTAGGAGTGAATCCCAATCTCCTTATTACCTCTTTAGCTTTATCCAGATAAGTATTAATAAAAAAATATTATTTTATTCATAGTTTCCATTATTTTAGGGAAAGTAATCATGAGTTTATTTATCCTATCTTCCTCTATGATGGCATTACCCAGAGGACTATAATTTTCATCAAAACAATGAATAAAATTCGAAACCCTTGAGAGAACTCTCCATTTTTCTTTCTCGGTTTCCTATTCTTGCAAGGAGAACTCATTTCTTATTATGTCTTTAGGAAAATATGACTCTTGTTTGATTTTGCCAAGCTTGATTCTGTGCCTAAAGGCCAAGTCATAGAACCCCTCAGTGTCACAAAAATGGGGATGAGAGATAGCCATCTTGTATTGATCTAGTATTTTATACAAAAAAAGCCAACCCCCTTTTGTGACCACAAATTGGTGAACTTAAGTTCAAGTCAAGAAAATTGAGCCCCTACCCCTTTTCACCAAATAATTCTCCCTAGTCCTCCTAGTTGCCACAAAAATTTGGCTACCCCATCTTTAATGGCACTTGGTAACGTAGTACATGAGGGGTTCCTTTAAAACCATAAATCCTAATAATAATGGAAATAGAGTATGGGATTATGTCTCCCCAATTATGTGAAACTTTCAAACCAATAGGACTATCCATAGGGCTGATGAGACTCATCAATGCCCTAGGCACTCTAGAATTGTCATTTAATAAAAGGCACCTCAATTTTGAAGAAAAGTACCTATAAAACCTAACAAAACTAGCATTTTCAACATCTCAGGTCATGTCTACACTCCATAACTAGACTGGTAGTGCCTCTCCATCCTGTTCTCTATTCAATTTCATTTCCTTACCAAAATATGCTACTCCTTTAAATAGAAACATATTCATCAAAAAAGAATAATGAACCAAAGTTTTTTCTACCTTGCCTTTTGTAATTCCTACCAAGCTAGTATGAATTTCCTCTACTATATAGGAGGTGAAATCAAAAATAACATCCACACCAAAAGAGACAATTTGAGTGATCATGTACATAAAACCAATGGGCATGACATTCTACTCATCTTCACCAAAAACTTGACACAAAGTACTATATACCTCCACAGCCTAGGAGGTGAAATATTCCTTTTCAAAGGGTTCCCTAGAGGATGATGTAATCACTAGAAAATTTCCAATTGTGCCTATATGTGCCCTCAGTGCACCTTGGCTAATTGCATCCTTCTTTGACACATATTATTTTTCTAATTTTGGTAGGTCAATGGGCACATGATAATCTATCAGAGGCTCTAAACCAAATACCTCTCAAATCTCTTTAGGGCTAATTATGACCAGAGGCACATCATCAGTTCTCCTTATTACCTTGATTGCTTGATAATAATTTTTTGCAACAGCTTCCAAGATGTCAAAATCCATAAAAACACTTGGAACTACTAACTTTCTTAAGTCAAAGTTCTAGATATTGGCATGTGAGGCAAACAAATTCCTTTCTTAAAACCATTTCTTAAACAAAAAAGACAAGTTTGAGAAGTTTTGGCATCCCAAACCCAATTCCTCTTATCGTATAACCCATCTATGATTTTGAGCCTAGCGTTTAACAAGGTTAACTTTTTCACTTTCACAGTTTCATTTGTGGACTCAGGGAATAATTCAAGTAGGTCATCATGGATATTCTTGGCCAAATAATCTTCCTGCCCAGAGAACACCCTCTTGGGAGGCATACTAAATATAGTTTGCAGAAAACTAAATTTCTACAAATATCATAAAATATGGGGACTTACTTGATTTTCTTGCTTATTCTTCTTTGTAATTCTGCAATGTCTTGCAAACAATGGGAAATGGCTTTTTGTTTCAATCAAGCCTAGCAAGAATTCTCACTAACTTCTTCTACTTTGGAAGCTTGAAATCTTGTTCATGTGGGATGGAAATGGCAAGATCTTTTGCAATATACTCTATTCTTTTCTCACATGTGAAACTTTCATTCCTCATAAATGAACTGTAAGGGAAATAGAGTGGCACCACCTTCTACATTTAAATTCACACTATTGATCTCAAAAAATCTAACAATCCAAGAGTGGAAACAGGAATGACTTGTTTTCTACTTGACATGCTGGCAGTCAATCCAATGGAATTTCTACACCTATTTTTTTCCTTCACTACTAGTATTACAAATTGGACCCACTAATCCTTGAGGAAACATGTCGCCAAGTCACTACATCACTATACATAAAGAGTGAGCATGTTGCCTATGCAATATAGTGACAGCCATTGATTCCATCTTGATTGAGTGGTGGACATTTGATTCATTACTTAATACCAATGTGGTGGGTCACCTATTCATTTTCTTTACTCGCTATGTTGCTATCCTTAAAACTCGAGCAACTCTCCATAGTGATGAAATGATAGCCATAGATCAAAGCTTGATCTAAAGTGAGGAAATTGCATTAGAGTTATACAAACTATGGTAGGTCCCTTAGTTACCATGTCATGTTGGGTAAATAGTACACAACTTCTCATAGCAACTTGGTAATGATAGTTGATTTGATTTTGATCCAACAATCACAATCTCTCCTATGACCTATGACTTGGGTGTGGGTGCATGTTACTGGTGACATGGAAATGTCCTGTCAAACTGGTAGATAATTTAATATTTTAATCCTTGTTGTGACATCACATGATTTTAACCTCACCATCTTTCACATTTTTAGGCTAGGTGTTATCTCATTACCGACAAGGTGCAAGGATTTCTTAATCATGACATAGCAACCTCCCATGTTATTCAATTTTCTGGTGCATATGCATTTCCTAGCAGGATGCCACCATGTCAGGGAGATCACATGGCTTATTTCTAAAAAAATAATTGTTGGGGCCCACCTTCTAAATTTGTTGCTACAAAAATCACTTCCCATCGAGTCACTATCCCACTACCAGTGAGATCTATTACTGTTTTGGTCATGACATGGTGACCTCACAAATATTGTTAAAATCTGGCACCAGAAAGATGCCTACTTTTTAATCATAATTACCACAATTAACACCTCTAACAAAGTAATAAAGGTACATGTCCATAATATCACTTGGAAACTTTCACAGTCATCATTCTTTTCAAAAACTATCATCTTCTATATTCCTCATTAAGGCACTATGTTACTACTGACAAGGTGCATTCCTTTTCCAATCATGACATAGTGAGTCATCAAAAAAATTAGACTCTGGTGATGCCAATTACAAACTCATTCCAAGTAGTTTCTTTTTCAATACTGACAACTCTAACATGAAGCATCTGACCAAAATTTTCAAAGCAATGCAGTTTTCTAGCACCAACCCTCCATTTTATGACACTGCCAGTCCATTTCATGGTAGTCACTATGTTGCTATCATTAAAAACTTTGCATTTTCATATAGGGATTACATGATAGCCCTATATCTTATAAAGATCAAACAATGGGAATAAACTAGGTAAAAGACACTTGGAGTAGTGGAAAATTCAAACAAGTCAAGGAAAATTCAGAATTTCAAAAAGCTTCACACCCGATTGAATTTAAAAGGAACACAAGACTTAGGGATTGATATGGTTTTTCAAAGGGATTTTAAAAATTGCAAAGGTAGAAAAAAAAAACCCTAGTAGGAAAGCAATAAAATTTAATTTAATTTTTAGCCAGGACTTTACAAAATTTATTTTGTAAAAAGTTAGACCAATAGTGGCTCTATTTGTGGACATTGAAAACATTGGATTCAAATGAGAGTTCAAAATTCCTAGGAGAAGTAGACCACAAACTTGACATTTTTACTTCTAACAACTTTGAGAGAGAAAAAGCATAGAACATAAAAATATACAAGAGCTATATAGAAGACACAAAGATTTTACAAAATATGCAAGGGAACCTGGACTATTGTTCATGGAAGAAACAAGTATTTTTCAAGAAAAATACTTCTTAAAGAACTATCCATGAACTAACAATTCAAAAATGTTGCCTGACAAATTCTTGAGAATATAAGAGTCGTTTCCCCATGTATTTTCAATCAGATAGGGACCTAAGCATATAGGATCAAACTTACCATGTTTTCCCTTATCCTCAATCATGGCATTCCACATGAGGACTAAATCTTCATCTTTAAATTTCTTTGTTACTGTCCTTTTATCATAGAGTTCTTTGACCTGTAGTTGCAACTTCTAATTTCTAATGGATGCCTCTTTCTGGGTCTCAGTTATTCCAACTAACTCATCTAATATTTCTTGCATATCATCAATGATATCCTCATCATACATTTGAATATAGTTATACAAGCCCACTAGGTTATTCTAAGGCATCCTTGCCTAGATTCCATATACAATGTCAAAAGGTGCTACACCAATGGTCTTTTTCATAGTTACCTTATCAGCCCATATTGCTAATTACAACTTGGAATCCCATGCCTTCTTGTTATCATCCAGGGTTCTCTTAATAACTTTCAACAGGATTTTGTTCATGGATTCAGATTGTCCATTTCCTTGTGGATGATAAGGAGAAGAGGCTGACCTTGTGATTCCATATTTGTCACAAAATTTTATGAATTCTTCATATATGAAGCACATTGCATTATTTATCACATTTTTTTGTGGACAACCAAATCTTGAAATGATGTTGTTGAGAAGGAAATTATTTAAAACCTTACTAGTTGCATTTCTTGTTGGGATCGCCTCTACTCACTTTGTGAAATAATCACTAGCAACTAAGATCTATGAATAACCTGTACTAGACTTAGGAGATATTTCTCCTATGAAGTCCATTCCCCATTTTTGAAATGGTGCTTGAACCTCTACTAACATCAATGGAGTATTTCCTAAGAATTTCAACTTACCTACAAATCTTTGACAGGCATCACATTTTCTAATCATTATCTGGGCATCTTTGAATACAGAGGGCCACCAAAATCTAGCTCTCATTACCTTATGTGTAGGGTCTTGGCCATGTAATGTCCTCTAAAAACTCTAGAATGAATTTCCTTTAATATTTCTCTTGATCTTCCCTAATCAACACATTTTAACAACACTCCCTCAAAGTTCCTCCACCATAAATAATTTTGGACAATAATGTACTTGATGGATTTTGGCTTGGTAATTTTTTTTCATTCTCATTCAAATGAGAAGGGGCTTCCATATGTTGCAGATACTAGATTACATTAGTGTACTATTCACACTAGTCCATGTCATATAAGCTTGACATTAAATCACATGTTACTATATTAATATGATTAGCATCTAAGTTAGTCTAAGTCATAAGCTTAGCTAATCCTTAGCCTCTCACCAGTTTTGTTATCTTTATTTCAATGTTAAACTCTTGGATCTTGTTGATCCACCTGCATCTTCTACCTAACACTTCTTGTTGAGTAAATATGCCTTTTATATCAGCATTGGGCACAAATACAATGACAATGGAACCTGTAAAGTAGTATCTAAAAGCCTTAACAACGTTTACCAAGGCATAAGCCTATTTCTCATTAATCTCATATTTCAATTCAACAGGCTGCAATGACTTACTGAAAAATGCAATTGGTTGTTCGTATCCTTCCTCATTCTACTACAATAAAACTATAGCTACAATATGGAAAGATGCAAAAGAAAATATGTGCATATGTTTTGTGTAGTCAGGTTCCTAAGGATTGGAGCATTTTTTATAGTAGTCTTAATGTCCTAAAATGCTTGTGAAGGTTCACCTTCCCATTTAATAGTAGCTTCTTTCTTAAGGATTTTTGAAATAGGCCTACTAATCTCAACAAAATTTGTAACAAATCTCCTTAGAAAGTTAATTTTCTCAAAGAAAGATTGCATTCCCTTCACATTCTTTGGCTTAGGGACCTTATAAATGGCTGCCACTCTCTTAGGATCTATCTTTACTCCATCATTTGATACACTATGTCCCAATTGTTTTCCTTCAATTACCCCAAATGTACATTTCTTAGTGTTTAATGACACTCAATATTCCAATGCTTTGATAAAAATCTTCTCCAAATGTCTACAATGGTCTTTAGCCCTTTTGGAATATGTTTTAAGGTCATCCTAATGTACAAAAATAAACTAATTGATATACACATGGAAAGCTACATCTACAGCTCTTTAAAAAGTGGCACCAGCATTAATCAATCCAAAAGTCATTCTCACATACACATAAGTCCCCCATGGAGTTGTAAATTTTTTCTTAAACTACTCTTCTTCTTTTACTAGGACCTAGTTATACCCTAAGAACCCATCCATCATGGACACAAGATCAGAACTAGTTACTTGCTACAACATAGACTTTGTGTTTGGCAACCCATAATTATCTTTTAGGGAAGCAATGTTCAGATTTCTAAAATCCACACACAGTCTAATGTCTCCATTCTTTTTCTTAATAGGTACTAGATTTGAGACCCAAGTGGAATGTCTAATAGGTTTAATTATCCCTCCATCCCTTAACTTCATCAATTCCTCTTGCATTTTAGGGGCTAGAGTGGAATTGACTAGTCTCTATTCCTACCTAAAAGGTTTCACATTCTCTTTGAGTGGAATGACATGTTGAAAATGATCTTCTCTATAAGCCTTTAGGTCGTCATAGGACCATGCAAAAACTTGTTTATATTTTCTCAATAGGTCAATCAAAGTTTTTTTCATTTTAGCTAATAAATTTTGACCAATATAAACCTTCTTGGGGGCTTCATTAGTACCCAGATTTATCTCTTCTAGCTCTTGAGGTTTACAATCTTTAGTCTCAGGCCCCACCCTATCTTGGTTATCAAGCATGTTCTCCAACACAACCAAACCCTTAGGTACTTTATTAGTTTTTAATTATATGACCTCTTGAACAAAGATTTTTTCCTTCCCTTCTATGGTTTCAACCAAATCACTACACTCCAACTCTTGACCATGGTATTTATCTTTATTCAACAATAAACTCACAATGTCTTTGTCATCTTCAAATACTTGCCAATGTTCAATATTTTCAGGTATTGAGGGTCTATTCTGGAGCTCAATCTATGAAATTCCTACAAATGATACATCTTGTAGTTTAATTGCTATATTTGCTAATAGATTGGCCATCTTATTCTGAGTTTTTATCTCTCCATGAAATACCAAATGCTTCAAAGAATTCTATCTGATCCTAGACAACATTTCTATACTATTTCAATCTTTTATTTTTAGAGGCATATGTTTCCCTTATCTATCAGATGATTAATTTAGAATAACCTATGGCATGCAACCTTTTAATTCCATGGTGGGTAGCAACTTTTAGTCCCAATAACAAAGCCTCATATTCAGCTATATTGTTGGTGCATGAAAATTTTAGGGTGAAGGAGTATTAAAAAGTATTCTTTTCAAGAGAAACAAAAACCACCCTTGCCCCTAAACCCTCTTTAGAGCTAGCCCCATCAGAGAACATGGTCCATAATAGTAGTGAATCCATACAACACTCAACTTCATGCTCAATCACAATAGACAATTTCTCAACTTTCTAAATAATTAACTCTACCCTAAAAGAATTCACACCAGTGTCCAAGAAATAAGGAGAATCTTTGTCGATTTATTCTCCCAAAATATGATTTACCCTTGGTTCTTTGTCTACTTTAACAACCTTATCTTCTATTTGAAAAGTTGCATAGGTTAGGTAACATTGTAGGCTACCTCCCATAGTAGCACTCCATTTTCTAGAGAGCAACATTCCACAATGTGGAGGAATATCAAGTACAAGGATTGACATGGTCAATTGTACCTCAAGGTATGCAGCTAGCTTAAATGGTAAAGCATTAATAGTACCTATAACTAGGACTTCTCTAGCATCCATACCTCTACATCTACCTTGCTTAGTATCTACTTTCAACCCTAAGGCTTCCATTACTTTGAAGGGCATGATGGTATTAGAGGCTCCTAAATCTATCATGCAATTTTTTAAGGTTTTTTCTTTTATAATAAGACTTAGAAGAAGGGATCAATATCTTCTATATATAGTACTGATGAATCATCTAGGAACATTTGGGGAAATTAAGATATAATACTACTATCTTCTACTACCAATGGGGTCTGCTGAATGATATTTTGTTCTACAATATTGTCATTATTTCCTATCCCTCCCAACCATGATAAGGCTTTAGTTTTATGCTCCTCAATTCTAAATAGTCTAGATAAGGGTACTTTAACAGTAATTTGTGACAACATGGCTATCATGTCAATAGGATAAGATATAGTGGGCTTCACAATCATACCTAGAGTAGGAACCTTTTGAACAATAGGCACTATTATTTTCTTGACAATATTAGATCCTAATCCCTTTTCTTGCACAATTAATTTTTTTGTATCATTTGTTTGTAATTGAACCTTCTTCTTAGGTTCCCACTTCTTCATTTTAATATCTTTAACTTTAATTGTCTCTACATTAGCCTCCTTATTTTCATCCTTAATTTTATGTGTAATATCCTTGATGAATATACCAGAAGGCTTTCCAACAACATTATTAACTATTATGCTTCTCAAATTGTAATTTCTATGTACTTGGGAGATCATTTCTGCATTGATCCTATCAATCTCCTCTTTAGAGGGCATTCTCAAGTTTACATGACCAACTTCAGAAGATGTAGCACATACCTGATCTTCATCATACCCTTTATTTTCTGAAAACACTTGTTGATAATATAAATGATAGGAAATTTTCTTATTTTTAAAATCACTTTCAGTTTCTTCCAAATCAAAATCCACACAATCATTGCACATGCTCACCATGTTATAGCTTACATCATCATGATTTTTTCTTCTTCCTCCTCATTTTATTCACTATTATCTGAAACAAATAAATGACAATTGCACAATACTTTGAAGAGTGAGGTGACTAACAAATGATACATCATGGCACATTATCATTCATATTAATAGAACTTCTTTGCAAAGGATTTGGTGGATACTTATCTTTTACAATCTAGGTTTGGCTAGGGATTACCTTACCATCCTTCTATTGAGTGGTATAAGGATAGTTCTACATTTAGGGTTACTTATTAAAATTGTTGTTGTTCACTAGAGCTTTCTCACCAACATTTGGCTTATGTGTATTGAAAGTATTTGGGTTCATCTTTTTTAACAAGTCCAACACCTAACCTATTGTGGGTTCTTTAGGCTTCTTTCCTATAGGGGTTTTATCAACTTTCCTTTTGTTGTTATTCTTGGGATTGAACAACTTTAGATCATCTCTCCTACCAAGCTTGCCAGATGCTTTCCTATTATTTTCAATATTCATTACAATCTTATAAGAATCCCTTAAAGTTTTAGGGTCTTTATTCCTCAACTGGTAAGCCATTTTTCTATCAAAGGCATTAAAATAGGTTGTAAGAAAAACATCCTCATTCAACCTCATAACCTAGAACAATATGTACATACCATTTTGGAATCTTATATTGAAATCAAATGTAGACTCATTAGGGTTCTTCTTGATGTTATTGAAATCATTCAACATAAACCCAACATTAGTATTATCTCCATACTATTCTTTGAACAATTTCTCCAAATCACTCCATGAACTAATGCTATCATTAGGTAATCTTCTAAACCAATCTCTTGCATCTTTAGATAGTGAATGAAAAAATACTTCATCACCACATCCTCATGTTCAACTTCAAAATCATTTAGCATATCTATGAAAATTCTCAAGTGCTCTTCACCAGTAACAACATTATTTCTAGAGAACTTGACAACTTTATCTTTTAAATCAATAGAGATAGCGTGTGGAGTAGTAGGAATACCTACAAATGACATTTGAGGTGCTCACTACATTGGCTTGGTTGAGAATAACACTTTGATATTATTGAGGTTGGATGACTAGGACTTCATTACCAAGGGTGGATGTTGAGGCAAAGGCAGATTGAGATATTCCCTAAGTTGACATTACTAGTCCACAAACATCTACAAAAGTTACAACTAGGGTAGACAAGTTTGGCCATGAAGCCAATGCAGAATTAGACTTTATGAACTAGATTTTTCTCCTAATTTTTGTAGCTTGGGCTTCATTCTCAACCTTCTTGAGTTCTTTTCCGAGATATTCTTTCTCTTTCCTAGCTCTTTCTAAATCTAGATCTAATTTTGACATAGGGGAGTTTACATATTTACTTTCTTCTATCTGAGGCTCATTTATCTAAATCCCTATGGCTTTGCCTTTTCCTTTATCTATCTATTTTATAGCAGGTTCTATCATGTTATTTTGGATAGGCTTGTAGGGTTGAACTTGGGCAATAACATGTTCTTTCTTTTGGCTTAGAAATTTTTCTTTCTTCTGAACTTTGGCTCTCAATCTATCTACATCTCTGAAGACATCAGCATGAAGGATTGAAGTTCTTTCTTCTAACTTATTTTTTTGTTCTTTCAAGGCAGCCATCCTTCTAAGAAGATTATCTCTTTCCACTATAGCATCTAGGGTGGCTAGCTCTTTTTCCTTTTCTAGATGAGTACACTTAGCTTCTTTTTTAACAACCCATTTCTTCAAAACTTCTATCTCTGATTGTACTTCTTTAGGATCTGTATAACTGGCTTTTGAATTAGTAGGATTATCTAGGTCTATAAGATTAGTTTCCATGCATGGGACCATTCTAGGATTAAAAGGATCTCCAAATGAACTCCTGAGTCCTAGCCTATGATTCATCTCAACTATCAAATTTGGCCAAGGAGATGCATTCTCTACTAGTGACATATTCTTGTCTTGATAGGTTCTTCATCTAGTAATGGGTTACTAAATATTCATCCTAAGAGTCTTGTGGTTTTTTATTTAGAGCTAAGTGAAGAAGATTCTCTCCCTACCACTGGTTGGTATTGAGAACTAACTGATACACTACCTCTTGGTTTCCAGGTGGGGTTTGGGTTTGCTTTTTTCTTATTTAGGTTCTTCCTACCACTTTGAGGTAAGTTAGTATACATTGGTACATTACTATTGGCTCTTGTGTAAGCTCTTGTGTATTTTCTCTTATCAGCCATATTTACTATTTCTCAAATAAGCACTAGCTTCAAAACCTTGACTGAGTCACAACCCTATTCTAGGGAAAATACAACAATTAAAATTACTCTTGACTTTATGGAAAGGACACAAGATAATATAGAAATATCTAACATACAGATGAACCAATCACTTATGATCATAAGAATGCAACTCTTGCTTGATAGATAAGACACTTGGAAGGGTTGTGTATGAAAATGCACATCTATGGCATTTGGTTTTATTTTTTCCTCTTTTTAAAAAAACTCTCAAGGTTTGTCACTAAAACATGTCCACTATAACCATGAGAAATACTAAGAGATTTGACAAAAATGTACACTGCAAGACCAAAGAAACTATAGTACTTCTAACATGTGTTAGACTACTCCCCAGTAGAGCCACCATTTTGTTGATGTTTTTTAACTATTGAAGAACAAAAGATCAATACCAAGATAATAATATTCACAAATCTAAGGACTAGCTTCCTCCCATTAACAATCATGTTTGCATATTATTTGGAACCAACTTCAACAAAACCAAGACTAATTTTCTACTCTTTAGGCTCTACAGAACCAAGGTAGGTATACCTAGGGGATGATTCAAATGAATGCTATGGTATGAGAATCCTATTAGTTTCATTATGATTCTCATCTTCTATCTCTCATGTATGCATAGTTTTTCCATTCCTTGACATTTTCAGATGATATACATCCCTTACAAGTAGATTTGGTCACAATTCTTCTCAGATTTGCAAGTATTTCCAGCAATAGAAGATAACTAAAGCTTAAAGGTTACATGCAAACAAGTGATGACCATCTTTGAAACTCTTCAAATAGTAAAATAAAGTTTATTTTGATTTTAGACTTGGTGCTTATTCATGATCTACTTATCTACATATTGGATTAACTAGATCAGTGCCTATTCCATTGGGATTCAGAGTCTACTACAATTTATAGGTCTAATTTGTTGCATTACAAAAAATATTATCAGCAATTCTTACTAGAATTAATTCTTACAGACATCCTTTCTATTACCATAGCAACCCCATAAAATTCACTAAAGCATTTACGTAATTCATTGAATCAATAGGATTAATGAATTGGCATACAACCTAACTGAATTGCATTCAAGTGGACAATTTTTTCTCACACAATATCAAAATAACCAGGTAATAAGAATGGAGACAAAATTTAGCAAGAACAAATATGGGGATGGTTCAATTTTATACTAATCTCATTTGAAGATTTGCATAAAATTGTAATAAAACTTAGAATGACTCTGGAAAAGACATTCGACCCCTATATTATCAATATATTCCAATTATTTGCAGAGAGAATACATCATAAGTCTTGCACCAATATATTGGACCAAACCATACTCAATGTAATCTAAAATTGCATTAGAAATCAGACCTGTCTCTAGCCTTGGGATATAACTTATGTAGTGTGAGATGCAACAAGCTTTAGGCATCGAGAATTAACAGTTGTCCTTTTACAAAAGATATTTACATTTTCTTTAATCATGAAAAGAAAAAATTTTATGTAACAAAAAGGTAATACATCATATTATTCTTTTGGTAGGTCCCACTTCTATTACATCTTCTAATGCTACTAATTTTTTGGTTGGCTACTATTCTGAGTCTTTGGTATATGTAGCTACTAGACTGGCCAATAATGAAGTTTGTTCTAGCAATTGCAAATCAATTTCAACTTGAGGGTTTCCACTATTTTCATCATGGATTGAAAAAATTACTTTTATTCTTGTTTCTTCCTCTGCCATGTCAACATACAAGACCTCTAGACCTATAACTGAAATTGGTTGCTTGCCTTTATCTTCTTCTTCCCTCTAGTCTTGTGCAGTTGTATCAATGATCTATACTTCATCCTTATGTACCTCATCATCATCAATTTCAACTTCTTCAAACTATTCATCAAAAGTAATATCTACCATCCATTTTTCAAAAAGTGTGTCATCTAACCAATTGAAGTGTAATATGGCATGTTACTTCTTACGCACATACTCAACTTCCTTGTCAATATTAACAAAATCTTGTTTTAAAGAATCAAAGAATATCTAGACCTTCACTAATTCCTTTGTTGTGGTGGCCCACCATGCATGCCCTTTTCATTGATGACTTTATTCATTCTCAAATAGAATAGGTAATCCAATTCTTTGGCCCATTCATCTTTATTCTTTATTTTATTTTTTCTATCTAAAGCACGAGGGAATAAATGAAAATTTTCACTTTTATACTTTCTTAGATAAGAAACAACTCTCAATTGTGATGCAAATCTTTTGTCATCAAAACCTGAGAGATCATTGGAAACATCAAATGTTTTTCCAATATGGTCATGGGAAGACCTTATGATAGAGTAACATAAAAAAGTAATTTCTTTTCTTCTCTTACCCCACTTATTAACAATGCATTTCAAAATCGCTTCACTGCCCTTCATTTCTCCCCATATGCTTACAACCCTAGCTAACTGCTAATAGAAGATTGGCCATTCAATTTTTTCTACTAGATACATGAGAGTCTTTCTTAATTTGTCTTCATATTTTATATTTAGCTCCACATGCAATGCCCATAGTTTTCTCTTTTCTTCCTCAAAATCTTCTACTATATAGTACTATGGCCTTTGTGGGGTGTCTGGTATTTAATGAGAGGTGTAGATTTAAAAGGTTCTACTAGAGGGTGAGGATATATGATTCTTGGCCTAGAAGATCTCCTCATTACCTTAGTTTTTAGTTTAATTATTTTCTGAACTTCTTTATTATAAGCCTCTAGAACTTTCTCATACATGGCTTGTAATTCCAATCTCTTATTCTCATCTTTCTCTAAAATAGCCAAAGTTAATTGAGATGTCTCAACATTTAAATGTGCCACCTCTAAAGAATTTGTATCCTATACTCTTTGTACAATCAAATATCAACCCAGTATTATCTAACTGCAAAGACATTGTTTTGGATGCTTTTCTGATGGACCAAATAACTAGAGCAGCTTGGTCTTTACTGAACTTAGCACCTGAGATCTCCTTTTTATTTTGGTCCAATGTTTATAATTTATTGGAAATAGAATTAAAAATTATAGCATCTGCTATATCCCAATTGGGAAGTATTAAAACACTTGATGCTCTTACAATTTCTCTCCCTTCCTCAAGGGTCAGCCATTGAAATTCCTTTATCATTTCCTCTTTTATTTGTGTCTGAATGGCTACATCTTCGATCTGCCAATGCTTAGCCTTCAAGTTATTGCATCTTTCCTCATATTTTCCTATGTTTTTCCTCCATACAAATTGGTGGAAGGCTCTAGAATTAATAGAACTATCATCTGACAAAAATTGATGGTTGGCCTGCTCCATCATAGGGTCTAGTTCCTTTCCCTTAAAATCTACTATTGTCAACTCAAGGCTTGGCATAGGGGGCTCTTGGGGGGTTCCCTCATTGAGTTCTACCTAGATTATAAAAAATCCCCCTTTTGACTCCAATCGTTCAATCTATTCTCTTGAAATTTGTTCCTCTCCAATCCTCAAGGGGGATTGTGTAGATGAATATTCCTCAATGTGAGGACCTTTTTTTTCATTAATTTTTTCCTCTTGGGAGAGGACTCATTAGGCCTTTCTTCCAGGGAAATACTAGTGGATGCTATTATTTGTTTTCTGTTAATATTATAGCTGGCCTTTTTGGACAAGCAATTGTCCTGCCCCTAGATTGGGAGCGAATTCCAATCTCCTCATTACCTCCTTAGCCTTGTTCGGATAAGTATTAATAAAAAAACATATTTTTTATTCATAGTTTCCATTATTTTAGGGAAAGTAATAATGAGTTTATTTATCCTATCTTCCTCTGTGATGGCATTACCCAGAGGACTATAATTTTCATCAAAACAATGAATAAAATTTGAAACCCTTGAGAACACTCTCCATTTTTCTTTCTTGGTTTCCTATTCTTGCAAGGAGAACTCATTTCTTATTATGTCTTTAGGAAAATATAACTCCTATTTGATTTTGCCAAGCTTGATTTTGTGCCTAAAGGCCAAGTCATAGAACCCCTCAGTGTCACAAAAATGGGGATGAGAGATAGTAGCCATCTTGTATTGATCTAGTATTTTATACAAAAAAAGCCAACCCCCTTTTTTAATCACAAATTGGTGAAATGAAGTGCAAGTCAGGAAAATTGAGCCCCTATAACTTTTCACCAAATAATTCTCCTCTAGCCCTCTTAGCTGCCACAAAAATTTAGCTACCCCTACCTTTAATGGCACTCGGTAAGGCAGTACATGAGGGGTTCTTTTAACACCATAAATCCTAATAATAGTGGAAATAGAGTATGGGATTATGTCTCCCCAATTATGTGAAACTTTCAAACCAATAGGATTATCCATGGGCTTGATGAGGCTCATCAGTGCCCTAGGCACTCTAGGATTCTCACTTAATAAAAGAAACCTCAATTTTGAAGCAAAGTACCTATCAAACCTAAAAAAAACTAGCATTTTCAACATCCCAGGTCATATCTACACTCCATAATTAGATTGGAAGTGCCTCTCCATCTTGTTCCCTGTTCAATTTCATTTCTTTACCAAAATATGTTAATCCTTTAAATAGGAACATATGCATCAGCAAAGAATAATGACCAAAAGTTTTTTCTACCTTTCCTTTTTCAATTTCTACTATGCCAGTATGAATTTCCTCTACTATATAGGAGGAAAAATCAAAAATAACATTTAAAACAAAAAAAGGCAATCTGAGTGATCATGTACATAAAACTGATGGGGATGACATTCTACTTATCTTCACCAAAAACTCAACACAAAGTCTTGTATACCTCCACAACTTGGGAAGTGAAGTATTCCTTTTTGAAGGATTCCCTAGGGGACACTATAATCATCGACAAATTTCTAATTATGCCTATATGTGCCCTCAATGCACCCTACCTAATTGCATCTTTCTTTGACACATATTCTTTTTCTAATTCTTATAGGTCAATGGGCATATGATAATTTGTTAGAGGCTCTAAACCAAATACCTCTTGAATCTCTTTAGGGCTAATTATAACCAGAGGCACACCATAAACTCTCCTCACTACAGTAATTGCTTGATCATAATTTTTTGCAACAGCTTCCAAGAGGCCAAAATCCATAAAAACACTTGGAACTACTAACTTTCCTAAGTCAAAGTTCCAGATATTGGCATGCGAGGCAAACAAATTCCTTTTAGAAAACCATTTCTTAAATAAAGAAAGACTAGTTTGAGAGCTTTTGGCATCCTAGACCCAATTCCCCTTATCATATAACCCATCTACAATTTTTAGCCTAGGGTTTAATGAGGTTAACATTTTCACTTTCATAGTTTCATTTGTGGACTCAAGGAGCAATTCAAGCAGGTCATCATGGATATTCCTGGCCAAATAATCTTCCTCCCTAGAGAACACCTTCTTGGGAGGCATATTGAATATAGTTTGCAAAAAACTAAATTGTTACAAAGATTATAAAATACGAGCACTTACTTGATTTTCTTTCTTTTTCTTTTCTGTAATTCTGTAAGGTCTTGTGAACAATGGGAAACTGCTTATCATTTCAACCAAGCCCAACACAAATTCTCACTAATTTCTTCTACTTTGGAAGCTTGAAATCTTGTTCGCATGGAATGGAAATGGCAAGATCTTATGCAATATACTCTATTTTTTGCTCGCACATGAAGCTTTCATTCCTCATAAATGAACTGTAAGGGAAACCGACTGGCACCACCTTCTACATTTAAATTCACACCTTTGATCTCAAAAAATCTAATGATCCAAGAGTGGAAATAGGAATGAATTTTTTCCTACTTGACATGTTGGCAGTCAGTCTAATGGAATTTCTCCACCTATGTTTTTCCTTCACTACTGGTGTTACAAATTGGACCCACTAATCCTTGAGAACACATGTCATTGATTTGCTACATTACTATACATAAAGAGTGAGCATGTTTCCTATTTGATATAGAAACAACCATTGATTCCATCTTGATTGTGTGGTGGACATTTGATTCATTACTTAATACCAATGTGGTGGGTCCCCTATTCATTTTCTTTACTTGCTATGTCATTATCCTTAAAACTCAAGAAACTCTCTATAGTGACAAAGTGACAACTGTAGATCAAACCTTGATGTAAAGGCAAGGAAATTGCATTAGAGTTATACAAATTGTGGTGGCTCCCTTAGTTGCCATGTCATGTTGGGTAAATAGTGAACAACTTCTCATAGCAACTTGGTGATGATCATTGATTTGATTTTGATCCAATGATCATAATCTCTCCTCTAATTTATGACTTGGGTGTGGGTCCATGTTATTGGTGATGTGGAAATGTCATGTTGAACTAGTAGATAATTTAATATTTTAATCCCTATTGTGACATCACATGATTTGGGCCCCAGTATGTTTCACATATTTAGGCTAGGCACTATGTTGCTACCGGTAAGGCGCAAGGATTTCCTAGTTGCGACATAGTGACCTCCTATGTTTTTCAATTTTCTAGTGCATACACATTTCCTAATAGGATGCTACTATGTCCAAGAGATCAGATGGTTTATTTCTAATGATACAATTGTTGGGATACACCTTTTAAAGTCACTGCCACAAAAATGACTTCTTGTTGAGTTGTTGTGTCACTACCTATGAGATCCATTATTTTTTCGATCATGACATGGCGACCTCATGAATATTGTTAAAATATGGTGCCAGGAAGATACTTTCTTTTCAATCATAATTACCACAATTAACACCTCTAATAAAGTAATAAAGGCACATGCCTATAATATCACTTGGGAACTTTCATGGTCACTGTCTTTTCCAAAAATAGTTGTCTTCTATATTCTCTGTTAAGGTACTATGTCACTACTAGCAAGGAACATTGCTTTTTTGGTCATGACATAGCAAGTCATCAAAAAAATTAGACTCTGGTGATGCCAACTACAAACTCATTCCAAGTAGTTTCTTTTTCAATATTGACAACTCTAACATGAAGCATCTAACCAAATTTTTTGAAATAATGTAGTTTTCTAGCACTAACCCTCCATTTTATGACATCGCCAATCCATTTCATGGTAGTTGCTATGTCACTATCATTAAAAACCTTGAATGTTCACATAGAAATGATGCAACAAGTATAGATCTTATAAAGATTAGACAGTGGGAATAAACTAGGTAAAAGGCACTTGGAGTAGTGGAAAATTCAAACAAGTCAAGAAATATTCAGAATTTCAAAAAACTTCATGCCCAATTGAACTTAAAAGGAACACAAGACTTAGGGATTGATCGAGTTTGTCAAAGGTGTTTTCAAAATTGCAAAGGTAGAAAACCAAAACCCTAGCAGGAAGGCCATAAAATTAAATCTAATTTTTAGCCAGGACTTTACAAAATTTATTATGTTAAATTCAGACCAACACTCCAAGTCTCTGAAATCAACAAGAAAACATGGAGCATAACAATAGCATGAGAAATGAAGAATTTTGAATGAGGAGAGAGCCCTCCTTTTAAAGTGAAAATGGACGGTAGAGATTAAGAGGAAAAAGGGGAATAATCAAGGGAGGAGAATATATCTTGAGTGATCCATGCACACAAGCATCTCCACCAATCATGATGAAGAGTTTATTTTTGAGTTCAGATTTGAAATGTGTTGAGGACAAATAAATATATATTTTTAAAATAGAAGATTTCTCCCACCTACAAAATTGTGCATTCATGTGTAGACAAAAATGTCTTTTCTTTTATTTCCAAAATAGGAATAATGCTTTATGTGTGCACACTTGGGAAAAGTAATAAGAGGAGATTGTTATTTAAATAAAATGGAGCATGTTCTTTTAATTAAATAAGAGACTTGGGATACAATGATCACACCATAGGTTTTTTTGAATAAATGAATTTTTGGAGATTTGATCAAGGATAAGTATTAGATAGATTATAAAAAAATGCTAGAAAGGGGCTCATATTCTAGATGACCATTTTTGGGTGATTACATTTGCCCCTCTCTGACTAATGTGTGATTAGCCTGGGAGGATATTACATCAAAGAATGAAGAAGTTAACATAATAGAGAGATATGACTCCGAAGAATGAAGCACAAAGAGATAGAAGATCCTAAATGCATAGTCTATTTAGTAGTAATATTGAATATTTATAGAGAGAGAAGAGACAATATCAGTACCCAAGATGAGCACTGATATGTTAGATAAAGAAAGTAGATATATTAAGAGAAAATAGATAGTTGTAGCAAAAAGCAATTTACAAAAATGATAGAATATTCCTGCCCCCTCAGGATTGAAATCTAAATGAGATAGCAGAGATGCAGAAATAAAATAGAATTGATCAAATCATAACAAAGAAAAGTTCATGATGATAGATAAGAGACTAAGACCAAAGAGTGACCACCAATCAATGAAGATATGCCCTAGTTTGATTAAGTTTGACCAAGAAAGATAAAGCATAAGAAATAGGTCAAATAAGGAAGAAAAATGAAATGAGATAAAACTAAAATGAAAGCCAAGAATGGAAGAGAGTAGAAATGATAAAGAAATAAAGAAATGATGATTTCCGCAAGAAGATTCAAAGATTAAGCCTCAATAGATCAGCTAATTACATAGAAGAAGGAATAAATTTTGGCTAGCAAGATGAACTCCAATTTGGATTTTGATCCCAAAAATTGATCCAAGATGTCAAGATTAGAAAAGATAGATCAAAAGCATAGATGAGATGGTAAGATAGAAAATAAGAGAGAAATAGGAAAGAAGAGATAAGATAAAATCAAGATGAGGCAAGAGAAGGATGAATGCAGTTAGCCAAAAAATCCATGAAAGAAAAAGAAAAGAGCTCTCTCAACATGCAAAATACAAAGCTAAGCGAGAAAAATACAAAGCTAAGCGAGAATGAACCCTGGAATGAAAGCTAGTATGAAAAGGTGCAATTGAAAGGGTTACATAAGTATGTCCTTGTTTTTATCATCGAGTCTTATTATGGACATCAAAAGATCATACAATCATCACTAGAATAAAATATGAGGATATGAATATGATATATATTAGATAGAAATGTAGGAATCCAACCTAAGCATAAAAGACATGTATATCAAGATGACTAGTGTAGTTACATTCCCTAAGTTTAGTATAGCAAGATTACACCTATATATGTATATGGGAAATGTGAGCCTTAGATACTCACACACACTTCAACACAATCTTTACATGTAAAACCATCTTGGAAAGAAAATTGAATTGTTCATCTAAAATAGTTTGACAAATTGGCCTATTGCCTTCTAACTAGAAGGATTTTGCCCTTGCTCTCAAAATGAGAAGCTAGCAACTAGACCTCTAGTATGAAGGATTTATAGCTAAATGAGAATGCAAATTATGCTAGATGGAATGCATTGTTAAGCTAAGAAATAAAATAAACATATTGTGTTAAATGAATGCATATTATAATAAATTTAAACTAGAAAATGAGGAAATATTCTAGGATAGATTCAATACAAAATTAATTCAATCTCTGTAATAAAAAATTGATTCAATCTCTGTAATAAAAAATTGAAGGCTCCTTAAATAGAATCTAGGAATCGATTAATGGTCAAGATCAATTGGAATGAATGGTTGAGATTGAAGATGAGATTTAGTCAGTATGGAAAATTCCCTATGTAGGTGAGCTTAACTAATTTAGATCTGAGTGTGATGAGAATTAACTAAGTCCCATTTGAGTGTGAGAAATAATTAAGTAGGTTAATTCCATTTTGAGTTCTAGTTCACTCAAAATTTCCATTCCTGAACTAAAGAAAAGATTTTGGAGAAGATATTTAATTCAATAAAATAGGATATGACCTAAAAAATGTATATTTTAAATTAATTGAATAATTAAATTCAATAATTAAAATGAGGACATTATCTTATTCAATTGAATACATCTAATTCCTTTGCACATCAGCTAAAGAGATAATTTTAATTTAATTAATGTATGAAGACTTATAATTAAATTAAGCTTAATTAATAGGATTAATGTAGCTAATTTTAGTCAATACTTAGGAATTAAATAAAGAGTGTGATTAATGTAGGTTAGGGTTTTCTAAATTTGACACTTAGGTCAAGTAGCAAGCATTAGAATTAGAATTGCCTGGTGAAATAAGACTTAGGAATGATTGAATAGACCATAATTGGTTAACATGGAAATGTGCTAATTTTGGGGTATTACATTTTCCCCTCTTTGAATGAATGTGAAAGTAGTATGTTTGATTCAAAGAAATTAGAAGTATGAAGCATAGATCAAGAATGAGATTGGTTTTGAGATTGATGACGTAGAGACCAATTGATAAGATTTTTAAGGTTATCTCCAAAATGAAGCTTAACCTTATGGGATCTGGATAGAACACCTAGATACCAAGATTGATAACCTTTTAAAGGTTATCTCTAGATTGAAGCTTAACCTTAGGGGATTCAAACATAACACCTAGATACCAAGATTGATAAGCTTTTAAAGATTATCTCCAGAATGAAGCTTAACCTTATGAGATCCAAATAGAACACCTAGATACCAAGATTAATAATCTTTTAAAGGTTATCTCTAGAATGAAGCATAATCTTAGGTGAACTAGACTGAACATCTAGATATTGTGATTGATAGAAGAAAGATTGTCAAATTTTATAGAATTATTCCTAGAATGAGACTCAATCATTAGGAGTCAAGGTTTACCCTGTTTTGATGCCTATCCATTAAAAGATGAAAAGATTAATCATGATTCATAGAATTATCCTCAAAATGAGGCTTGATCCTTAAAAGTTAGGGTTTAGACTATTCTAATACCTATCTATTGAATAGTGATCAAAAGTAAGAGCCTAGAATTATCTCCAGAACAAGGCTTAATTCTTAGCAAAAGTTAGGATCATCTCAAGAATGAAGCTTAATTCTTAGCAAGAATTTGGAATTATCTCTAGAATGGAGGTTAATCCCCTATAGTCCAGATAGAACACCTAAATATTGGTCCATAAAAGATAAAAAGACCTATCATGAGTCATAGAATCATCCCTAGAATGAGGCTTAAAATTTAGGAGTCAAGGATTAGACTGTCCTGATACTTGTCCACCGAACTCTAACTAGAAATGTTATAAGGTGTAATCAGTTGATCAAAAGATGAGATAGATGACGTATGATGCTAGATAGAGGGCAAGAAGATGCTTGAGTGATGAGATGCCTCAAGTAATAAGGACATAAGATTTAGATTGAGTTGAAATTTAGATTCAATGATGTAATCATCCTGCCCCCTTTAGAGTGAAATCAAAAGATGACACACTAGAACAATGATGTATAGTAGTATGTTGAGATACTAAAGAAATTAGAGATTAAGAGGAATATAGAAAAGATTAGATGCATCTAAAGAAATTTTGAATTTTATTTGAAGTGATTTTGAGGTCTAAAAGACAAGGTTTGACCAAAGTTGACCAAAGAAATGTGATTTGAAAGCATTCAAAAAGATTCAAAAAGTAACAAAAAAATGGATTGGACAAGCATTTAGTCGCGTCATTCCCAAAATTTTAAAATGCAACTTTGAGCTATTTAAGTGTGTCATGTTTCAAATTTGATCCCAAAAATGATTTCAAAGCAGCCAAATTAGCTAAGGGGGTAATTTTCATGCCAATCAGAGCACTTTGAAAAATTAGGTCAAAACCTATATAAGGGCCAAAAGGGTCATTTTCAATTCAATTTTTATTTTTTATTTTGTGGAGAATAAAGCTCTGAGGAGAAAATTGTGGTCCCTATGCATTCACACTGATTCAAGCACACTTGATGACATAGCCAGCCAACAGAGTATGGACATCCAGCAAGTCATTGATAACCTTTCTTCACATTTTGATTTTCACACTTTCTAAGTTATTTTTAGCATGTTTTAGGAATTTTAATTTTTTGTCATGTTGGTTCTTGTGCAAAGATTTCTCTCCTCACACAATCCTAACTATCATTCGTAGAAAGTAGTACCAAGAAAGTACTTCTTTGCCTAGTATGATAGGGTTTTCTATGTGAAGGACACTCATGTTTCATGTGAGAAGTTCAAAAAAGTTTAAAATTTTCTCTTATTGATTGATCTCTCTTCGCATGACAAAGCATGTCCTCATGTGAAATTATAGTGTATAGTGCAAATTTAATGTTTAAAAAGTGATTTGTTGTTGTAAATGAATCTTCATTTATCTTGTGTGTTTATCAAAGATTGGTCATTTTCCTATTGTGTTCATGTGTGTAGGTTACCTTTCTCAATGTCAGAATTAGGTCCCATTACCCACCCTAAGGAGCTTTGTTGTGGTAGCTTGATGATGTCGACATGACACATATTGATAGACTTAGATTATCTTATCTTCACCAAATCCCAATAGTGCTAGTGAATCATGACATTTTGACTACATTGGTGGAGTGTTTTCATTCAAAGACAAAGAGCTTCCATCTACCTCAGGGAGAGATGACCATCATAGCCAAGGACATCTATAGGATACTGCAAATCCCATTTCATGGACTACAGGTTATGTATGATATAATTTTCCTGATAGGTATATAGGCACTAAGTACCATCTTTTAGGAGGAACTGATCATGGGTAGAGCCATCATATGGGATGAGCTAGTACACAGCTACTAGCCCACACACATATTGACAACGGTGTTGGGTATATTTATTATTTTCTTCTTGATACTGGATAGAGGTTAGCATAGATTGGAGTGTAGATGAGGATGAATTCTTTAAATGATGTTAGAGATGCTTGAGCATTATGAATAGAGTCAATGCATGCTTCCACACATGTTCAATGAGATGCACAAGATAGTATATCATGAGAGGAAGAGCATTGCCAATGGGGTCTATGTTCTTTAGATATGGACATGGGAAAACTTGACAATTTCTAGACCTATTTTCATAGATGAAAGGCAACCCACAGAGCTTTATATATGTAGGTAAAAAGGCTAGTAGACCTAGGTAGCTCTAAGGAAGATTGAGCAGTGGAGAGGCCAACTAGATGACCTTGTGTCAGCAGTATAGTAGCCATGGAGAGAGACAAAGGATTGGGATGATGCACCCCAAGAGCTAGGGTACATGATCTATTCTCAACCACTAATAGGTCACTAAGTGTAAATCATAGAGAGATTGCCACTAACTTGTGTATGGAAATAGTATGGGTGGTTGCAAGATATTTTACAGGAGTATTATTCCTATATGTGGCTAGCAATTGATCTGAACTATGGATGGTCATCAATATTAGATCAAGGAAGATCAGTGATTGATGTGTGCAAATTGGTTGTAACATAGTGGGATTACTTGGTGGTGGTAGTAGATGGAGGGATGACTCCCACATATAAGGCCCATTTTATGAGGAATTTATTTTAATGATTTACAGATCCATTGGGGATGGTCATACCTATTTAGCTAGTATAGTCACTAGAAGGACTACCACAATAGCCATAATAGGAGAGGACTAGGTAGAGGACACAATAGGTGCCCATTCCTCCTCAATAGATAAGAGTAGACATAGGTGCTAGTGGGAGTGGGATGGGTTAGAGGTGACCATGAGGTGAGATGGGTTCCCTAGGAGCCATTGGAGGAGACACCCAAGGACCACGGATAGAGGTAGTGTGACCAATAGAGTAGCTAGCCAAGCAAGGTGAGGGTGATAGGGAGATGTAGGACTAGCCTACCATAGGGGCCCAAGGTAGAGATATCCTAACATAGACCTAGGAGGCCCTATGAAGATGAAGAGATAGAGTGCGGGTAGCACAATGGAAGCTAGGCGAGCTCCACATACAGATTGTGGTACAAAACACCTAGATAGTAGAGTAGGATCATGAGATCCATGATTTATAGGAGTAGCTAGAGCTAGTAGCTCAAATATTAGAGTAGTATTAAGATGAGATCCAACTATAATTATATAGGGAAGCCTATTATTTTTTAGCATATAAAATAGTAACACCAAATGAGGCTGAGAAAGTTCCTCATTTTTCCTAGTATGCACAAGTTAGGAGGTGCATGACATCCAATGAGACCAAATATACCTCCTCCTCCTCCTTTGCTTCCAATGGGGGGTGAGGGGCATGGAGAGAGTTAGCAAATTTTATCCCAATTTTGATCTAGCTATGTATCAATTAGTGTGTCGGCACCATTTTTTTGAGATCATCACTACTTGAGTAGTGCCCATTTTTGCACTTATGTACTTTTTGGACTTGATATATATTTGAGATTTTTGGTTCGAGCATCCTTTGCACGAGTCACTTTCTCTCTTTATATTTTATTGTACATGAAATGTTTATGATATGGTATATGAATGCAAATTTGATATGATGTAATTAATGTAGTGTATGTGAGACGAATCATGATAGTATGTATGAAATGAAAAATGTGAATGAGCTAACATTTCATGCAATGTCATGTTTTATTGATAGTGACAGGTATCCAATGAAGATTGATAGGACAAACCAAAGAACTGAACACTTGTGCAATCATGAAGAAACATGATACTTTTGAAGAAGCCAACAATCCCTCATCACAAAGGATGCAAGTAGATTAGTGATCAAACCATGTGTTTATGAAAATGTGGAGTGTGTAATGAAACCCTACACTAGATGCAACCCTAGGTCTAGTTACCAAGCTTCAACAATTATCATCACTGAGCATAGAGCAAAAACTTAGGTGTCATACAATTGCCACTAGCATTGTCATCATAGGAATATGAATATGACATTTGTTCTAGTTTTGTTGGGATAAAATGTAAGCATTTGAGGTAGAAGAAGCTAGAATGAATAAAACATTTGTCCCTTTTAATGTAGCAAGTTAACATGAGCATCAAAGCATAAACACTAGGAGCTAGAATGTTTCTTGCATGGAGACACACCAAAAACATTAGAGATCCTTCTGATGCTAAGTAATTAGTAAGTATTTTATCTTGCAAAAATACTTGTATTTATAACCTAAGATAGAAGTGTGTTAGGTATACTCACAGTGACCTATAAGTTCACTTAGCAAGACAAGTATCAGTATTTACTGTAGCATGAAAAGTTCACTCCAACAAGCAAGGAGAAGAAGCAACCTCACTAATTTATCCATATAAAAGGAGTTGAGGTACACATGGTCATCCAATATGAGATGGAGGCTCTTATAGTGGACTCCCCTTTTATATGAATGCTTTAGATCATTATAACTAAACCAACAAACCAAAAATAAAGAAAAGATCATGCCCCTAGTCTTCACTTCTCTTGTCAAAAGAGACATCATTGAGTTGCTCAAAGAGGCATGATAAAGAGAAAGGAGAGTAAACAAATAAAATCTTAACATATCCCAAACAATTTCATCATTTTGAGTTCAATTTTTTTATTGATGTTAAGCATCAATGTTTAGAACATATATGAAAGAAATCTCTTTAGTAGAGTGATAATAG
Source organism: Cupressus sempervirens (assembly GCA_028749045.1). Lineage (NCBI taxonomy): Eukaryota > Viridiplantae > Streptophyta > Pinopsida > Cupressales > Cupressaceae > Cupressus > Cupressus sempervirens. The sequence continues at coordinate 700,147,601 of CM053789.1, read as the reverse complement.
TAGATAGACGCAGTTAGAATAATTGGTGACCAAAGTAAAAGAGGAATCGTTAGTAAGAAGAACCTTAGTAGGAAACTAAGAGATAGTAGACAAACATAATTAGGACAACTAGTGACTAATGCAAGAGAGATCTTGCAAGAGAGAAATATCTAAAGTGACACAATTGAGAGTAGACAAACATAGTTAGAACAACTGGTGAATGACGCAAGAGATCTTTTGTGAGAGGAATCTCAAAGTGACATTAGCAATAGAAGGCATACAGAGTTAGAAAATTGGTGATTGACATGAAAGAGGTCTTCTTTGAGAGGAATCTCAAAAGTGACATGAGTGATAGTAGGCAGATGCAGTTAGAAAAACTAGTGAATGACGTGAGAGATTCCTCCATTAGAGGAGTCTCTAATGTGACACTAGTGACAGTATGAAGACATAGCTAGAACTAGTAGTGACTATCAAAAGAGAGATCTTCTATGAGATGAGTCTCTAAAGTGACATGAGCAATAGTAATCAAACATAGTTAGAACAACAAGTGACTGACATGAGAGATTCCTTCGTGAGAGGAGTCTTTAAAGTGATGTTAGCAATAGTAGGCAGACATAGTTAGAACAACTAGTGACTATCAATAAAGAGGTCTTCCATGAGAGGAGTCTCTAAAGTGACACTAGAGATAGTAGGTAGATGTAGTTAGAAGAACTGGTGACTATCATAAAAGAGAATTTTCATGAGAGGAATCTCTAAATTGACACTAGCAATAGTAGGCAGACATAGTTAGAACAACTGGTGACTGACATAAGAGATTCCTATGACATTGTAGAGTTTTACCCCCCAATTATGACAAGACTCAATCCATGGATTCAAAAGCAACAAACTAAAGCAAGAAAGCAACTATATAGGAGCCGAAAGATACACTACAAGATATACCATTTGAATTAAGAAGCACCTATTTACTAGTTCTTTACCTTCTTAGTAGAGATTCCTTTTTTGCTACCATGATGCCTATTTGCTAGGTTTTCATCAATGACACTTTATTTGTTTTTCAATTTTTTTGTTTTTTTCTCTTTTTTTGATTTTTTTGCATCCTTTGAATTTTTCATTTTTTTTTGGAATTACCAAGGTTCCTATTGCTAGGTTTTCACCAAGGTAATGATTTTTTTTCAAGACTTTTTGCAAATTTTAGATTTTTTTAGGACATTGATGGGGACACAACCCAAGCATAGAATGGACACAACAAGAAAGGAAAAAATATATTAACTATGTAAATATGATAATACATTAAGTACAAAGAAAATAGACTTCAAAACATGCCCTATGGGCTTACAATAGCATAAATATGAAGATAAATTCTCCTCCCAGTACCTTCTCTCAAACTTCACTCTGAACTACCTTTTACAATGCCAGAAATGTTCTTAAATAGACTCCAGAGGGTTAAGGATTAGGAATACATTCTAGAAAGTGCTAGTTGGCATCCACCAACCAAATAGAAGGCTTTAGAAGTCACATTAGAAGTCGGCACAAAATTAGAAGAATCCAAAAATTGTAACCAAACTTTTGAGAGGCATAACTTTTGAACTGTAGCTCTTATTGACAAACTGTTTACATTTTTAGAAAGTTCTTGAAGTGCTCTATAGTTCAGCTCCACTTGTCCCCCATTTTTTGGCCCTATTCAAGGTCATTTAATGCCCCTAACCTGAATTTGAAGCATTCTTAGGAGGTCTGTAGAAACTAAAAAATTGTGATAACTTTCAAACCGTGGGGCCTTTTGACCTGATTCTTTTTTTGGAATGCTCTAAATTACAATTACAATCATCCAACCAATTTACACCTTTTAGTCACAAAAATGATGGCTCAATTACATACTCCTATTTTTCTAGAATTTACATGTATCCCAAGGTGATTAAAAACTCTAATCCAAAAAACTAATAGTGGAACTATGAGAGTTGGAACCTTTATTTGACCCAAATAGTTATCCAGAAATGTAAACACATGAAATAGAAACTAAGTCTAAGTACACTTTTTTGGGTGACACGGGATTGCCCTTATACCTCTGGATGCTCCTGCATCAAACATTTAAGTATATATAGAGAGCTTCCAAAATTAGATTAGTTGTAGAATAGCTTCAGGCGGAGAGTGTTGATGTATTCCTTAAGCTCCTTTCCCTTGGCTATAAAATGTTGATAAGCACCACATCCAAACACTATAGTGATTATGTATAGACCAAGCCAATTAGGTTCAAACTTCCCTTTTTGTACCCATTGTTGTTGATTCTTACAGTTTTCTCTCATAAGGAGATCACCTAGTTGGAAGTCACTTATTGTAGGTTCTAGACATATGTTTCTGATAAGTTCAAAGAATATCACACACCACTTTTTGATGTCATCTAAAAATTATAACTCTTGAAGCTTAGACATTCTATAGTCATCATCAATAGTGAGGCCCTCCATGGAGATTCTCAAAGTGGGAATTTCAACCTCAATTAGAAGCACAACATCCACTCCATATACTAAAGAAAAGGGCATTGTACCCATTGGAGTTCTGATACTTGTTTTATAAGCACATAAAGCTGGATTAATTTGAAGGTGCTAGTACCTTTTAAATTTTTTAGCTATATGATGTATGATCTTAAGGATTACCTTGTTGGATGCTTCCACTTGACCATTACCCTAGGGGTAATAAATAGGAGACTAGTGTTGTGTGATTCTATACTTTTTGCATAACTCCTTAAGATCCTTGTTTTTAAACTATCCTCCATTATTAAGTAATAATGGAGGAAGGTACACCATACCTACATATGATGTAATTCATAATGTAATACATATCATTTTCTATAGAGAGAGGGACTGCCTCTATCAATTTAGTAAAACAATATATAGCTATAACAATGAACTTATGTCCATTTGAAGAGGATGGGTGAATATGAACCACAATATTAAAGGCCCATTGTTGGAATGGCCACAATGTGATAGATGGAATTAGCTCCCTGGCTAGAGCATGAGACAAACTCCCATGGAGCTGGCATTGTTTGTAGGACTTGGCGTATTTGATTTTCTCTTGCTCCATATTTAGCCAATAGTAACTAGCTCTAATAAGTTTACAAGATAGTGTCAAGCCATTAGAGTGAGATCCAAAAATTCCCTCGTGTACATCTATTAATGGGTGTCTGGACTTCTTAGGTTCTAGAAACCTAAGGAGTGTTCTATTGAGACCTCTCCTAAACAAGTTGTCAACAATAATGACATATTGTGAAGTATTATGAATAAGGTGACATTTTTCATTCTAGGCTAGATTTTTTGGGATGATTTGATCATGTAGGTAAGAGTATATGTGGTGGTAGTAGGATGATTCATGTCCTATACTAGAATAGATCATTCTAGATTCAAGAGAATTATAGGTAGGGTAGAGTAACATTTCCACTAGGAACTCATGTCAAAAATCATTTTTTTGAATCTATAACAAGGAGGGAAGAGTAGCCATGGCATCAACCACTTTCTTGTCTACATGAGGAATTTTTTGAAAAGTGATATGAGAAAAGTAATTCTTTAGGTCATCCACCATGTGTTTAGAAGGGATCAATTTCTCATCCTTTTTCTTGTGTACATCATTGACCTAGTTGATGATGAATTATGAATCACCAAATATGTTCAACTCATCCACTCTATATTCCAGTACAATCTTCATGTCATTAATGAGAGCTTCATACTTTGTGATATTATTTGTACAAGGAAACAAAATCTTGTAAACCTTATGTAGTGAGTACCTCTATGGTGTTATGAATCATAGCCAAGTGTTGGATCCCTATTGTGTGAAGGAACCATTGAAGAACATCACCCAAGTCTGGTGTGTAATCATTAGAATTATTCATTAGGGAAATCAATGTTTAGTGGAAGAAGACTCTACATTGGTGCCTCTACTAACTGATCAGCAATAGCCTATCCTTTGATAGACATCCATTCAATATACTAAATGTCAAACTTTCTCAAGATTATGAATCACTTAGCCAACCTTCCTGTTAGAGATGCCTTGCTAATTAAGTAATTTAATGGATCAATTTTACTAGCCAATTGTGTAGTATGGGTGAGCATGTAGTGTCTCAACTTTTAGGAAGCACTGCCAAGAAAGCCTTCTCAATGATACTATAATTAATTTCATGAGAAATTAGTTTATGACTTAGATAGTAGATAGCTCTTTCCTTGTTGTAATAATCTTCTTGAGCTAGCAAGGTATTGAGAGATGTTTCTTTTACTGAGATGTATAGAATAAGAGGCTTCCCATGAATAGGAGGCATCAAGATTAGTGGATTAGAAAGGTATTACTTTATCTTTGTTAAGCTCTGATCACAATCTTGCCTCCAGTTATATTTCACACCTTTATGCAAAGTCTTGGTAAAAGGTTGTCATCTATCCACCAGCTATGGGATAAATCTATGAATGGATTGAAGTCTTATTTGAAGCCCCTCATCTGATTAATATTACAAGGTGGAGGCATGTCCATGATTGCTCAAACCTTTTCTAGATCAACATCAATTCCTTTTGTAGAAATAATCTAACCAAGTAATTTCCTAGATGTTACACTAAATGCACATTTCTTGCAATTAGATCTCAGACTAAATTTTTCCATGTGATCTAGGATAGGTCTCAAATCTTGAAGCTGAGTATTGTGTTTTTTGCTCTTAACCAAAGTATCATCCACATAGTCTTCCACTATTATGCATCATGTCATGAAAAATGGTAGGAACTTCCATCTAATATGTAGCACTAACATTCTTCAAACCAAATGGAATTACATTCCAACAAAAGGTTCCCCATGCACAAGTGAAAGAAATCTTTTCCTAATCTTCTAGTGCAATTTTGATCTGATTATAACCAAAAAATCCATCCATGAGTGAGTACATTTCATATCCCATTGTCATGTCTACTATCATATTGATGTTAGGGAGTAGAAAATCACCCTTTGGACATGCTAAGTTTAGATCTCAAAAATTTGTATAGAATTTGATAGATTTTTCATGCTTGGATATTAGAAAAATATTTGATATCCATTCAACGCAATCAATAGCATGGATGAAACCAACTTTCAGAAGCTTTTTCAATTCAGCTTTGACCAGTAATGCAACATGAGGATACATTTTTATAAGTTTCTATTTAACTAGATTAACCCCTAGCACAATAGATAAGTGATGCATTATGAGATTAGGATCTAATCCTAGCATGTCTGAGTATGTCCATGCAAAGTATATCATTTTCTCTTCGAAGAAGGCAATGAATTCCTATTTTCTTCTAGAGATAGTGATTGTGCAAGATGTATCATGTGAGGATTTTTATTTTTTTGAAGTTAATTGGTTGTGTTGGCTATATCAACACTGATGATTTTCCTTGAAAAGGACTAGGAATTGAATCAAGTATCTCATCTTTAGGTGCCTTAGAGAGGTTTTCACCCTAGGATACGTCTTTTATTTTTACTTTTTTAGGTTTTGACACCACCACAATGTGGTTTTCACCATTAGACCTTTTATTTCTTTTCTTTTTCATTGTATGGTTGAGATATTTGATATTAGCTTCAATCATATTGATATGCTTTTTTCTGGTAGAATACATTATAGGTTCAACAACATTTACGTAATAGGCAAGAGCACTGTAATTCCAGAATGTAGGGACTTTACTAGATGCATTAGAATTCTAGTCTATGAGCTTAGGATAGGTGAGTGAAAGAGATGTGGGAGGTTTGATTACATTCATAGTATAATCATCAAATGCTTGGACAAGCAATTTGAGACCTAGAGCAGCTTCATCGATAGGTCTATTCAAATACCTTTGAATTCTAACATCATTAATTGAAAACTTGAAGAAACTAGTCGAATAAGACTTATCCAACCTAACCCTAGATGCTTCACCTACTTCATGGATACTTTTATAAACATGAACTTGATCTATATCTTCATCTATAGTTTTAGAGTATAGAATTCCCCAATAGTGATTGGAACAAATTCTCCTTCATCATCTAGATTTTTACAAAGTTACTCAATGCATAAAGCATGACTAGACTCTCCTTGTTCTTGTTGGGTATGATGTGAATCGGTAGTATCATCAGTACCATCCATGGTGCTAACACATGGTACAAAATGATCTAATTCAGCAAAGAATTTAGCAAGATCATCAGGAATGGGATAAGGATAAGGATCTACATTGTCAGTGTTGTCTTCATGGTCATCAAACTTAGCTTATGACTCATTTTTAGATGGATTCTCAGGTTTTGGTATAAATTTGTTAATCCCTAGATGGAAGGGAATCTTCTTGAAGCCTAACCCAGATGTATCTTGATTCCTCCTAGATATCACTTTGATAGGATCAACCAAGACATTTTTGTTACATCCAATAGGACTAGTCCCCTTATAGCCAAAGTATCTCATGAGTTTAAGACCTAGACCATACTTTTTAGGAGTAATTTCAAGAGACTATTCTATGAGGTCAACTAGAGTTTCCTCTTTGTAGATCCATGTAGCAATGGCTCTATTTTCACTTTCCTCTTCAAGAGGGATAGTAGCTTTGATAGAGGTACCATTATAATTAGTTTAGGTGTCAACATAAAAGGTCTCTTTGCTTTAGATGGTCTCCCATAATGATGGGGAGAATCAACAAGAGATGTCAAAGACAGAACCTATTCTATGTGATATTCACCAATTCTAGTTTCTTTTAGCTTGAGTGATTGCTCAATTTTCTTTAGCTTATCATCATGATGGTCTTTAGACTCCCTATTAGTAGGTACAAAGTTTTCAATATATTTTAGCATGTTATAGGTATAGCTAGTACTTGCAAGTATGGTGACTCCAAAGCTATAAAATGGGAACTTTACACATTGATAGTAAGTGGAAGGTACAACTCACATCTCATGTATCCATGCTCTTCCTAGCAAAATATTGTAAGCTAAGGGAATGTCTAAGACTTGACAAGTGACATCACTTTTGACAGGACAAAACTAGAGAGGAAACACAACAAGATCCAAGGATTTTTACTCAACTTCATTATACACTTTGATAGTTATCTCATGGTGAGGGTCATTGGATTCTTTAGAATAGTCAAATTGTTTGAGCATAGCATTAGAGACAATGTTGAAACTAGCTCCATTATCAATGAGTACACAGTGGACACATTTCTAGTGTATCATGACCTCAATGTGTAGAGGTTGATTATGTTGATGACTTAGTGAATTATTGTCCTCCTCAAAGAAGGGCATATAGTAAGGTGAGGTTAGATGACCTACCATAGATTGGAACCTCTCAAGATCAAGATCTTGAGGGATGTTTTCCTCAATGAGGGATTTTTTGAGAACATACCTAGGAGCAGGTGAGATTTTGAGTAGGTCAAAGATCATAATTTGAGCATTTTTTCATTGTAACTAATTAAGGATACTATAGCTAGTAGTTGCAGAGAATGTTGTGAGTTTCATTCCTTTTCTATATGGACTAGCAAGGGGTTTGTCTTTGTATTATTCTAACTTAGGAGCAGAAGATGTAGTTCCTTTGAGAACTAACTTGGCATGAGAATGCATAATAGCGTTGGCACAAGATTGTGGTGGTTTACTGTTAGATATCTTGGAAGTAGGACCCTTTAAGACAAATGATATCTTAGGTTTACTTTTTTCTTGTTTTCCCTTGATGGTGATAATGTCACAATACTCAACATCCACTAGTTCAACCATGTGAACTATCTCATCATCATCGTTAGAGTATGTATAGTTGATCTTGTTATTAGATTTTTGTTTCAACTTTTCTTCCTTTTCATAGTGTGGGAATAGCTACATGAAATACTCGTGATCCAATTTCTTATTATTTCCATCCACAACAATGTCATCATTGTCAAATAGGTCTAGGACTTTGTGACACAAGTTGATGTAGTTAATAGTTTTGTGACCTTTGTTTTGGTGATATTCATAAAATGTTGTTTTGTTCCACCATGGTGGTTGTGATTGTGGATCATAAGGATGAGAGTTATCCAATAGAGAAATGAGCTTGTTTTTTAGAAAGGTCTTATAGACCACATCCAAAGGTTCACCAAGAGGTGTACATTCTAATTTTTTGCATTTGACCCAAGATGAGTTCTTTAGTTTGTTTCCAAATGTCATCTTAGTAGAAGGATGTTTATCAACATTCTTGGATGCTTTGAGATTGTCTATAAGATTAAAATTTACCTTAGAAGGTTTAGGAATAATTTTGTCAACAAATCTATCATGCATGACCTCTCATTTTTTGTTCAAATATTGAGATTTTTCATTATTAGAGGTGGATATTTGTTTAGTTTCAATTTGAAGGGTTAGCTCACCCTTTTTGACCATGAGTTCTTCTATTCAAATAGCTTGTGTGACCATGTCTTTGATGGTGCATAGACCTTGAAGTTAAACTCTATAACCAAAGTTAGGTAAGAGATTATTAGTGAAGATATCAAGGTTTTTTGCCTCAATAATTTTTTGTGAATATTTGGTGTAAAGTTGTCTCTATCTTTGAAGGAATGTGAGGAAAGGTTCCTTGACTTTCTATTTAAGGTTACACAATTCTTGATTGTTAATTGGATGTTTTATGTTGTGAGAGTATTATTGGACAAACAAGTTAGAAATCTCATCAAACATTTTGATTCTAGCAGTCAAGTGTGAAAACCACTCCATAGCCTGACCACCTAGACTTCTTGGGAATAGATGCATGAGATATGTTTGATTAGGCATAAAATCCATATACAAGTCACCAAATTCCCACAAATGATCTTGGGGATCGATAGTTCCAAATTATTTGTCATACTTGGGTAGCTCAAATCCTCTTGGAAAAGGAGGCTTGTTTATACTCTTGTCAAAATGAAATGGACAAAGAGAGTCTAAGGTGTATGTTTTTGTAGGTTTATCCTTATCATGCATCATTTGGGCTAATTATTCTTGCATGATCTTTAGTTTCTTTTTCAATTTGGATGTTTTAGTTTCCTTTTTAGGTGTAATGATAGTTTCAATGTTAAAGTGATGAGGTAGCTTGGCTCCTTCTTGAGAAAGTATTTCTCTTTCTCTTCATTAAGCAAGATTTCCATGACCTTCTAGAAGTTTTTGTCTTTACAAAAAAATTTGATATGTTTAGGAATTATTTCTACCTCTTCCTCATTCTCATCAATAAAAGTTTCCTTATGTCTTTCATTGCTATGTTGATCTTGGTCTCTACTATGTTCTCCATGTTTTGGTTCTTGATTAGCCATTTTAGGAATGTGATAAGTTTAAGTGTATGTTGTTTAAAAAGGTTGTTTGAATAATAATTCAGCTGTTTTGTTTGGAGACTTATGACCTTTGCTAGTTTTAGGATCCTCTTGATACAAGGGGTTTCTCGTATGTTGTAGGTTTATGGAAAATATTCTTTGACCATGAGGCAATTTGATAGGTGAAGGAGATTGTGAAGACTCCTCACTAGATGATCTAGAGACAAACCATTTATAAATTGAGAAGCAACCTTTGCCATGATTATGACTACTAGCTCTACCTCATCTAAGTCTAAGGAGATAAAATAGGTTTTCACTTCTTGTTGCCATAGTCATAGACAAGGACAAAAAATGAAAGCCTAGACAAGGACCACACTAGAATGTTGTCTCAAAAAAGTAAGATGAGAGTGTTGTGTACTAAGGTATGAGTCATTTGAGTAATGGCTAGAACAAACAAATATTATGACTATCATGACATAAAGTACCACAAACATCAGAGGACAATAATAATATAGAAAGTAACATGACTAGTTTTCTTGTAGGTCACAAGTTGTTAGCTAAGTAAGAAGACGTTATTTGACACTGTTTACAGATAGAGAAGTGGTACATGTTGTAGATGTAGACTAGACTTGGAGCACATATATCTCTAGCATAATAGTTTGAGAATTTTTAGAAAAAGACCTTGTGTGAAGATTCTCATGGAACTACACAAGGAAACACAAAGAAGGAAGTGAAGATTCAAAATAATAGTTTTTGACCAAGTTTCTCACACAAGGACTTGCCAAGGACATGTGAGGAGTTGACAGACCAACAAAAAGACAAAGTTTTAGCATAAAGGACATTGTCTGGAAAAATCTCATGCAAAGATTTGTAGGGACTCATGCAAAGACTTACATAGAGCCACGTGAGGATGTGCTAACAAGGTGCTTTCTCATGGGAAAATTCACAAAACTAGGCACAAGAATTATATAGACTAACAATTATTGATTGGATTTGAAGAGATTTTACAAGTTTTAGATAGTTTTGCATAGATGGTTGATTGTGTTTATAGATTTTAGATAGATAGAAAAATGGTTTTCAAGTTTTTGGATAGCATTGTGTTTTCAAGAAGATAGTTGTTTTCAGACATGGGGAAGCAAGCAGTAGTAAAAAACAATCCAACTAAGGACAAAGAAACTTGGAGGGATGGGGGAGTCTTGACCTTTTGTTTTTTTGATATATTTGGATAAGTTTAAAGACTCAAAACAAACATGCTTTATCCCTAAAACCAAAAATAGTAGAGAAGGCAAAACCTTTCTCTCACAACTTATGTGCATGTGTTCACCTCATACAACCGTGTCATCTCATTAGAGGGTGCCCATGTTTTTGGTGTATTCCAAGGGTCCAATAACATATACACTAAATAAACTCCCTTCTGGCAAGGGTCAAGTGTGTATACCACCTTCCAACACCTAAGTAAATGCTTATGGTAAGAATCTATAGGAGAGATTCTTCCCCATCCTTGCATAAAGATTATGCCCCCTTTTAGAGGTGAACTTGGTAGTAACTAACTAAGATGTTTTAACTTGGATTCCATTAATATTAATACCTAGTGGCTTCACAAGAAAAGTTAAGATTGGCAACCCACACCAACATATAAAAGTTCACACACTTGACTAACAAGACTAGGGCTAGTGTTGGCCAGTGCAATAGACATAGCCTCCTCTTGATATGCAATATCAAGAATCAAGAGGAAGAAATTAAAAAGACTTTGGAGTATTTTTCTCTACAAAGATTCTTTATTATAGTGAGTTGGAATCTCTGGCAAAAGGAGTGTGCTCACTTGGGTCATTCTTAGAGGTTGGATCACTCTGATAGGCCCTCTAAAGGTTGAATTAGACTAGTGGTTTGGATCCAAGGGTCCAAGTTTCTGATTTCCCTCAAGGGGAAAGAGCATACCCCTCTGCCTCATCACCTTTCCTAAACATGCAAGACATATTCTTCACTAAGTTAGCTTAATCAATCCAAACTTTTCCTTTCTCAAGATTTTTATTCCCTAAAAGGAAATCATCATCCCTTCATAGAAAAGACTCGTACTAGAGAACCACTAACTTGCTTGCCTCCCTCAAGTACCATCTTTCAGAGGCTTCTAGGATTCTAATTTACTCTTGGGCATCACTTCCGAGTATTAAAGAGCATACTTCCCTATTCTCTTGTCTTGTATGCTATGAAGTTCACAAGCCCTTTTATACTATGCTCAAAAAGCAGTAAAAGAAGATATGACATTTAATTGTGTTTAAAATGAGTTTTTGACAAGCATATCTTTGACAAATGTCTCACAATCATACAATCTGTACATGTTTCAAGTGTTTTGATAAGGTGTCTTTGAAAAGCATCTTGCAAACCACTATCAAGATATTTAATGACCATAAATTAGAAAGAAAATGCTTTAGAGAACACCATTAATCAAAAACATAATTTTTTGAAAGCCTCCAAACTCTTTGGGAAGACAAAAAATGTCCCAAGCACCTCTATGAAAGCCATGATGATTAGAACCAAAAGCCCAAATAAAATCACAGAGAAAACACTCTAATTTTTGATAAGAGGCTTTTGAAAGAACCCAACAAGAATAATATTAGACATGTGTAGCAGCAATAACTTTAAAGGAAATCTACAATTTTCCTACAAGAGAAAGCAGTTTTGTAAGCCAATAATCAAGCTTTTTAGTAATCTTGTCAAGCAAAGCATTCCACAAATCCACTGCTGATTCTTGAAAGGTGAAAGAATGCCTAAAAAGTGGAAAATATCCTAATGAGTGACCCATTTTCATTCAAATTGGTTAAGCTAAGGAGGAGCTAGCAAAAAAGAAAGGGGCAAAATTTTTAGTTCTTCACATGAAAATCTGGAAATTTGTATGGACATCAGTGATAGAATAATGAAAAATGTAGAAAAGATAATTGATGAGGCTAGAAAACTTGATTTCATGGCCCCACATTGGGTGCTAGAAATGTATATGTGAAATGTGGGCCTTAGATACACACACTTCAACATAGTCTTTACATGCAAAACCATCTTGGATTGAACATTTAATTGTTGATCCAAAATAGTTTGACAAACTAACTTGTTGCCTTCTAACTAGAGGGATTTTTCCCTTCCTCTTAGAATGAGAAGCTAGCAACTAGACCTCTAGTATGAAGGATTTATAGCTACATGAGAATCAAAATTATGCTAGATGGAATGGATTGTTAAGCTAAGAAATAAAAGAAATATATTATGCTAAATGAATACATATTAAGTTAATATGAGATTCAAATGTAAGAAGTTCAAACTAGAAAATGAGTAAATATTCTAGCATAGATTCGATACACAATTAATTCAACCTCAACAATGAGGAATTTAGGGCTCCTTAAATAGAATCTTAGGATAAATCAACGGTTGAGATCAATTGGAATGAATGGTTAAGAATGAAGATGAGATTTAGTTAGAATAGAAAAGTCCCTATGTAGGTGAGGTTAACTAATTAAGATCTGAGTGTGATGGAGAGTTAATTGAGTTTCATCTAAGTGTGAGAAAGAGTTAACTAAGTTGATTCCATTTCAAGTTCTAGTTCACTCAGAAATTTCATTCCTAAATTGAAGACAAGATTTTGGAGAATATATTTAATTCAATAAAATGGGATATGACCTCATAAATGCATATTTTTATTTAACTGAATAATTAAACTCAATAATTAAAATGAGGATATTATCTTATTAAATTAAATTCATCTAATTCCTTTGCACATTAGCTAAAGAGGTAATTTTAATTTAATTAAAGTATCAAGACTTATAATTAAATTAAACTTAATTAATAGGTTTAATGCAGCTAATTTGAGTCAATACTTAGGAGTTAAATAAAGAGTGTGATTAATGCAGATTAGGGTTTTCTACATTTGACATGGGTCAAGTAGCGAGTATCAAAATTAGAATTTCCTAGTGAAATAAGACTTAGGAATGATTGAATAGACCAAAATTGGTTAACATGGAAATGTGCCAATTTTGGAGTATTATAGTATCAAGGTATAAGTGCCAAGATAACCTCTAGGTGTGGTCTTGTGAAAAGAGACAAGGATTATATGTTGTAAGTCAAAGTGTAAAGTAAGACAAGCATGAATTCTCTAAACACCTTAGACTAGCAATGAATACCCCTAAGCATAAAGTAAGAAAAACATGCCCCATGCCCACATTCTTCTAGTCCATGACATCCTCAAAAGACTATTAGGAAGGGAACACTCAATGAAGAAACCATCATAAACATCACATAAAGAAGGTAAAGTTCATAATAACTCAACAAGTTTTACTATTTAAGTGTTTGAGTGTATGTCACATGGCCATGTCTTGAAGACTCACATCTAATAGTGAAAAATATCGTAGCATCCTAGACTATAGTAAGATATCCAAAAAGTCTTAAGAAACACTATTTTAAATGAGTTTCCAAAGAAACCCTAACACACAAGAAGACCTTTATAAGCTAAATATATGTGCCCTTAGACAAGGACACGAGACAATTCCAAGATAGTAAATGTGTTTCAAAGTGAACGAATCTAAGATAAAAACTTTATTTTATTAAAATGGAACATGCTATTTTAATTAAACAAGAGACTTGGGATAAAGTGGTCACACCATAGGTTATAATTGAATAAATGGATTTTTGGAGATTTTATCAAATAATAAGCATTAAATAAATCATGCAAAAATGCTAGAAAGGGCTCATAGTTTAGATGACCATTTTTGGGTGATTATAGAATGTATTCCACCCACTTGATGTGTTTATGAGTCAACTTGTCTTGGAAATTGAGAAATCTTAAGGCCTGATTATAAGAGCATACCACAAATTCTTTAGGCAATGGATAATGCCTCAATTTCCTCAAGGCTTGGACCAAGGTATACAACTCAAAATCATAAGAAGAATACTTTCTCTTGGCTTTATTCAAATTTTCACTATGAAATAAACCCTCCTAGCTAAGTATTACTCCAATAGCAAGGTTATTGGCATCACACTCAATAGTGAGTAACTTCTCAAAGCTAGGTAAGACTAAAATAGGTTGGGTAGAAATCTAATGTTTCAACTCCTCAAAGTTCCTACTAGCTTTATTACTCCATTTAAACTTGGCTCTAATCCCACCTTTTATAATCTCTATAAATGGTGCACAAATATGGCTAAAATTCTTGATAAACATCCTATAGAATTGTGTTAAGAAATGGAAGCTCCTTACCTATGATGCAAGTATGGGTCTTTTCCAACTAATTATATCCTCCACCTTGCAATGATCTATCTTCAGTTGTCCCTGTGAGATGACAAAACACAAGTAGACCAACTCCTTGTTCATAAAATCACACTTTTACAAGTTGATGGTGAGTTGAGCATTAGAAAACCTTTTCAAAACCACACTTAAATGGCTTAAATGTTCTTCCTTGGTACTATTTCAAATAAAGATATCATCAAGGTAAATTATAACAAACTTACCTGAGTAATCAGAAAACACTTCATTCATGAGCCACATGAATGTGGAGGGGGCATTTGAAAAACCAAAGGTCATCACTAGCCACTCATATAACTCTTTAGTAGTCTTAAAAGATGTCTTCCACCTAATCTCCCTCCTTAATCCTTATTCAAGTCAATTTTGGTGAAGTACTTTGCATTGCCCAAACAATCAAGTAAGCCTTCAATTCTTGGGAATGGGAATCTATACCTAATTGTTATTTTGTTGATTTCTCTTGAATCTGTACACATCCTCCAAGTACCTCCCTTCTTTGGCACCAAGATAGCTAGTTCTACATATGGACTTACACTTTTCCTTATCAAGCCATGGTCTAGCAACTCTTGCACTTGCTTGGCTATCTCTTCATGTTGGATAGGTGTCATTTTATAAGTTTCCTTATTAGGAAAGGCTACTCTAGGTATGAAGTATACATGATGGCCAATAGCTATCTTAGGTGGAAATGTGTGCTTTCCATCACCTGCAAAGTCATCAAACTGATTCAGTAGTTCCTACACTTCCTTAGCTAATAGTGATCTTATGGTACTTTTCACATTTTGGGGCTTAACAACAATAGCATACCCTATTATTTATTCTTCCTTCATGGTGTTTAGGAAATCCTTCCCACCTACCATGAGTCCATTGAGTTCTATCATTATGTTTCTCTCCCCTTCAAACAAAGATTGAATGGTGTAGGACTCTTCACCTTTCATGAATTTGTATACATTATTCCTACCATCATATTGTGCCTCTCTATCATATTTATATGGCCTCCCTAAAAGGAAATGGCATGAATCCATGGAAAGTATAAGAAAAAGAACTTTCTCCTTATACCTTCCAATATTTAAGTGTACCCATGCTTGTTCTTTCACCTCTACATGTTGACCCTTATTTAGCCATGTAACACTATAAGGATTGTTATGAGGGAGCTTTTTAAGTTTCAACTTATCTACTACTTCTTTTGAAACCATGTTATAAGTGGAACTAGAGTCAATGATAACCTTACATAACTTGTTGTATACCTTTCATCTGACCCTAAATAGGGCTCTCCTTTGACTTGGCTCCTCCTTCATGGGCTCCCTAACGAGTGTCCTCCTAAACATTAGATTCTCTCCTTCTTTTGAATCAAGTGGGGATATGTTGTCTTCTTATTTCCACCATCTTCTTAAGCATAAGCCACCTTCCTTTACCCTAATGTAGAAGCCTTCTCTAGACACCTATAAGAGGGATGTCCTAGTTGGTTGCAGTTATAACATTTTATGGTGGAAAAGTATGATGGTCATTAGCCTTGACTGTTACTTCTACCCCTAAAACTATTACTACATCTACCTCTTTGGTTGAATCCTCCTCTTGGAATATTTGAACCACTTGCCTCATTTGGCTTACTATCACCTTAGGGTATAGATGCTTGGCCTCCACCAAACTTTTCTCTTTGATTTCTTTGCTCTCTACCTTTACCTTTGCTTCTTCTTCAACTTTTCCTTAACCTTAAGTGCTAACTAATACAAATTTTATACTATGTTAGGAGTCTGTAACTGAATCTCCTCTTGAATATTCCACCTTAAGCCATTGAAATACCTTTCTATCTTGATTCTTTCAACTTCTTGCATAGTGGATCTAAGGTATAGCATTTGGAATTCTTTAGTATAGCTTGCCACATCATTATCTCTTTTCTTGAGATTCTACCTTTTAGTATACATCTTCACTTCAAACTCATTAGGAAGGTAGGTTTTTTGTATTTGGCTTACCATACTCTTCCAATTTGCATAGGGTTTCTTACCCTCTTTCACTCTTTCATCTTGAAAAAACTTCCACCATGTGAGAGTTGCTCCTCTCATCCTTGCCTTTGCTACTTTCACCTTTTGATCTTCTATTACATGCTCACTTTCAAAGTAATTTTCCATGCCTTATAACCATTCTAAGAAATGGTCTATATCCAACTTCCTACAAAACATTGGTACTACTAATGCTTTTTTATTCAATTCTTTAATGGCCTTAAGAAAAGGTTCATCTATTATTTTAGGATCAGGTGTGGGTGCATCCTCTTCATTAGATACCTATTGATTTTTCCTACTATATTCCTCTTGATAATTGACCTTATTGGTTTTTTCTTCAATCTTGGGAGGTTCCCTCTCAAGGGTTGTCTCCAAGGCTATTGTCTTAGCCTTCAACTCTACATTCTCCTCATCTCTTCCTTGAACCTTCTTAGCTAGCTCTGCATTTTTCATCATAGTGGATCCTATGGAGGTTTCTCTTTCATTATTATACATACACTTCTTTTCCAAAAAAAAAAAATTCTATGATACTAATTATTAGAGTCCTCAAGATTCTTGAGGTTGCAGTTCCCCAACTTCTATCTAATGCCCTAACCCTATTTTTAAGGGTTTGGTAGGATTTAGTCTAATTCTAAACCATTCAAGAGAAAATCTACTCTCTCTCACTTCCTAGAAACTTTCAAAAAAAATTCTTGAAACCAAATTACCTTTACTCCATCCTCTAGCCTTCTATAACACCCTTCCTTTTCAATCCATTCATCCTTGTAGGTAAACTTCTTTCCTTGGCTCAATTTCTAGCTGAATACACCATTGTCTCAGCTAGAGCTTCCAATGAGCTAGATTGGCCCATACCTTGTGACTCCATTATTTTTCCCACATAATATTAAATATTTCTAGTAGCATTCCTCAAGATTTCATGAGGTTTCAACCATGGGGAATGTTGGTAGACATCATTTTTCCAAGTCTGCCTAGTACAAGCTAGTAAGTAGATTGTTTAGCAAAACATTTATCTTATACATAGCAATGGATTGTTCAAAAATTCTAACCAAAACAAAAACTTGGTGAAAATATGTAGAAACTTTATAGAAAATGAAAACACCATTTCAAATCATATAGCAATCCAAAACTCAAGAATTCATTCCATTTGCCATTAAGTTGTTGTTTTGCTATATGTTTTTGTACAGTGCCAAAATTATGAACCATACAAAAACAAATTCCAAGGCCTTACAAACCCATTCCATACCTAACTCAACCAACTTTTATTTTTTCGTAACCTCCTAGTAACCATTTACCAATTTTGCAACTTTGGCAATAAAAGTTACACTTTTTCCAAAATTGACACTTTTTGCATTTTTGCATCTTAGACTTGGTAGGTCTATACCTTATGAACCAAAATAATACATGGAAGGTATTTTGGCCATAATTAGACTATTTCAATGTCTACCTATCCTACTATTATTATTTGGCCCTCTAAAACAAGTTTTGTACTTTTGCTCCTAATTGACAACAAATGCACCATTACAACTAGTTTCCTCATCTCATGCATTACATTAGTGTTTGGTGTTTCACATGCATGAATCATGGCCTATTATTCCTTTTGGTCCACCTAAAAATAGGTGTATAATAATCATGCAAAAGGCCATACTTAGAAAAAGTGTATTCAATCCGAGGACTATTTTTCCTACCATGAGGTGCATTTAATTTTGTCAACCCAGGGACATAATTGAAATGGTTGGCATAGTATGTGCACTAGGTTTCTTAATGAGCCATTATTCTTATGCTACAATAAAGTAAAATGTAAGGAAAGAGCCTACAGTAGTGCTACAGGAAACTAACACACTTAACTCTTTACTGAAACAAATACTAGAAATGCAATGGAATGCTAACATATATTCCAACTCAGTTCATCTACTATAACTATTCTTACAAATGTTGCAAGAACATTCACAAAGTATGGTGCTACAAGAAGGAACTTATAACTTCTACTTGCACTACTCAAAATGCTTGAAAACAAATATATACTACTCTAATCTAATCGACCTCCCAAGTTTGCTCCCTTGGTAGGATTCTGCTAATCTACTAACACAAAATGTAAACCAAGAGCTATTTTATTATGTTCCAAAAACTCAATACAAGAGAAAAATACATACAACTACAAAAATAGCTCACTACAAGAATCAACAATTTCTTTTCATAAACTTTCTTCTAACTTTTTAACACTATTGGTCTAATCTCTATAAATAGAAAATTGATTCTTATTTAGAAACATAAAATAAAAATAGACTAACTTCAAATCCATTAGAGAAAATGGAAGAAAAGATAAGAACTCAAGGTGGGAATAATAAATACTACACAACTGCTTTGTCACAATAATAATGCAGAGAAAT
Organism: Cupressus sempervirens; assembly: GCA_028749045.1. Lineage (NCBI taxonomy): Eukaryota > Viridiplantae > Streptophyta > Pinopsida > Cupressales > Cupressaceae > Cupressus > Cupressus sempervirens. The sequence continues at coordinate 700,128,727 of CM053789.1, read as the reverse complement.
ATAATAGTTCTTCATAGCTCCTCCATATTAGCAGTCATGTCCCTTGGTACCATTATGACTTTTTTCCATTGCGGCTTAACATCTTTTCTCCTCAAATGCTATTGGTTGTTTTCAACATTTCCCTTTGAATTCTTTTGACCATCTTATAGGTTAGTTATTATGTAGAGATATTTGCAAATAAGAATTATCAAATTAAATTCAAATATGAGAACACACATTCTAATGGTTATATAAAATACTACATTATATATATAATATTGTCAAAATATAACATACTATCTACCCATAGGTTAATCATCAGTTCAAGAAAACATAGGCTCACAAATGTCTTGGTGGAAGTAAAATAGAGTGTTTAAAACTATCATAAAATAGAGGCAATAATTAGCTTCATCATTTTCCCCCATGGTGAACTAATGCTTGTCCTCAAGCATTGCATTTTCTAGTCAGTGACCTGAATTCCCCAACTACAGTCCTTATGTTCCTGCTACTCTTTAAGGTGTAGTAGAATCCTCATGTTCTTTCCCAAACTTCCCTTCTATTTTCCTCCTATAGCTTGTCAAGTCTGTCAGCATTAATATCATACAGGGGCCACATGAGCATTGGACGTTTCATAGTGAGTGGGCATCATAGTTTTGTTCTAGCCTATTTCCCCAACTCTATATACTTTGGAACTTGGTGAAGGGTAGCCTCTAAGTTGATAGGACTATTTGGCTCTGATCTTTTAAGTGTCTTAGGTAATATAGCCTACCTAGTTTTAGCACCAACCATGGCTCTTTGAAAGGAAAAGTAAGGTAGGTTCGCATATTTTGCATACACCTTGGTTCTAGTAGCAAAGATTCTATCCCTTACTCACTTGTTCTTATCCCCATAAGTTAATCTAAACTAGTCCCTAAGAACTTCTTCTAGCTTACTAATTTTAGCTCTTAATGATAGGGGCTCTATTCTTTCCTCATCTCTGTAATTATTCAATTTTCTATCATAATTAGCTTCATTATGCATCCAAGACATCAAAGCCCTTAGATGTATATCCCCTATATAGAGTAAGGGATTCCATTGAGTTTCTGCTAGAATGATAAAATTGTGCACATATAACTCACATAACAAGTTCTGCTACCAAGATGGCAGAGTCTAGTATAAACCATAGAATTCTTGAGCTGATTTGAATTTTGCATTTATGTTCTTGGGGGTTAGCAAAAGTTGGAATTAAAGGAATTGTTCCTTTAAACACATGGCATAAATTTGAGGTGGTGATCTACAAGCAAGTGCTTGATTAGCCAATTTGAGGGCATGATCCATCCTTTGTTTTTGGTTTGCCAATTGCTCTTTCAAATCTGTAATTTCCTCACCTAGGGACACTATGACTTTCTTCATTTTCTTCAACTCTTCTTCCCATAGGGCTACAAAAAACATATGTTGTCAGAACAACTAGAAAAGAAGTTTTTATGAGGTATTGGAACTGTTGTCCTCTTCATAGTTTCTTTTCCTTTTCCTCTATTCCTTCCATAACTACCTTACAAAATTTGTAAGCCATGTTGGTTTATAGGAAACTAGGCCAGTGTTTGAATAAACTAACTCATTCGTTATGGGAACTATTTGTTGTCCTACTAGAGGTTCATTTTGATTTTCATTTACTTCAACCCTACATTCATTAGGGTTTTTAGGAATGTTATCAATTTCAAGGTGAGGAGGAGAATTATCGAGAATAATTTGTATTGGGAATTCTTTAGTGGATGGTTTGGATGAAGTAGACTAAGCTTCTACTATCAATTTAGGAATTTGTCTCCTCATTCTAAGACTTCTTCTCATAGGGGTCTCCTCTAGTATCATAGCTTTCTTCCTATTTCTCCCTTTCAGTGTCTCTACTATAGGAGTAATTGCTATAGGACCCATCTTAGTTTTGTTTTGTTTTGCAATTGTAGGGTTTGGCTTTTCTACTACCAAAGTCGAGGTCTTCTCTTGTAATTTTTGTTTTCTCTTTGCTCAGGAAAAGGTAGTTTTTTGAGTCTCTTGAATAGGTAAAGGCATAGTTTCTTGCACATTCTTTTGCACATTTTCTTGTACATTGCTAGCTTTAGCATCTTGAGTACTTTTCTTAGTAGGTTCATTAGTGGGAACTGCATTCTCCTCATTGGGAAATTCATTAAAGATAACCTAGGGTTTTAAGATTTTAGCTTGGGAAAATTCTACCCATGTCATAGGAGAGACATCCATAAGTAATCTTTTTATGAGTAATTTAATTAGGGCATGATGGGTGACAGAATTGTCCTTCCCCTTTTGGGTTTCTTTAGCACTAATGCATAACATGTTATACAAGAAATTAGGAACATTTACTAGATAATTGTGCCTTATACAACTAACCAATTTAAAATGATGTGCATGTAAATATGAAAATCTTCCTTCATAGGTGAAGTACCCGATAATGTGCATAGCCATCTCATTGTATGGTGGTAGACGAGACGTCCTTTTGCAACCTTGCTTGGTAATATCCAACTGAGGATCAGTTGGTATGACAAACTAAGCCCTAGTTGATCTTGCATCATGCATATTAGGATAATGTTCTCCTATTACTAGTAACCTAGTTACTTTAGCTATTGGCTCCTCTATAGCAACAACTATTAAACCCCATATAGTAGCTTCTCCTTCATTAAATGTTCTTGTAAACTCCATGGTTGCTTCTTAACAAAACACTGTTAAACTTAGGAAATACACTAACTAGCCACATGCATTAAATCTCATCACTACATCTACATATGAGAGTAAAATAGTATGCTTCACTAGTTCTTGTCACTACATGTTAGGATAAACCACAGATAGAAATAAAAACTACATGCAAATATAACTGATAATAGAAAATAATAGATCACACAGAAATGGACACAAGGCACACAGATTTAACATGGTTCACCTAATCCTTGGGCTACGTCCACCAAACAACAAGCTCAATCTTATTACAATCTAGTGATTACAACCTAATTACAATCTGTAATCCCTTACAGCTCAATACCGCTGCAAGAACCAATTTTGCATCACAACATAATAAAAAATACCTAACCCTAAACCCTTTTATACAAGTATTTTATTCATTTTAGGATTACAACATGTCGGCCATATGTTGGCCATAATATGTTGGCTACCATGTTGGCCACAACCCACTTATTCTGTAAAGCCTTTTTGCCTGCAAGCAACTTGCACAAATCCCATGTCTTATTTTTCAGAAAAGAGTCCATTTCATCTTTCATTGCAGACTCCTACTAAATCTTAGTATCCACCTGCACAGCTTCATCATAACTTTCAGGTTCACTAGCATCAGTAAGTAAAATAGAATACAAAGAGGGAGAAAACCTTTGTGGAGGTCTAATTTGCCTCGTTGACCATCTAAAATTCACTGGTGTGTGTGGTATTTGTTGTTGCAGTTGTTGCACATCATGAGGAATGGTTGGAACATCAACTTTTGGAGTATCATCCAGCACTACATAATCATCTTCTTTCTTCTCATGTTGCTGCAACAGATCTTTGTACAACACTTTCTCATTGAATATGACATCCCAACTTCTAAAAATTTTAAGATTTTCAAAATCCCAAAGCCTATAACCAAATTCATTAATTCCATATCCAACAAAGACACATTTCTTTGATTTAGCTTCTAGCTTGGTTCTATTTTCAGAGTCTATATGAGCAAAAGCTTCACAACTGAAGGTCTTGAGAAAAGAATAACTCACCTTCTTACTAGTCCATACTTCCTCTGGAATACCATAGCCCAAAGGAGTAGAGGGACCTCTATTAATTAAATATACTGTAGTATTGACAGCCTCCACCCACATGTGTAAGGGCAACCCAGTATGCGACCTCATGCTCCTTATGCACTCCATTATAGTCTTGTTCATGCATTCAGCCACTCCATTTTCCTGTGGAGTCCTTGGAATAGCTTTTTGTCTATGAATACTATTAGTGGAGCAATAATCTTCAAATTCATGACTGCAATACTCACAACCATTATCAGATCTGAGACATTTTAATTTCTTACCAGTCTCATTTTCAACCAAGCATTTCCATTTCTTAAAAGTTTGAAATACATCAGATTTCTAAGGAAATGAACCCATACTTTTCTAGTTGTGTCATCAATAAATGTAACATAATAATGAGAGCCACCAAGGGGAGATACCTGAGCTGGTCCCCATACATCTATATGCACAAGCTCTAATTTCTCCTTTTTTTTTTTCCTTCCATGTCTTTACAAAACTCACTCTCTTTTGTTTTCCATACACACAACTTTCACAAAAATCCATATTCACACATTTTAGACCTAGTAAAACTTTCTTTGAATGAAGTAATTTCATACCTTCCTCACTCATGTGCCCAAGTCTATTATGCCACAACGTTGTATCAGAATCTACAGTAGCTATTTGTTCTCCCTGCTCAACTGCAGCAATTGTTCCTAAACATTCATTTTTCTTTGAAACAATCAAAGTAGAAGGAACAATATGACCTGTACAAAGATATAAGGTGCCTACTTTCACACCTTTTGAAACCTTCCAATTTTTATCATTAAAAGTAACTACACAACCCTCATCATCGAGTTGCCCGGTTGAAATTAAATTTTTACTCAGCCTTGGAACATGTCTTACCTCATGTAGTAGCCAATGATTCCCATTCTGCAACTTAATCTTAATTTTTCCCTTTCCAACAATTTGACAAGGTTCATTATCCCCCAAATAAACAAGCCCAAAATCCCCTTGGACATAATCAATGAAATAACCTCTATGAGGTGTAGCATGAAATGAAGCACTAGAATCTAAAACCCATGAATCATCAAAACTCTCTAAAGACAAAAGCAAAGCATCCTCTTCAGATTTGTTACTTACCACATTTTCCTCCTTGTCTCCATCTGATTTATCTCCTTCATTTTTCTTTCGATTCCAGCAATCTTTCTTTTTGTGCCTATGTTTCCCATAGTACCAGCAATCATTTGGTCCTCTCGATTGAGACCTCCTCCCGTTTGACTTTCCTCTTGATTTCCCATGATTTCCAAAGTTATTTCCTCTCTCAGTTGTTTTGCCCCTGCTTTGTGCATTCAAAGCACTTCCTGATGTAGATCCACCTGAGGATTTTCTATGAGTTTCCTCACTTAAAATAACACCGATCACATCATCATATTTTAGGGTACTAGATCCAGGAATAGAATTACTCACCGCCATTACCAAGCCATTCCAGCTTTTAGGCAAAGAATACAATCAAGAGAGGCCTAATTTCTTCATCAAAATTGATACCCACAGAAGATAACTAACTAGTAATAGTATTAAACTCATTTAAATGATCTGCAATAGATCCACCTTCTACCATTTTCATATTAAATAAACGCTTGATGAGAAATACCTTGTTTGAAGTGGAGGGCTTTTCATACAGTGTTCCTAGGGTTTTCATCAAATCTTCTGTCATCTTTGCTTTTGTAATATTAAATGCCACCGATGGTGCCAAGCATAACCGAATGCTTTTGAGTGCCTTTCTGTCCAAAAGATCCCATTTAGCCTTTGACATAGTTCCCTGATTCTTGGCTTTGCCTTCCAACGACTTCCATAAATCCTTTTGATATAGATAGTCTTCCATTTGTATCTTCCATAACTAGAAGTTCTACCCATTAAACCTATCAACCCTCAGCTTACCCTCATCTTCCATCGCTCCCACTCAACCGTGAGACTTTCTTGCAGAGGATAACTGAAAGATAACCTTGCTCTGATACCACTTGTTAGGATAAACCACAGATAGAAATAAAAACTACATGCAAATATAACCAATAAAAAATAATAATAGATCACACAGAAATGGACACAAGGCACCAAGATTTAACGTGGTTCACCCAATCCCTGGGCTACGTCCACCAAACAACAAGTCCAATCTTATTACAATCCAGTGATTACAACCTAATTACAATCTGTAATCCCTTACAGCTCAATACTGCCACAAGAACCAATTTTGCATCACAACATAATAAAAAATACCTAACCCTAAACCCTTTTATACAAGTATTTTATTCATTTTAGGGTTACAACATGTTGACCATATGTCAGCCATAATATGTCAGCTACCATGTCGACCACGACCCAAAATTTTTATGAAGTATGAAGTATGTAGAGTACTTACCTATGTATGAAGTGTGTATAGTATTTTCCTAATCAGTCACCATAATCTAACACTACAATTGTCCACCCATTCTACCTAATAATTTCACTCTCTACTTTGTTTGCACTATTTCCCTTCTATGAATTTAGGCTTCCAAACCTATTTTTGCATTTCATTTTTTTTAGCTGATTAGTGTCATAACAATTTTTTATGAGTAGAAATAATGTGGTTTATCATGGATATGTGAAAATCATCTGAAAATGGAATTTAGATCACTTGCAAATTAAATATAGGTCATATCATAGCCTTACAGTAAGGAATCATTCAAAAATAAGGCGTACGACACCTAGACACTTGAATACTTATAGAAATAGAGTTTCATAAAGGAAGTATAAATATTTGGGAAAAATTTTCATGAATAAATAAGAATGTCATTGGGTTTTAGTAACCTTCCCTGCCTCCTACAAAATATGGACAAGTGTCCACACTTGTCAGACTTAGTATGGGGTATGGAACTGGCATAACATCACCATAATATAAATAATGTAGTATTATATATAACCAAAAAAATTAATGTACTATAAATGAATTAAGATTTGAAAAGTTTATACTCATGAGTTGATTTTTGCATATACCAAAAGTGGTGGAAAGTACATCAGCATTGACAACATACATTAGAAAACTTATGGTGATTATTGAAAGCATTAGAAAATGATGACATGGAAGGTGGGTGGGTGGTAGGTAAAGAAGTGAGATGAGATGGAAAAGAAGAAATTAGAAGATGAATGGAGAAATTTGAAACTTTATATGGTCATAAAGTTTTTATTATGGGCATGCATGAAGAAATCAATATTGAAGAGTTGTAGGTAGGAGGTTAGCACCTTCTGCTGTAGGAAGAGTTACCTACTGTGAATTTGAATTTGGCCATTGAAACTACTATAGGAAGTCCTCTCTTTTTTGGGGCTATTTATATAACTTGAGTCCATGGCCATTGACTAATAATTTAAAAGGCATTGGATCAATGCTAGTTAATTAAATGACTCCATTTTCAAAGACATGGTTAATTTCCTATGGACCTAGCCATCTTGTTTGCAACTTGCCTAACATATCTTTAAATCTGGAATCATATAGTAGTGCCTAGTCACCAACTTGAAATTTTTTTTATTGTTAATGTGGGAGTCATGCCATTGATTTCTTTGCTTTTGTATAATTTTAGTGCATTCTAGAGTAGCCTTGTGCATTTCATCCAAGGAATTAAGATGTAGGAGACATTCTCTCTATGTTGTAGGAAGTTCAATGTTTAGCTCCAGTGCAATTCTTAAAGTTCTATGTTCAAATTCAATGGGGAGCATTGCTATTTTCCCATATAGGAGATCAAATGGTGTGAGACTTGTAGTAGTCTTCCATGTTGTTCTGTAGGCCCAAACAACTTTTGGTAATCTGCTATTCCAATCCCTATGGTGCAAATGAACTATTTTTGTTAAGATAGACTCTATTTCATGATTTGTGACTTCTGCTTGTCCATTAGTTTGAGGGTGATAGGGACTTGATTTTTGGTGCTTAATATTATATTGTTTCATCAATTTTGTGATCAGATTAGAAGTAAATTGTGCACCTTGGTCAGTGACTAGTTCTTTGGGTACACCATAGCGAGTAAAAATTTCTTCATATAAAATTTTTGCAACTTTGTGATCATGAGCATGCTTCATGGCTTTCACTTGAACCCATTTTATCAAGTGGTTAGTGTACAAAAGGATATATGATTTCCCATCGGATGGAGGATCAATTGGACGAATGAAGTCCATACCCAATTTGTCAAGTGGTGTTAATGCCAGTTGTGGATTGAGAGGAATTTCATCTATTTTTGTTGGTTGCCCCATCCTTTGACACTTATTGCACTTTTGTGTATAGTTGGTTGCATCTTTGTGAAGCATAGGCCAATAGTAACCAGCTATTAGAATTTTCAAGGTTGTTCTTTTTGCTACAAAGTGCCCTTCACATGGTTCACTATGACATGCATGTAGAATGTCATATGTTTCATCCTCTCTTACACATCTTCTCATAACTTGATCAGTTCCAATGTAAAATAAGATATTATCAATCCAAGAGAAATGGAAACTTTTCTCTACAAGCATCTTCTTTTCTATATAAGAGAAATATTTTGGCATTTTATTAGCTATAATGTAGTTAGAAATGTCTATATACCATGGAGTTTGAACAACAATATGAAATAAATGCTCATCTAGAAACGCATCATCTACTAGAGTAGTGTCATTATCATCATGATGGATTCTTGATAAATAATCAGCTACCACATTGGTTCTTCCATGCTTATCAATGATGGTGATATCAAATTCTTGCAACAATAGTAACCATCTTGCTAACTGACCAGTTATAGTAGGTTTGTTCATGAGATATTTAATTGTTGCATGATCAATATGAACAAATATGGCATAGCCAGTTATGTAATGCTAGAATTTATTCAGAGCATAAACTGCTACTAATAGTTCTTTTTGAGCCATTGTGTAGTTTAATTCTAGTCCATGAAGGCTCTTGCTAATATTATATATTGCATTTTCAACATATTGATATTGTTTTCCTAGAATTGCACCTATGGAATAGTTAGAAGCATTTGTATATATGTGAAATGGTAATGTCCAATTAGGGCGTTGTAAAACTGGTGCTATAGTGAGAAGTTTCCGAATTTGTAGGAAAACTTCATTGCATTTTGATGTCCAAATGAATTTAGCTTCTTTGGTCAGTAATGTATACAAGGGACTAGCTATTTTGCTGAAGTCTTTTATGAAATGTCTATAATATCTAGCATGGCCTAGAAAAGGTCTTACATCTTTCAATTTTGTGGGTATGGGCAATGTTTGAATTACCTCTATCTTGGTTGGATCCACTTGTATTCTTGCATCTGATATGAAATGACTAAGTACCACACCTTCCTGCATGAGCATGAAACATTTTTCATTATTAAGTGTTATATTATGTTCTTGACACCTTATTAGAACTTTGTTAAGATTCATCATTGCTTCTTCAAAGGTGACTCCAAATGTTGTGAAGTCATCCATATATATTTCCATACAATCATGTGATATATTAGTAAAGATGCTAATAATAGCTCATTGACATGTTGCAGGAGCATTACATAGACCAAATGGAAAAATAGAGTATGCTAATGTACCCCATGGGCATGTGAATGTAGTTTTATCTTGGTCTTCAGGAGCAATACTAATTTGATTATAGCCACTATACCCATCTAGAAAAAGAGAAATACTTCTTTCTAGCTAGAGTGTCTAGAACTTGGTCTATGAATGGTAAATGAAAGTGATCCTTTTTGGTGGCCTTGTCCAATTCTCTGTAATCTACACAAATTTTCCATTTTCCTCCCTTTTTGGGCACTATGACTAGGGGTCACACCCATCTACTATCAGATATAGGATAAATAAAAATAGCATCAAGCAATTTTTGCAATTAAGTTTTAACTATTTCTTTAAGGCTTGGATTTATCCTTCTCTGGGGTTGATGGAGCGGTAGAAACCCTTCATTGATGTATATTCTATGAGTGCATGATGTAGGACTCAAGCCTTTCATATCACCATAATCCCATGCAAAAGCCTTTTCATGCTTTTGAAGTAGCTTTCTTAACTGTTCCATTTGTGTTGATGATAATTTGGGGTTAACATGAAGATTATGAACTTTGGATAGCTCAATAGTAGTGGTAGGCTCTATCATAGCAGCTTTAGAAATTGGACTTGTATCTAATTCACATGGTAAATTTTTTTGAAGAATGTCTAGTTCCTTGAGCAAAGTACAATTCTCATCACGTTCCTCATATGTGGTTAATTCTAACATGGAACTTTTTGATACATCTTTTTCTACCACATAATTTTTAGTAAGAATACCTTAAAGTACTGAATCCTCTTCTAGTAACTTTAGAAAGGATTGTCTATGTAACATCATAAGATATGCTATAGAGTTTAATTATTCTTCATCCCCCAAATCTAGCTAGACAGATGTGCTTAAATCTGGCAATGATCATGTTAGATAATACAAATCAAATTTTTTTGTAGATTGACCATTTGATATGGTCATATTTCCTAGTCTACAACTTATATTTACATCAGCTATCGCTAGCCATGGTTATCCTAGGATGACAAGGTAACCAAATAAATTAACTTTGGGTGACAAGATCATGAAATGTGTAGAATACTCTAGAGAGTCTAAGGTCACAACTATGTTTTCTATCATTCCATCAAGAGTGATAATAGAACTATCTACAAGTTGTAGAATTGTTGGAGTAGCCCTTAATCCTTCTATTTTCAACTTATTCATAGTATCCTTAGTCATGACATTTATAGCAGCACCAAGATCTATTAAAACATTTTTAACAGATTGAACATTTATACTCACATTCACAATTGGACTACCTGGATTAGAATATTTTGGAGTGACCAATTTTCCTTACATAATGTTAGCCAATTGTCCCACAACATGGACTGTAGTTGGGTCCCTTTTCTTCCTCCCAAACTTCTTTAGGAAAGCTTCTCTAATGGCTTTACATAGATAGGAACATCTTTAATAGCTTGAAATAGGGGTATTTGAACATGCATTTTTTTTAACTGATCAACAATATCAAAAGATTGTTCCTCTATTTATACATGTTTACTTTGTACAAGCTTCTCTAGAAAAGGAGGTTCCACCACTAGCTGAGCTTGTGCTAAGATAGTGACATTGGTTAGGTCAACCTCTTTAGAGATTCAGGGTTCTAATGCTGCAAGAGTGTCTAGTATTTTAGTTATAAGAGGTAGTTTAGGTGCTAGTAAAGTTGCTCCATATCTCAGATTTATATTTGCAACATTTAGAGCATAAGCAGGATATTGTTGAGCATCAAAAATACACATGGGTTGTTGCAGCTACTGGTTATTTGGATTTGGCTGAGGTTGTGTAGGTAACTATGTCTACTATTGAGGTCCAAGATTCATAGGTGGTGGCATTAGTGCAAGTTGTTGAGTTGGGGGTGATAATTATGGAGTACAAGTATTTTGGTTAGCCCACTATTGAGGTCCCCTCCACTAGTTTGCAGACTATCAATTCCCCTAGGATGGTTGTCATTGGTTGTGCTAGTTCTACCATTGGTTTTTCTAGTTGGGCCAGGATGGTTGGGAGTTCTAAGGCCATTGGGGTTGTTGAGGATTATTTTTCCAAGCATTACTCAAATTAGGTTGATTATATTGTGTAGGGCCTTGCGGATTATAGTTTTTCCATTGACTACTATATAAATTTGGATTTTACAAATGGTTTTGAGGCATACCTTGATGTTGGGCCCATGGCTGGCATTGTGCAACAAAGAATACTTGCTCATAATCTCCATCTACCTTGATGTACTCAGTTAGAAGATGCTAGTTCTCCATGTTGGCAACCAATTTACATTGGAAATCCTTCTTTTGCTTCTGGCAATGAAGGTAGTATTCAACTAGTTGTAATTGAGCTTTTTCATGCTTCTTCTTTGCAGTCATTGTGTCAAGATGTGTAGCGACATCATTTATGATGTCCTGCTTGAAATCTAACAATAGGTTAGATATCTCAAGCTTTGACATACCTTGGCTAATTCCTTTAGCGACTGTGGAACGAGGTCCTTGGCCTTTCTTCATAGTTGACCTTGAATAGTTTTGATAGATCTTCTTGAAATCATCTCAAGAAGCTTGATATACATCACCACTAGCCATTAGGTCTAGTGCTTATAGATAGTTATCATTCACACCTCTTAGAAAGACTAGCTTTTGAGAATCCTTAGATAACACTTGTTGAGGGTTCTTCTATAGTTTATATAAGAAACATGAAACATAGTCTTCCAATTTTTCTTCCTCTTTTTGTGATATTGTGAAGACATCATCTCGTCTTGAACTAGATGCTTTGCAATACTCTTTATATTTATCTAGAAATAGAGTTTGCATTTCATCCCAAGTTCCTACTACATTGGCTCCTAAGCCCATGAACCATCATAAAGTTGACTCTTTCAATGTTGCTGGAAATAATTTGGGCTTATGGCATCATTGTCATAGTCAAAACTATGATAGAGTATGTCAAATTTAAACAAAAAGTATTAGGGTCTTCAATTGCAAGGCCATTGAACTTTTAGAGAGCAGTTGCAGGTATATTCTTGAGATTATCAATATTTATGAGGCTTGGGAGAGGAAATGGAAATGTAGGTTGTGTCATTAGTGAAGGTATTAGATTATAAGGTTGCTACTGAAAAGGAACATTGGGTATTGGATTATTAACAATTGGTGGATTTAAAGCAATATTATCAAGGAAACTAGCCAAAATTTTAGGAAAAGATTGATGACCACTCATGTCTATAGGTTTTGCTCTTGAGGATGATTCTGTAGGAAAAATAGGACTTGTGTCTTCAAAAGGAAACTCAACTTCTTCTTCTTCAATTTCTTCATTCAAATTAATAGACTCCCATGGAAGAAATTTTCCATATTCATCTCATCAACTTCCTTTTTGATGCATACAATTGAATTCTTCACACTAGTGAAGAAAGCTTTAAGACTACAAATTTCTAAATAAAAATAATAATTTAACTAAGAACTATGACTCAAGAATGGTCCTAGCTTGACACCATCCCCAACAATAGCACCAAAAATGGTTTTCCTCACAATAGGTGTATAATAATCATGCCAAAGGCCATATTTAGGAATAGTGTATTCAATCTAAGGACTATTTTCCCTACCATGAGGTGCATTAAATTATGTCAAACTAAGGACATATACATGAAATGGTTAGCACAGTATGTGCACTAGGTTTCCTAATGAGTCATTATTCTTATGCTATAGAAAAGTAAATTGCAATAAAAGAACCTACACTAGTGTTGTAGGAAACTAATAGACTTAACTTTTTACTAAAATGAATGCTAGAAATGCAATAAAATGCTAACATATATTCCAACTCAATTCATCTACTATAATTATTCTTACAAATGCTACAAGAACATTCACAAAGTATGATGCTACATGAAGGAACTTATAACTTCTACCTGCAATACTAAAAATGCTTGAAAAAAAATCTATAATAATCTAATCTAATCCACCTCCCAAGTGGGCCCCCTTGGTTTACTTATGCTAATCTATTAAAATAGAATGTAAACTAGGAGCTATTTCATTATGTTCCAAAAATTCATTACATGAAAAAAATACATACAACTGTAAAAACAACTCATTGGAAGGATCAACAATTTCTTGTCATAAACTTTCTTCTAATTTTTTAACACTATTGGTTTGATCTCTATATATAGAATATTGACACTTATTCAAAAACATAAAATCAGAATAGACTAACTTCAAATCTGATAGAGAAAAAGGAAGAAAAAATAACAGCTCAAGGAGGAAATAATAAAGTCTACACAACCACTTTGTCACAATAATAAATGCAGAGAAATATAACAGTTCTTCATAGCTCCTCCATATTAGTGTTTGTGTCCCTTGGTAGCATTATGACTTTTTTTCACTATAGCTTAATGTCTTTTCTCTTCAAATGCTATTGGCTATCTTTAACATTTCCCTTTGAATGCTTTCGACCATCTTCAGCTCCCTTTGCTAATAGGTTAGTCATTATGTAGAGATATTTGTAAATAAGCATTATTAAATTAAATTAAAATATGACAACACACATTCTAATAGTTATATGAAATACTAAATTATATATATAATATTGGAAAAATATAATATACTATCTACCCATAGGTTAATCATGAGTTCAAGAAAACATAGGTTCATATGTCTTGGTGGAAATAAAATGGAGTGTTTGAAACTATCATAAAATAGAGGCAATAATTAGCCTCATCACCTATATATTAGGTCTCATGTCTTATCCAGACTTGTAGACCCTTAATTTCTTCTTAGTGACCTAACCTAGGTGCTGCTACATAATTTTGTCTCCATTTTTCTATTCTAGAAACTTCTCCAAACTTTCCCTTGAATCCTTCCATAGAAAGACTCAAACACAATTTTCCTTGAATTAAATGATCGAGCTTATCAACCCTTATCTTCAATATGCTTTACATATTCCATGAAATGAATTGTGTCATATGGAAATTATGATTTCCTCATAATCAATCAATTGATATCCCTCAGCCAACATTGTGTTTTGACACTTGATCATCACTAAATTACTCAATTGCTAATAACTTTTCTATTTGACACATATATTGATGCTTGATCAATACTGATGCACGGTCAATACTATATTTTCTTAGCTTATAGTAGCACTCAGTCAACTCTAGCATCACTCAACAAAAACTTCAAGTTCTTTAATGTTCTACTCTTTTTCTTGGTCAATCCTATGCATTTGGTCATTCTTTAATCACTTACTCTAGGCTTTAGTACAAATATCTTCTTCACATAGGTTATGATGAAATAATCACTTTATCTTGTCAAAGTGTAACTAATGAAATGCCCATTTTATTTCTTTTCATAAGTCAACCTTTCCTCAAGGTCCTTATGTTATGTCCTTCTTCTCAAATCCTCTTCATCAATAATCTTGATATGGCATTCTAATTAAATATCACTATCTTACCAATAAGGTTTGACATCAATGACAACATAAAAATTGTCTCAATTGTAGTTTCCAACACCTGGCTTGAATTAGTGCTCCTTTATGATTTGGTTGGTGCTAATCTTCCTAAATCTAGTTACCTTAGAATTATCATTGAAAGGATTGTTGTCACAAAAGCTTTCTCCCTTACCTAAAGTTTTTACCTAAAGGAAACCTTGTGAAACATGGAAGAAATCTTCAAGCCATGGGACTTGAACTATGAGATTTTGTCTCAAGAGAAGGTTGACTTCCTTATTATCAAGGTGTACTAACTACTCTTTGAGAAGAAAAGGGAGAAGGAATGCATGAAAGAAAACTACCTAATCTAATCTAAAGGGGGTGATACACCAAAATAGTTTGTTCAACCTTATTTTTTCCTAAAAATGGACTATTCATCAACATATTAGATACATTAATTCAACCTTTATTTCAATCTGACAACCGCAAAAAAATCAAAAACCAAATGAAATTCCATGAGAAAGGAACTTCACTTTATAGCACTTACAGGAAAGGGTAGATAGTATTATGCAAATTGAAGAATGGAAACAAAATACCAACAGAGGTAAGGGAATCTTGCACTTATAGTGGTGGTAGAATGAGGTACAATAGAGAGTTATATAAATTCATAAACAAAAGGAAATTATAGCAGCAGAGCATGGAATGAAATACTAATGAATCATGAAAAAGCTAACCCTAAGAAGGGTTACAAAATTTTGTTTTATAGTTTAAGCATAACTTTAAGTAGCTTCTACCCTAAGGCAAAGAACAACAACTACATTTAAGGTTATAGTGAACAATCATTATAAATCTAGGAAATATTTGATCATGGTACATATATAGATGTAGGAAAAGTGCATATCTTTCATAGCCAACAGAGCCTTGAGAAGACAAAAATGGAAGCCATTAATGTCTTAATTGAGTAGATGGATAACCAATTGGTGATGGAGTGTCCCTTTTAATTTATTAGGCATGGGGAATATTCTAGGGTGGTTGTAGATGATCAAGAAGATTAGGTTTTTAATTAAATACTTGACTTTCTTTGTTCTCAGCATGCCAAGTTAGCCATGTCATCAGTCAACTGGAGTTAATCCTTAGGCTTCATTACATGGACCAATCATATTTTATCATTCTGCCACCTAACCATTCTTCTACCTTTCATTTTTAACCTTTTACTTCCCCTGACCACAACTTCACAACTCTCTCTTCATTAGCTATTATTCCTTACAAAACTATGACCAACTATCTATTACTACTTTGCAACATGTCTTTAACATTTTCCACTAATTGTTGTGACCCAATGACCACATGATTCTAACCCTTCATAATATTGTCACAATTTAGGCTTAACAACCTTCTAATTGTGTGGCCATGCAAGGTCACTAAAATGCTTTGGTCATGCATTCATAGCCTGAAGTTGACATAACATAAAATAGTTGTGACCCCACAAAACTATGAACCTAACTACCACTACTCTATCGCCATATTAACCTGGGATTATCCTTAACTCATTGTGACCATGTGAACAAGAGCTTTCTCATTGGTTCCACTTGAATATATAACTCATGAGCTAACCATATGAATGGGTGAACAAGCACATCAAAATGTCACCACCTTAACCATTGTTTAAACTTAACTCATTGTGACCATGCAAACAACCCAACATTAGACCGTGATCACTTAGTTGTAACTTATTATTAACCTAAATTCCTTAACCTTGTGAATGAGCAATAAAGGGAATCGTTACATTGTTGAGTTGATCTTGAGTTAAGTTTAACCATCAGTGACCTTGCAATTCACAAAAATATTGTTTTTTGGAGTTAACTTCATACCATCACAACTAGGAACCACAAGCTAGCATGAAATTCTATGAAGGTGCACTGACTATAGACTTAGTTATTTTGCCCCTTCACAACCTATTTGACAGTTGAGGCATGATACTTTTTGACTAGGAAATTAAGGACAGTCACATGGTCACAACTTGAAATAAAAAACATGAAACATTAAACATGAAGGGCTGAAGACTTAGGAATGTAGTAGAAAAACTAAAGTTTTGACATATCCCTATATCATTTGAAATTTGAAAGTTTGAAAATTTGAAAAGATATAATTTTTTCCCATGATTGATAGGAAAAACTCAAACTTTAGTGAGAGGAAAATATGGCTAACAATTTTGACCTAGATGGGATGTTAGACTACTATGCATTGACTAGTGATCTTTAAGCATCCATTAGGCTATGGAGTCACAAAATTAAATCTATGCATTGTGAAACCATAACTCTACCTCTATCTTCTCTAGAACTGCAAAACCTTAAAAAGGCTATCTCATAGAGAGGAAAGCACGTGCTTGTGCACTTCTTGGAAAATAGGAAACTATGCTAATATATACAAAAACCCTAACCCTCTCTACAAGCAAGGTTTGAGATAGATTCCATTGACTAGAATTGGTATAACATCACCATTATACCTAGATAATTGAAAATAATTGGCCTATTTGAAGTTGGTGATAACATAAGGGCCACTCCTCATAACATTAAATTTAGAGTGCCTACCTAATTTAGCTGTATCTACATCCCACTTGAGGAGAAGGTCTCCCTCTCTAAAACCCTTAGCTTTGGCCTTCTTGTCGAAGCATCTTTTGACCTATTGTTGATGTATCTCAAGATTCTACATAGTTTATTGCCTCTTTTCTTATAGATCCATTAATTTTTCCATTCTAAGAGTCATGGCATTATCTTCAATTATCTCCAATTGATTAACCAACATAAGAGATAGGAACTCTAGTGAAATAGGAAGCATGGCTTTGCTTCCATATACCAACATGAAAGTTGAATTTGCTACTACTGTCTTAGGTGTGGTTTTGTTAGCCCAAAGAGCAATCCTTAATTTTGAAATTCCAACACCTCTAGTTGTCCTTATGACCCTCTTCATGATTCTGACTAGGTTCTTATTAGAGGACTCAGCCAAGCCATTGCCTTTGGGATAATAATTTAAAGATGTACTCAAATATAATCCATGATCAACTACTCAAGAAAAAAATGAGTCCCAACAAAAGACTTAATATTGTTTGATATTATTGTTGAAGGGGTGCCAAATTTGGTTACAATTCCATCCAAGAATTCAACTATTGAAGTCTCTATGTCATCCTTCAAGGCTATCACCTCTATCCACCTTGTAAAATAATTCTTTGTAGTTAAGATCCACTTGTGACTAGAGCTAGAAGGTTGATTGATTAGACCAATAAAGTCTAGCCTCCATTGAGAAAATGGTTGATCAACCTAAATAGGATGGAGAGGAAGAGCTACTAACCTTTTTTACTAGAGAAGAAGGCACACTTCTCACATTTCTTTACATGTTTATAACAATTATTAAATAGATTCATTCAATAATAATCAGCTCTCAAGACCTTTATAGCTATTGTTCTAGCTAAAAAGTGACCACTATTAGGACCATCATGAAACTCCTTGATCATCCTATTAGTTTGATCAGAATTGATGCATCTCAATAGGGATCCATTAAAATCTTTCCTTAAAAGAATCCCCTCCTCTAGGACAAAAGGAATAGATTGTAATCTAAATTTTCTTATTTTAGCTCTACTCAATCCTTGTGGATATCCTCCTCCCAACAAGAAGGTTGTCATGTTATGCATCCAATTGTTCAAGTTTTCATCCCCTGTTGATTCTACATTTTCTATAACTAGAGTAACTTCTTCAATTGGCTCTTGAGATGAAATAATCTACTCACATAACACTTTACCTCTGACTAGCTTGGTGATCTTTATGTCTACATCATACTCCATGACCTTTGTGATCTATCTAGTCCTCTTCTCATTGACATCCTTATTCAATAGAAAGTCCTTCACACTTGCATGAGGGATTAGGAGTTGGATCTTGTTGTGTGACATCAAGTTTCTAAATTTCTTTAGAGCTCTTATGACTACAAGAGCTTGTTTCTCCACATAATTGTACATGCCTTCATAATCCTTTGGCCCTTCACTAAACAAGGCTTTAAGTTTTTCTTCATTTGCATCATTCAACTATGTTAAGATAGTTGATATACTTGGCTCACCCCAAGGGTGTATAGAATGAAATTCTTATCAAAATTGGGATTGATAAGGGTAGGAGTTGATGCTATTACTGCCTTAATCTCTTTAAAATTAGCTCTCCCTTCCTTTGTCTAGGTGAAGACCATATTATTTTTGAGTATAAATATAAGGGGCTTAACCATGGTAGCAAGATTAGGGATAAATCTCCTTACAAATTTGATTCTGCCAGGTAAGCTTTGCAACCATTTCTTATGAGTAGGAAGTGGGAGAGCAAGAATTTCCTTCATCCTCTATGGATCAATAGTAAAACCTTCTTTAGATACAATATGTCTAAGCAATCTTCCTTGGCCAGTGGAAAACATGCATTTGCTTAGGTTTAGGGATACACCATATTCTCTACATTTGATGAACACCTATCTTAAGTAACCAAAATGATCTACCACATTTTGGGAGTAGACTATTATATCATCTAGTTAGACCAAAACAAATCTTCCAATCATCATATGCCCAAGAAAATACATCATTAAACTCTTGACATAGATGAACACAATTTTCTTGTTTAGTTTCAGAACATATCTTTCCCATGTTTAGAGTCTTTCCATCAGCAATGACAACTGGTATGTGATCATCATTATTTGCAGCCAAGTTTGAGTCTCCAATCCTTGCTTGATCATTAGGGTTGAAAACAATCTCCATAGTAATTAGACCTTTGGGTAACTTGTTTGAACTAAGGTTTATGTTTTGATCACCATACTAGCCTTGTAGCTTAGATTGATTCCTCTAAGAGAATTCTATATCACATTGCAAGAAGTTGACAATTTGTACATCTAAATCAAAGACTTGCCAATTTGTCCAATTGTTAGGGATAGAAGGCCTTACAACCATTCTTATTTTATACCCTTTGTCATCTTCAACATGCTCTGATACAACATAATAAGTACCAATGACTACAAGTCTATCAACATGTTTATTTTCTCTCTTAAGAACACTCTAGATGTTGAAATGTTGAAAACCTTCAAGTAGATCCCACACTGTATGTTTTTATGATTTGAGGAGGTTTTTATTGGTAATTTTATATCTTCTTAATTTCTTAACAACCAATTCACTATCCCCAAATACACTTAGATCCTTGATTCCTCTTTTTTGTGCAAGTTGGAAACCTTGGATTAGAGCTTCATACTCTACTACATTATTGGTGCAGCTGAATTGGATCCTATAATAAAATTAGTAAATTCTACAATTCAGGAGAGATGAGCATGACACCAGCCCCTAAACTATTTCTATTTCTTGAGCCATCAAAGAAAATGCTCCATAATCCATTAGTGTCTTCTTATGTCTTCATGAGACTACAAATAGGAGTGCCCTTCTCCAATATGCAATATGTACCAAAGCCTATTGCTAGAGCCTCTTATTATGGATCAAATTAATAAGTATTAGCCCATTCATCCAAAAGATAATCAAACACTTCTCTCAAAGAAGTGGTAGGATCATGAGATGGGTACCCTTCATCCTCCTCCCTAACTATACAATTCATTTTATATGGCTTGGAGAATAAGTCTTTATGTGATTAAGGGTGAGAGGCTCTACTCTCAAAGAAGCTTTTGCCCCATATGTTGTCCTAAAGAACATATAGGAACAATCTATTGCAATATGACCTCCTATTTGTGTAGTCAAGTCTTTAGAAAGATAGATGTAAAGTAGGACTCAACCTCAACTACTAATATATCTTGAATGATAGTGCAACTTGGGCAAGCATGTAATGCCATTTCCACATTTCTCAGGATCCCTACCATCTTGATAGAGCTGCCATCTAACTAAAGGAAATCCCTAACTATGGGATCATACTTGATGCCAAGGAGATTAGCTACACTTTTAGGCATTACAGAACTACTAGCCCCTGAATCTATCATACACTTAGGGATTAGTTTATCTCCTATGATTAAGGAAACATAAAAGGGAGGAGCTCTGATTTTTGTACTTGCTTCTCCCCCTTTAATTGGCTGCACCAAGCTGGTTGCATTCTCCTCTCTAGGTGGTTGCTCCCTCATCTCTATTCTCTCTAATTCTTTTTGTAATAGCTTCCTCTATGAAGGCATGGCAGCAATAGCATCCTATATGGAGAGATTTATAATATACCTCTTCATTTTGATCTATAGTGTTAGGAGGACAACCTCCTATTTTAGTTGGAATTTTAGGAGCTGCATAGATTGGTGACTGAATTTGAGTACTCTAGGGATAAAAAGAATCCTTGTTGTTTATGTTTTTCTTCTACTAAGGATAAACATTAGATTTTCATTTATTACTAGCACATGAGGAGAAAATTATAAATTTGAAGCTTGATTAAGTGAGGATGATGTAGCATCTTCAACATCTCTCCTTTTTCTTCTGGTGTTGTGGGCTATAGCATCATGACTAGCATGGTAATGCTCCTCTACTTGATGGTTCATGAAAGAACAACTACTCTACTATTGTATATGAGAACCACTAGTAGGTTAACTAACATTATATTTCTGTCCTAGTACTTTCTCTTATGTAGTAAATGCTAAGTAAGATTCTACCTTCTGGCACATATAATAACTAAATGAAAAATTGTAAGAAGGGAAAAAATCTTGATCCTGAGAAAGATTATTTTGAGGTATAAATGTCCTATTTGGGTTTGTATTTACAGTAGGAGAATTACTAATAGGTCTATTCTAATTGTAGGGAACATGACTCCAATTTTGATTTTTGGGGCCTACTATTTATGGGATGTTGATACTAAAGTAAGGGAGGCTTATTTTTTTGATCTTGTTGTCTTCTAGGGTCACCACCTTGTTAGTCATCTTTTGTATCACTAAGAAGTTATCCTCTAGCTTCTTTTCCTAACTGTGCAACTTCTTGTCTAAATTTTGCATCATAGATTGCATCATATCTTTAGTTTCATCTATTTCATTTGAAGGTGTTGAGGCTAAGGGGACAATAGTAGGGGGATGACCTATAGATGTGGTAGGGGTAAGGACTATAGTAGGCTAATGATTAGGCATATTAGGAAAGAAAGGAATTGGAGGCCTTGGAGCTAACTTCCCTCATTGTATCAATATATTTTCTACCTTTATGGCAATCTCATAAGCATCAGGTAGAGTATCCCCTCCCATAGTTTTCACTTTGGTAGCTATGTCACTATTAAAGGCTTTGAGGCAATATAAGAAAGCTTTACTAGGGGAAGGTTTTACTATAGCAAGTATTCTCTCTCGTGTCTTCTAAAATCTATAATTTAAATCTATCATATATACATGGGGTGCTCTCTTGATGGTTGTTAGCTACTCTAAAAGTGATAGGTGATCACTTTTATCCTCAAAATTCTTATAAAGCCCTCCTCCTAACCCATCCCAATCAGTAATAGAGTTGAGTGGAAAATCTTTATACCATTGTAATGCTTTTCCCTTTACGGATGAAGGTAGAAGCCTAACAAAAACATCATTCTCTGTAATACCATATACATTACAAACATTTGAAATCTCTTGAATATGTTCTATATGGGAGATTGAAGTATCACTAGTGAAATCAAGTATACTCTTGAGAGCTGACACTAGAATATCATTTCATTGAGCCAAAAGGAGAGGACTCCCACCATTAAAGGTGGAAAATGTATGTGCTCTAGGTTGTTCCATATGGAATAATGATGTATTTAAATGAAAATATTACAACCTAGGTTGTGATCTATCAATAGGAGGAGTAGAGACAGATCTCATAGGTATATTTGTTACTGTTACACTCCTAATTTGTGATAGATATAATTTATTTCTCTTTCTTCAAGGGTTTGAAAATGAGAGCTTAGTGTATTGAAAATTACCTCTAGAAGATGCTCTTGTATGTGCTTTGGGCATGAATCATGATAAATTTGGTATAGAAACCAAAGTATAGAGTTGGAATCACCAAGTATTTGAAAATGAGCCTCTGAAAGCTTGAAAATATTAAGAGCAACACTATCTTCTTAGCATATATTTGAAAATTTTCACTTTGACACTAGTGAACTAGTAGACTTAGAATACTTCAATATTAGTCTCACCAGGCATGCCAAAAACTATTGTCACAAAAGCTTGCACCCTTGCCTAAAGTTTTACCTAAAGTTTAACCTTATTTCTACCTAACAATGTACTATTCATCAACATATTCCCAAGATACACTAATTCAACCTTTGTTTCAATCTGATAGCCACAAGTAGATTAGAAACCAAATGAAATTCCACAAGGAAGAAACTCACTTTATATCATTCAAAGGCAAGGGTAGATACTATTATGCAAATCGAAGAATGTAAACAAAACACCATAGAGGCAATGAAATTTTGCACTAATATTGGTGTGAGAATGAGGTACATCAATGAATTATATTCATCCATATAAAAAAGAAAATTATATTAGCAAAGCATGTAATGCAATACTAATGAATTAGAAAAAAGCCAACTAAGAAGGGTTACAAAATTTTCTTTTATAGTTCAAGCGTAACTCAGATAGCTTCTACACTAAGGAAAAGTACAAAAAATACATTTAAGGTATAGAGAACAATCACTACAAAGCTAGGAAATAACTAATCATGGTACACATCTAGATGCAAGAAAAGATCATATCTTTCATAACCATTAGAGCATTGAGAAGACGAAAATGGTGACCATTAATGTCTTAACTAAGTAGATGGATAACTAGGCAACAAAAAAGTGTCCCTTTTCATTTATCGAGCATGGGGAATGCTCTAGGGTGGTTGTAGATGATTAAGATCATATTTTTCATTAAAGAGTTGTCTTTCTTTGTTCTCAGCATGCCAAGTCAACCATGTTGTTAGTCAAGTGGAGTCAATCCTTAGGCTTTTCCATATGGACCATTCATATTTTATCATTTTGCAACCCAACCATTCTTCTATCTTTCATGTTTAACTTTTGACTACCCATGATTGTAGCTTCACAACTCTCTTTCTTCATTAGTTGTTATTCTTTATGAAACTATGACCAACTATCTATCACTTCTTCTCAGCTTGTCTTCAGTATTTCCACTAACTATTACAACCTGATGACTACATGATTCTAACCCTTCACACTACCCCCATAGTTTAGGCTTATCAACCTTCTAACCACATGACAATGCAAGGTCATTGAAATTATTTGGTCATGCATTCGTAGCTCGAAATTGACATAACATTAAATACCCATGACTCTATGAAACTGTGAACCTAACTATCACTGCTCAATCACCATCTTAGCCTGGGATTATCTTTAACTCATTGAGACCATGAAACCAAGAGATTTTGTAGTGTCACCACTTGAATATCTAACTCAAGAGTTAACCCTTTGAATGGAAAAACAAGCTTATCACAATATTAACACATTAACCATGGTCTAAACTTAACTCACTGCGACCATGCAAACAAGACAAAATCAAACCATGATTGCTTAGTCACATCTTATTATTAACCCAAATGCCTTAACCCTATGAATGAGTGATAAAGGGAATCATTGCATTTATGCCTTGATCTTGAGTTATGTTTGACCATTAGAAACCTTGTGATTCACATGAAATTTGTCTATTGGAGTTAACTTCACACCATCACAACTAGGAATCGTAAGCTAGCATGAAATGCTATGAAGATGCAATGACTGTAGACTTATCTATTTTTCCCCTTCATGGCCTATTTTATGGTTGAGGCATGATACTTTGTGACTGGGTGATGAAGGATATTTTCATGGTCACAACTTGAAATCAAAAGAATGAAACATTAAACATGAAGTGCTGAAGACTTAGGAATATAGTAGATAAACTAAAGTTTTGACATATCCCTATATCATGCAAAATTTTAAAAATTGAAAATTTTAAAAGATATAACATTTGTCCATGCTTAACAAGAAAAAATCAAACATCTATGGGAGCCAAATATGGCTAACAAGGATCAACTCCTTGATTCACCTTTGAGGTTTAGGGTTAATTGATGAACTTAGGTTTACTTTTCTTGATTCATATTTTCCCCTAGATATCTTTGGTCAACCCAACTTCTTTCCCCTTTCTTTTTCTTTTGGAGTTAGAATTTTTCATTCAAATACATATCTTTTTGAACATATCTATTAATTATGAATTGTATGTTTTTTGATTTAGTTCATATATTAAGGTTATATCCATTTTGTGTTATATCACCCTTCTTGGTGTATGACCTTTTTTACCTTAAGCCCTACCTATAACATTGTTCCCATTAGGAGAAGTCATAGAATCATGACTCCCTTTGATCCAAAATCCTCTTCTCCTCTCTTTAGGAACCTTAGTGATCCTATGGTTTCCCATGATCCTAATCATTCCATAGAGAATTACTCTTCTCATTCATCTCATGATGAAGATGAGGCTTTAAGGTTCCTCATAAAAAATTTCATAAGCTTTCTACAGAGATTAATAAATTACATGATTGGCTTCTTGAAGATAATCACAATATGATACTATCATTTCTTGTAATGCCCTTAAGAAAGTGATTCATAAC
Organism: Cupressus sempervirens; assembly: GCA_028749045.1. Classification (NCBI taxonomy): domain Eukaryota; kingdom Viridiplantae; phylum Streptophyta; class Pinopsida; order Cupressales; family Cupressaceae; genus Cupressus; species Cupressus sempervirens. Next base: position 700,103,472 of record CM053789.1, on the reverse strand, counting down.
AATTAACTTTATGGTAATCTTCTATGTGGTCTTACACACCTTTTCCATTGATGTGTTAAGCCTTTGGCTCAAGTTGTATTCTTCCTATTCCTTATCAGCATGTGATTATTCCACTTGTTTTATTTCCTACCTCACAACCTTTGTACAATAGTGCTCCTTATAGTTATCCTAACCACCTATTGTGGTTCCTAGTTTCCCACCCCTAGCACCTTCTATTTAAGCCAATTCATACACTCTTCCTAGTGTATCAAATGTTTCATTTCCAACTATTTATTCTAATGATTACACTATCATTATTCTTTCTCAAACTATTTCTTCCTTACAACAACTTGCTTCCCTTAATCAATCCAAGTTTAATGTGCCTACATGTGATATTGATAGTCCTTTTTCCTTCAACATTATACATACCTTTTCTCCTGAACAAGCTGATATGTCTCACCTTGATGCTTATAATTGTAAGGGTGGTCTAATGACTCATCTTAAAATTTTCCAAGTTCTATGGAGTGATTATGCTCATAATCATAGTATTTTAGCTAAGTTGTTTTCTCACACTTTTTGTGACAAAGATTTGCAATGGTATTGATCTTTTCCACCATGTTCTATTGATTTTGATGCAGTGAGAATTTGAGGGTATGCCTATTGGAGGTAAATTGGATCCCTACAAATAATCACATAGCATAAATACAATAACAAAGGAACAAAAATGCAAGATATGATACCAAATCATAATTCCTTATTCATAAAATAACTAATTACATGAAATATTCCTAGCTTTAAGACCTTATGTGTTAGGGCCAAATACAATAGCAATTACAATAATGGATCTATAAGGTTCCATAAGATCCAACTTCCAATCCTAATCTTAGCTAGTCTAGATCCACCACAAGAAAAGAACACCAAGAAGGATCTACACTTATACCCCCAATTCCACCAAGCTATTCTCTAGTTCTCAAGCCACAACTACTAGCCCTTCAAAGTTCACATCCTCTTCTCCAAGATGGATCACTCATGCCAAAAGTCTCCACAAAACCCCCTACTTATCCCCAATTAAGCCACAAGTCAGCCTCGTTCATTACAAATTAAATTAAAACCCGTACATAAAATATAAGTTGAGCTACAAGTCAGCTAAAACACAAATTAAATACCCAAATTTGGCTCATAAAAAACTTGGCACCTATAGGAACCAAGACTTGATCAAGTACTAGAGAAACCAAGTCAAGTATCATACTAAAAACCAACATTGCTAAGCACCCAATGCATGTTGAGCAACCAACACATGCCAAGCACTATAGTGATTATTAAACAACCCAATACAAGTTGAGTACCACATAGTGTTGAGAAAACTATGTATTCTGAGATCCTTTAGCAACCAAGCCCCTTCAATTACTAAGCTCCCCAGCCACAACTACACCCTTTAGCACCTAAGCGCCACTATTTGGTAACTGAGTTCACAAAACTTAGCCAAAATATATCCAACATGTAGGATTGCTAAAAACTCTAGGATGCTCTTGCATTAGATTCCTTTCACAAAATTTCTAATGCTTCATTCAATAATCTCATAATAACATTGGCCCTCAAGTGTCTTTGATGGATTTGATTAATTATAGATGAGGTCCTAAGGAAAAAGTGAATAACTTTAATAGTAGATTTAATAATTTGCATGCTCATATTTTAATCCTATTCATGATATTGATATTAATCATATATTTATTAAAAATTTACACAAAGATATTGGAGATTAGATTATGCTTACCAATTTACTTTCTTTTCAAAACTTTGTGTAATGCTTTATCATTATCAATTACAAGTAAGTCAGTTTAAGAACACCAATCCAATAGCTCTTGTATTGATTGATAAGAGTGGTGTCACACATAGTCTCAAAAGAATTCACAAACCTAAAAGCTATGTCAAGATTAAAAGAAAAACAATGAATACAGTAGATGAACAAGTAGTTGATACATCCAAGAGTGTCATTGCTTCTTCCTCTATTTTTTGGATGGACTAGAACTTTACTCCTCTTTTTGAGTCTTTAAATTTAACTATGGGAAGGTTAGTAATTGCTAATATTATTATGTACTCTTTTGTTAGACTCCTTCTACCACATCAAGTATGCACTTTGATCTAGTATCCTTTTTCCAATATCATCATCAACCTAGCTATGAAACTAAGGTATGTTAGACTCTAAAACCTAAGATTCAAATTTTTATTGATTCTAATGCTTTTTCTATTGATAGTCATGATAAGTAAACAAATAGCTGGGTCTTTCCAGTCAAAACCTTCAAATCTATATGAACCATTTACCTCAACTCACTACTAATATGATTTCTTATCCTTCTGCTTCTTCCCCCAACATGAAAATAGCTTATGATAACCCATGGGAAGATAATTATTATAGTGTTAACACTATAGAATGTGTACCTCAACCTCCACCTCTACCTAAGAAGAAAGTTACATCCAAATCTCATTATCAACCAAAACATAAACCTCATATTAAGCATATTAGATTCTTTTATTGAAAATGATTCTAACATTTGTCATGCTCTTGATGACCTTCTTCATATTGCTACTAATTTTTTCAACTATCCTTCTTATGGTTGTCTTGTTTTTTCTAATTCTATGGTTAATGTTATCATTGAGAAACATTTTTTTGCTAAGAAATTGCATCATGACTTCTATGATTTGATTGATACTTGGATTTAGACTTGTAATGGTTTCTTGTATCCCCTTAATAGTTCCAATTCATTGTCCACTGAACTTTGTGGTAAAGTGATGAATAGTACCTTTTTGTCATTCCTACTTCCAATCAATTTCAAGTGGAGCTAGATTTACCTTGGTTGAGTTCTATGAAATTCATTATTTCTCCTATTCATTAGTGCATTATATTTCCTCATGATGGTGAGATTAAGATGATCAATCATATTCTTTATCATCCTTATAGGCCTATAAATTTCACTACCCTTGATTTATTTTGGCCTTCTATTCTGACTACACCTCCTATTTATCCTAATTATCTTTTCCAATTGTATGAAGCTCATAAATGTTGAAATATTGTTGAGCTGAGCAGGCCTAGGGATATTAATCAAGATCTTTTTCCTACACCTTTTACACCTATTTATTCCAATTCTTCAATTTCTAATAGTCAACCACCTCCTACATCTAATTTCCTTCTAGTGTGGTTCCTCCTTCTAGTTCTCAACTTGGTGTTGTTCCTCCTATTAACCCATCTAATGATGGTAAGAAACCCATGTCTATTCATCCTTCTTCTTTTCAACAATTTTTTTAGCAAGATTAAACATAACTAATAAGCTCATGAATGTAAAAAAATTTATTAAACTTACACTACAGCTCATATGAATGCTTCTCATTCTTCTTCTCTTCCTTAGATAAACCTATATTTGTAGAAGAAGTTGTTGATACTACTCATAAGATAGATAAATGTGATATTCATAATTTGGATTCTATTGCTATTAATCTTGATGAAGAAGATAGATTGGATGATGATGAACATGAGATTATTGATCTTGATGTAGATTTACCTAACATTATTTCTACATAGCTTTCACTTACATTTAGTCTTGAGCATAGTCTCTCAAGGTAGCCCATGTTTAGACTTAGCTATTGTTATTATTGTGTTGGATGTTGTTCCTCTTGAAAATTATTCACCTTCTCTACATACTATTGACCAAGATTGGCATGGAGGGAAATGTGCTTGAGTGATTTCTCTAGTATAGTATATTTTTGTGTGTTTGCATGTTGTGATGTACTTCTCCATTACTTTAGTTCCTATATATTTGTTAATATTTCTATAGACAACCCTTGATTCTCTATTGGCACAAGGTGATAAAGGAATCAAAATTGTGTATCATTCCTCTATTTATATTTTGTTTCTTCTATATAATGATATTTATCATGTGGTACATCTCTCTATGTACATACTTGTATCCTTTTGTTTGTCTTCTTGGATTTGTGACATGGTAGCACAATTTCTTTTGGTCTCCATAATGGTAGTCCAAAAAGACTATTCTACATAATTCTTACATGTCTTATTTCCATTGCATTGCAGCTCTACTAACTTTGGCGAATAATGATATTTCATAATTAATATAATACTTACATATTATCATATGATTATACTAACCCTAAACTTAGTAGATCCCTTTGTGATCACTATATGTTATGTGATTATTTACCTTGGTTTGTCTTCTATTGGAGGCATTTCACAATGGAAACATCTCCTAGTGGATGTAGGTATACTTTGTTAAATCCATCACTCATGTTAAACTATTAGCAATGACTTTAATATGGAGGTATACACCATACTCATTTTTTCTTACAATTATGGTGTAGTAAATACAAATTCTAATAATGGCTTAGAGTAATTTAGCCTTTGATACTTGGTATATGCTTTATAGATTATCCTCAAATCTATGCATTGTTGCTTCATCACTATTTTTTCACACATATTGTGAAGCCCTTTATGGATTATTCACAATCATAAAGAAATGATTCTACATATATATCTTTAATCCAAAAAGTGAGCATCCTTGATATTGGGCCTCTCCTTCTTTTATATACACACATGCTAAATCTCATATATAGGTAACACATCTAGACACAAATGCTAAATCTCATGTATGGGTATTACATAATAGTTTTCTAAATCTCATGTGTACGTATTGTTATCAAGCATAACATGTTAAGTCCCATACATGGGTAAGACTATTTTCATCTTCATTTGCAGTTCATAATAAGATGCACATTCCACATTAGCAAATGAATCACACTCCTTCTCCCTTTGCTTCTTTCAGTTAGTGATTTTTCTCTTTCTATGATCTTAGAGTTAGCAAAGACTCAATCCCTTAAGGGCTTGAAGGACTCTTTGTCTCCTTGATTATAACAAGATTATCTTATGTCTCATACTCTACTTTACCTAGAGTTTGGATTGGGTCCACACTATCAATAATGTGGGGGCTAAATGTACTATATTAAATTGGAAGCACTATAATTTAATGATGGTTTAGCACCTAGTTAATGTTGGATCATCATTTATTTTCATATCTCCTCCTTTCTTCTCCTTTCTTCTTATTTTTAATAGGTGGAATTAGGGTAGGACCTAATAAGCCATATTTAATGATTCTATTTTGTGGTGTAAAGCTTGAGGTAGGATCTAACTACTTAGGTCCTCCCTTTCCTTCATCCAATCCCTTGGAATATATTTCTCACATCATAATGGCAATATCTCAAAATCTCTACCTAGTTTATGGGATCCAAAACCTATTTCGGGACCCTAAGGGAATCCCAAGAGTTTTGGACACTATTTAGTAGAGACTAGTGTGTCCCTTCTTGATTAGGGATGTAGTGCATCACTGCTGGGCCAATCAAGGATGTAGTATGTTCTTTCTTGGACCCTATCTTGGGTCCATCTCTCAGGTCTTGTGTCTTGTGTCTGAATTGGTATAAGGTACTAATTTTTAATTTTAATCAGATTTTGGGAGAAATTTAATTTTTCCACTTGATAAAATCATCCATTTGCCTCATTTTATATCTCAAATTGTATTCATCATTCACATATTCACTAGTACTAAAGCACTCAAGCTTTTAGGCATCTAAGTAAAGATCAAGGGTTCAAGCATTTAAGAAATTGAAGGAATTTATCTAGCATTCAAGATCTCCCAAAATACATTAAAGGAACTATTTTGCATCTTCTACATCCATTTATCCAAATTTCTCTTGATCCAATTCAATTGGTGAAGTAAACTTGGTGCACTCAATTTTAGAGATCCTACTATTATAAGGTGAATTCATGCATTCACTTTACCTTTCAAAATTTCAATTATTTCAATTAAAGGTTAATTCCTAAACTAGAGTTTGACTAAGGAAAACCCCCATCAACAAAAATAAAATAAAATTATTCTAGTTTGTTGATCTCAAAAATTCAAACAAGTTGTGAATTCAAATACCCTTTTCACAAAACTTTGAAAGTGTAAAATCAGATTTAGATTTAGATATTGTTGATCAGGATCACATTTCCTCCCTACTCACATAAAATTTATCTTAGTTGAGAAAATTTGAGTCTACCAAATAACCAAATAATTTTTTAGTTTCAAATATCTTGGAGTTTCAGGTTTGGGCCTCAAATTATTCATCAATTGGAGTTATGCAGATATTAGAAAACCAAATTCAAAGTTCTTCATTCTTAAGGTGAGTCCTTCAATTACCTTCTCTATCTTAACATATATCTATTTACTAAATCTAGAGTTTTAATTTCATTTCATATCTCTTTCTATGCTATGATTTTAAGGACATTTTCATCATTTATCTAATTCTATCACCACTAGATCTTGGCTTGTAATACCACTTCTTATCATTTGGTTGGAAATAATCTTTCTAGATCTAGTTACCTTAGAACTATGATACTAATGATCAAATTACTTGATTCCCCTTTGAGGTTTGGAGTTATGTGATAAACTTAGGCTTAATTTCCTTGATTCACATTCTCCCCTAAGCATAAATAAATTATTAAAGGTTAAGTTTTGAACCTCCTAGAAGGGAATTAACCATTGAACTATTTTTCATTAGAAATGAAGGAAGTTTAGAATCAAACTTGGTTATTTGGTTTAATTTAATATATGATACACTTTTTAGCTCTTATAAACTTTATGATCATGAAATATGTTTTTATAGTATACATTATATATATTAGCTACTATGCACCCTAGTTCAATGAGATTTATTTTTAAAATTATATATGCTCATGTCTTTCTTATAGCTAATGTGAAAAGATCCTCATGACTAGAAGAACTACATTTGCATAAAATAAAAACATGTATGATTGGTAAGGGGGTTCTAAATATGTGATGGTTTGATCCCAATGTTTGACTTTGAGTGTGAAGTTTGATAAATCCATCAAAGAATGATTTTAGGACCCATTTGATTGCTAGATTACAACCAAAATAGTAATTGATAATTAAAATATGATTTTTATTCTTTTTTTGGTGTGTGGAATAGTAATAAAGAATAGGATTACATATTCCTATTTTAGCCCCAAAATGATCTTTTTTCATTCCAAAAAATGAAATACTTGTTATTGGAATGAGCCATTTCCATTTGCAATCTAACTTTTCCAAAATTTATAATTTTTTGGGTCCGTGTTTGGGAAATTTCCCATTGATACTCCTTTCATTGAATTTTACCCCTTGACAAAAAAATCCTACTCATACTCCTTTTTTTTGTGATCAGTGAGCAACATTTCCTTCATTTCCTTCTCTTTTATTATTGTGAGAATGCTTTTATTCTGTGATTATCTTCACAAGTGTATGCTTCATTTTCTTCTTCTATTTTGTGATTGCATCTCTCCCACTCATCAACTCATCCATCAAAGGTATTTAATAAAACCAAAAGGTTTTTAAGAGAATCTATTTTTTGTTGTAACTCGCATTCATTTTCTTCTCTAGGTAAAACATAGTTAAATGGAAATAAGTAGATAAAACAACCTTTCTTTCACAAAGCTAGAAAAAATTGCTAAATTTTTGCAAAGTTTGGATAAGTATGTAGTTGATCTTGATCATAAGGCATGAATTGGATGGATTATTTTAAATGGGTAAATGGTTGGATGTTTTTGAATTTTTGGGCTAAGAAGATTAAATAGAGGGCATTGAGTAGGCAAACAAATTTCATCATAGGGCATTTATTCCTTAACCACATAAAGTTGCATTCCAAGAAATGGAGGCTCTTGGATGAGGGTTTGATTTCAATAGTGATTCTAGGCTTAAATTTTGCAAGGCAAAAGTGGGGTATCATTTGACTTACATCAATGCAAATTGAAAGCAAGATATTTTTATACCTAGAGGCCCATTAATACCGAATGTTTCATCCAATATCAAGTGTGCCAAGGGGAGAGAATTGGATACAAGTCTAAAGTTTTGGAATTTAATTAGGTAGGCATATCTATGTTTGATTTTGGAAAGCTCATTCCAAAAATACATTGTCAAGTCTTTTGTATTTGATTTTCAAAGATTTTGTGAGAAAATGAATAAACACAAGTCCAACTGAGGGTCCATATGTGAATGGGTACCTAGTTGGCCTTTTACTACTTATAGGGTTAGTTATACATCTTGCATCTTTGATAAATGATTGCTCACGTTCTAGAAATATTGTTCATCTGTGTCCTCTATTTTTGACAATATTTTTCAAAAATTAAATGTATTTTTGATATGTCTTGAGATCTCCATTGAGATGGGTTTTTATTTAGCCTTTACTCTTGGGGACTTTGATTTCCCAACTTCTATTAAAGTGCCTCTTGAATTTTTTTTTTGGATTTCATTGGAAATACCCACTTTTATAAATACCCTTGTTTGATAAAACTCCCATAAATACTCTTACCAAACATATTAAATGCTTGGAACATTCTACTTGGCTATTTAATAACAACACATCCAAGCTTGCATCAGACATCATCTTTGTATAAAATTTAATTTTTATTTGCATTACTATGTCATATTTTATTATTTTCCTTTCATTTTGAGAGAGAGAAATCTAGGGTTCATGTATTTGGACCTTGTAAAGCATGCATCTATATCTTCTTTGAATGGTCCCCCTAATTTTTGTGGAGTGGCTTGTAAATAATTATTTTGTCATTTTCTTTTGGGGCATTGTACCACTATTTAGAATTTTTATGATGAGATTAATATATTTTGATTTCTTTAGACTTTATGTTGTGTACTATGATCTATATTTTGGGAGAAGGATGCATCTGCTAAAATTTGAAGTATACAATTAACATCATTTTGTGAACATTTTTTTAAACTAGTAATTCTTAGTGGTCTCAATGTGGTTTTTTGGTTAGAAAGTGTTTCTATGCTTTAGGAGAGTTGAATGGCCAGTAATTGTTTAGAGTGGTTAGAGGAAAAATTTAATAAATATTCCACATAATTTGCAAATTTAACCTAAGAACCCATGTTGGCTTGAGATCATTTCCCTACTATTTCATGTTCCTAGTTTTGGTAATACAACTTAGTTGTCCTAAATAATGTCATATGAATAAAGAATGCTAATGCCTGTTGTGCATTAGTAGTGCAATTTTGGTTGTTGGGTCCATGAAAGTTCAACATTTAGTCATTTTCCAAAGTTCAAAGACTAGTGAGGTTTTGAGGTCACTAGCATAGTTTTTTGCCTCACAATAGTAATTTTAGACAAGATTAGTAACATCTATAGAAAAAATCCAATTTCCAAAACCTTTCTAGAACTTTTTTCTAGTTTCTTTAGCATCTTTCCCTCACAAGTGTCAAATCAATGACACTCTTACCTTATTCTCTTCTTCGCACATTAAAATATTATCTTACCAACTTAGTGTATGTGTTTAGTGTATCACTGCTATCTATATTGGTAAATTCAATAATTGGAGAAAACATAGATAAGTATGAAATAAGTAGATAGAACACCTTTTGTTTCACAAAGCTAGAAAAAAGCGATGAATTTTAGCAAATGAACCAGTACCAGTATCTACCACATAAATCCTATACATGACTTGTTGCAACATAATGTATATAAGTTGTCTTATCAATGTTTCTTCCTGATGGGTATATAAAAGGAGTATCATTCCCCACAACGCATAGATGTGAACATAAACACAACCTAGCATTACTATTTCACTATAATATTTGCATGTTTAATCTTTGTAGTATTTGTGATAGGTACATAGTCATCCTTCTAATGAGCACACAAAAGCTGCATAAATTGACACAACTCTCACAACTCAATGCTAACTTTTGGAGCTTTTTTTTTATGATCACTACATTTATTGAATAATTTTTCCATGTAGAGGTGACCCATTTAGAGAAGCATAGGAAACACTTCATTAATTTTCTAGAAAGACATCAAAAGAATTGTTTATTTGAGACCTAATAAAAGCATCCTACACTTTTAACAATCATTTTTTACCATACTATACTCTAGAAATTGCCTTTAAATTTGTTGATTACATTATCTTGAGAATATATGAAACCTTTTCAACAAATGTATTTTTTGCATTTCTTGAACCCTATGGCTATAGTTGATAAGAAACTCAATTTAATGGAAAATTTGAGATGAATACTGCCTATGAAAATGAAACTATTTCTATACTTTGCATATGCAATTTCACTATTATTTGATCATTAGGCATAATTTTTTACTTATATAGTAGTGGTAATAGTTTTATATACAACACCATTTTGAGTCATCATCTTACAATTCCTATTCTATCTATATGCCTATGAGAAAACATCTCAAATTCAATATGCATTCATTTGTGCCAATTCAAATTCGGTAAACAACTCCTATCAGGTAATAAATAGCTCTTCTTGTCCTTTTAGTCTACTACAACAATAAAGTCATATTTCTTTACATTTTCTATGTATATATCTATGGATCTATGTATCTATGTGTCTATGTACCTCTATATGAAATTTTGATAGTTTTAAGTAATTCGTGTTTATATATTGTTTATATAGCTCTTAACAATAATAAGATTCATGTGACCTAATAGATCAATGCATTTCTATTCTAGGTCATTAGATGAATCTTATTGATGGTAAAGAAGCCCAAGGAGGCATAGTTAGGAAGATCAAGATCATGTGCATAATTGGTATTTTCTTTCTAGTCTTGAAGTATTAATAGTAGCATCTTCTCAAGAGGCTAGAAGACATAGGCACAAGTGAAGAAGAGTTGCATGTCCTTTTTATAAGTGTATTATATATTCTAGTAGTACAGATTGCCATGACCAAATACACATGAGTAGAGTAGCCTTCTTTTTCTTGGCCAAAATTCTAAGACAAAAAGGGAGCATTCAAGATACAAAGAACATATCACTAGAAGAACAACTAGTGATGTTCCTCCACACCCTTTACCATAATCTAATGAATTAAAATATTGGCCATCACTTTGGTCACTCAGGAGAGGCAGTGAGTTGACACTTCCACAAGGTCTTAAAGGCTATATTAACACTTCATAATGATTAAATTTTACCTCCTATTCAACCACTCCAAAAATTGTTGGTAAGGACCATTTTGATCTATATTTTAAGGTGAATATCTTATTAGCATGTATTTCATTACTAGAAACTAAATATAATAATTTGTATTTGATAGTAATGTTGATTATTATAAGATTGTATTGGTGCAATTGATGGAAATCATATAGTAGTTACCATTGATGTGGACATCCAAGAAAAATATCATGATAGAAAGGGAAATTTGTCACAAAATGTTTTGGGTGTATGTTGTTTGACCACAAGTTCCAATATATTCTTGTTGGTGGGGAAGGGTCGACTACATATAGTCAGGTGCTTGCTTCAACTCTCTCTAGAGAAGATCAACCTATAGTTCCCCTTGTTATATTAATTCATATTTAATATGATTATATTATGATTAAACTAAATCAAAACTTTAATGCTCTATTTTGACTATAACTTTAATTCTATTTGTGTAGGAAAATTCTATTTAGTTGATGTTGGGTACCTAAATGTACTAGGATTTCTCACTCCTTATTGATGTACATGTTACCACCTAAAATATTTTTGTAGAGAAATACCAATCAACAATCCCCAAGAGTTATTTAACCATCGACACTCCTCTCTTAGGAATGTGTTAGAGTGGACATTTGGTACTTTCAAGAAACATTTTTCTATTGTGAAGCATGTGATATCCTATAGTATATTTACCCAAACAAATATTGTTTTGGCATGTGACATACTACACAACTTCATTATGATGGAGGATGGTCTTCAATCTAAAGTGGAAATTGAAGAGGATGATGATCATGTTGGGATAAATGTGCCAATTATTGAGATTTATGGGATGAATCAATGAGATAGAGATGACTGGGGGAAAATTTGAGATGAAATAGCCCAAAGGATGTGGGAAGATTACAACTCTCAAACTTTTTTTTTGGAAAAAGGGGTAAATTTTTTATTGAAAATTAGAATAGAACATTACAAAACAACAAAGGGCCAATGCCCCAGGAACCAAAGAAACCATAAGAAAATCCATGAAATAAATGACCCTTCCCCAATACCACACACATCCTCCACAAGAATCTTCTCCAAATCCTAACATAACTCACTAGAAATCATCTCCCGCCCATCAATCATCCCACCAAATATATTCTCTAATACCCATTTGGCTAGACAATTAGCCACCCTATTCCATTCCCTCGAAATATGGACATAAGACACTAACTCCATCAAAGAGTTGGCCTATAATATCTATTGCACCATCATAGCTAGCTGCCAGCTAACACCAGAAGTCTTCCTCTCAAGAAAAAAATTGACCAAGACCTAAGAATGTGACTCACAAATAACCTTACACCATCCTAAAGAATATGCCCACTTTAATGGATAGAGGATAGCCAAGCCTTCCATTCCATTAATAGTCTATATCCCTTCATAAGTGGAAAAAATAAAAATCATTGATCCAAAAGAATCCATATGAATACTACCAATTCTAGCATGTCCAAAATTTCCCCTAGAAGATCCATCTATATTGATTTTAAAAACACCAATAGGAGGGGGCAACCAATTTCCCTCCCTTTGAACTCTTTGCCTCAAACCCCTACCTCTCCTAACATAAGTAGATGTTGATGATAGCCCCTGAATTCTTATCCAATCCACCATCTTAGAATCACCTTTCTCAAATAGCAAAAAAACCTCTCCTTTAGCTTCAATAATATCTTGGATCATTCCTACAATTCTAAACCAAACCTATTGGATCTCCAATTTTTCACTGTGAAAGATTCTTTGATTCCTTGTCAACAAAAAATGCCAAAGTAGAAAGATGGGACCAACATACCAAACATCCTATAAGAAAGAGGTCAAGGAGGGGGGCCTCCCTAGACTAGTTCAAAACTCAACCAGGGAGGAGGCATGTAAGCATGGGCTTTTCCAAACACCCCATTAGAAAGGACAAAACTATAAGGTAAAGAAACATCAGAAGAACAATTGAGTGGAGTCCTCCTCCCCACATCCATAGAGAACACACCAAAATGTGCCAAAGAAACCCCTCTTCTAGATATTATCCAAAGTCAAACACCTATTCCAAGCCAAAGTCCAAATAAAGTAGTTACACTTTGGCTATGAAAACTTATTCCAAGCTTTCTTCCACCATAGAACCTCCTCCCACACAAACTGCTAGGAAAGAAACACTTGATACCCAAAAGAAACTATGTAAGCACCCTTAGGGTTAGGAGACCAACTCAACACATCCTCATCCATGAGGATGCTACAACTTTGATAAGAAAGAATGTAATGAACTTCAGTGCACTCCTCCTCCAAATCAACAAAAGGCCATTCCTCTTGGTTCTTCCATCTCACCTCCACTAATTGCCCTTAAAAGAAAAGAAACTTAAAGTAACTCAATCTTGACCATCTTGCTTCATAGAACCTCTAGCACAATTTAAGAAAATGAGGATATTGAGTATTAATGGGAGGGTGACCATCCCAAGTGTCGTATCAAAAATGTGCCTTTTACCCACTCTTGCAAATCTAGAATAAACCATCCTTAGTGAGTGCAACCCCTTTCTTGAGAGTATTCCCAATCATAGAACCCTTCCCTATCAAGCTATAATGAGAGATATCCCTTAGACAACTTCTAGGAAAGTACTTTTGCATCAAAATTCTAGCCCACACTTAGTTGTGTTCCACAAACCAATGCGAATACAATTTAGCAACTAGAGCCATACTAGATAGCAAGGACTACCCTAGCCCAAGGCCACCAAACTATTTAGGGCTACATACAACATCCCATCTAACAAGACTCCATTTGGAAGATAATAAACTACCAGCCCATAAAAATTGTCTTTCTAAGGAATCTAGATCCTTAATGAAGCACACCACCTAAATCATGCTCCTATAAAGAGGGAGGGATTGAACCACAGATTTGAGCAATTGTACCTGACCCACCAAAAAAATCCAACAAAGTGCCCAATGGGTGAGTTTAACATGATTTTTTTTTAGAATAGCCTACCAAGAATCCCTAGATTACCTACCATCTAAAATGGGAATCCCAAGGTAGATCAACAAGAGGTCCCCAATATAAAATCTAAGAATATAAGAAATTCCCCTTTGAAAAGAGTGCATATTATTGAAGAAAAAAATGGAAGACTTGCCCTCATTAATTGACTAACTTGATGCAGCAAGAAAAAATCTATCACCTTGCCAGGTTAGAAGCCTCCCTAATGGTTGCCATGCTATTGAAAATAGTGTCATCCATAAAATATAAGTGAGATTACATAGGTAACACACCTCCCCATTGCCAACCCTAAATGGAAGCCCCCTCTATGTTCCTTTTTATCAATCAACCCAAACCTTCCACTAGAAGAAGAAACAAGTAAGGAGAGTGTGGATCCCCTTGTCATAATCCTCAATAAGAACCAAATAGTTTAGAGTGGTACCCATTAATCAAAATAGAGAAAGAAACCAAAGTCACACAACTCATAACCAATGAATCCACTCCTTCTCAAAACCAAAGGCCCCTAGAACTTTTTAGAGGAAGGACCATTGAACTTTGTTGTAAGCCTTAGCGATGTCTAGCTTGATGAACATAGCCTTATCCTTGGAGTTGGCCATAGAATGAATACTTTTAGTAGCTATAATCTCCCCATAAAAAATTTGGTGGCCTGCCAAAAAACCACTCTATTCCTTAAAGATCAGCCACATAGGCTAGTTTTTTAACCTATCAGCAAGAAACTTAGAGATAATTCTATAAATAACATTATAAAGAGAAATGGAGTGAAATTGACTCAACCAATCCATCCCCTCACCATTGGGGATGAGAGTAAGGAAGGTAGAATTTAGAGCCCAATTCATTTTCTTATTCTTTTGAGACTCTTGAATGACTACCAATAAATCCAGCTTGATAATCTCCCAAAATTCCTAGAACTCAATTAGGAAACCATCTAGACTAGGAGCTTTACCCTTTTTCATTTGGAAAATAGTCTTTTCCAACTCCTCCAATGAAATATCACTCATAAGATGCTCCTTCATCTCCCAAGATACCAAAAAAAGAATACAAGAGAGGACCTGAACCTCTTTAACCGAGTCCCCCTACGAGTCCTCCCTAAATAAAGAAGAAAATAACTATACAACTTCATCTGAGATATCCTGAGTCAAAGAAAAAACCTCTCCTCTATTACTCACCAAAGATGATATAGAATTACCATGTCATCTAGCCTTCACCAAATTGAAGAAGAAGGAAGAGTTCTTGTCTCCCTCCTAAAGCCAATCAATCTAGGCTTTTTGTTTCCAATAGATTTCCTCCCTTAGCTCCCACTCCTCCAGAACTTTCAATGCTCTAGCCTCAACCCACAACAAATTCTTGGACACCCCATCCTCCCTCATTAATCTAGTAATACCATTCAATTATGGTTGTGTAGCATGCTTTGCATGGTAAATGTTTCCAAAGCATTGTCAATTTCAATGTTTAAGATAATACTTCACATATTGGAGGAGCTTAGCAAGAATATACATTGTGGTACCATAAGCAAGCTTGCCATTCCTCCACCAAAAAACCATATAATCATAAAGGTTAGGCTTCCATAGCCACATAAGATAGAATTTTAAGGGCAACTTCTGAGGCCTCCAGGCAGAAGAAATAACTAGCTTTATAGGCTAGTGATCCAAACCTCTCCAATCTAATATCTTAGAACTAGAGGACAACAATCACCCAACCCAAAAGTAGGAGACCAAGAAATGATCTAGCCATTCAACAATGCAACTATCTCCCACCCTTCTATTATTCCAATCAAATTGATCATTGCTAGAATTGATGTCCACTAGATTAAGAGCCAAAATATTATACCAAAATAACAATGCAAAAGGCTCAAGTCTTGCATTTCCACCCCATTTCTTAGAAAAGTTAGTAATAGCATTAAAGTCACCAACAATGATCTATGGAAGATAAGGAAATAGGCTATGAACAACATGGATATTGTTCCAAATAAGAAATTTACCTTGGAACTCAATAGGAGCATAGCCATTTGATAAAAGAATAGACTCTCTTAACTTAGGATAAAGAGAGACCATGGATAAAGAGGACTTAAAAGATAACCATCATAGAGGTTGAATCTTTCAAGGGTTCCAGAGAAAAGCCACACCCCCTGAAGATCCTTGACCTCCAATACACTAGCATTAGCCATTCTTCCACAACTTAAGCACTATACCCATCATATATTCAACATATAAATTGGTCTCTTGAAGAAAAAGAACATCAAGAGAATGAGTTCTTGCTAATTTAGGGACAACTTTTTGTCTAGCACCACTATTCAAGCCCCTTACATTCCATGAAAAAATGATCATTTCAAAGGAGTTGAAAAATGTGAATCCAAGGTCTTAACAGATCTTGACTCCACCAAAGTCTCCCCTATCATCTTAATCTTTCTTCCTACCAAGTTTATTACTTTTCTCTGAAACCCCCTTCTTGCCATCCTTATGTAGAATTCCTAGTTAAGGAGAAGACTTCCCACTCTTAGCCACATCCAAAACAAAACTCTATGCAAGAAGAGAAGTGCTTCCATCCCCTTGCCCCAATTCAATATTTGGACTTAACATCGCCTGGACCCCAATCTACCCATTGGTGACCATAGGCATAGCAAACTCCTCCTATAGAGAAGGAGTAATGGAAGTATGATCCTCCAAGAAAGAACCCACTAGAACCAAATCCACACTTATTAGCCCACAATTAACTTCTTGTTGACCCAAATCATCCAGGACCACAAACTTGTTAAAAGTATCCCCATCTTGTCTCTCCATTAAAGTCCTCTTATGACCTCTATTTCTATTATGAGCCACCTAACACTTATCATCCAATCCCTCCATAGAAATAGGAATCTTTCCCTTATTAATGCCATGGATTTAATGAGGAGGAGGTGGAGGCTAAGATTTCATAGGATTAGCCTTCAAGCATCTACGTAGTAAGTGACCATATTCATGAAAAAGGTGATGTTAGAAAGGGATGGTCTTTGTTAGAGATAGTAGTGCACTAGTATAACTAAGAGGGGGGTTGAAGTAGTTATGTATCAATCTTAAAAAATGCTTAATTAATCAACCAAAGCAAACAAGAAACATAAAGAAGTATGCATACATAAATACACCAAATATGTTGACTAGGGAAACCCTTGATCAGAGGGAAAACCACAATGGGAATGATGCGTACAAAATAATGTACTAAATTGAATATTCCTTGTTAGAGTATGGACCCTATTAGGAGTCTATTATAAAAATTAGAATAAAGAGTCCCTATTAGGAGACTTTGAATCCTTGTTAGAAGATTCCAACCCTATTAGGAGTTGTGGAAGGTAGCTAAACCCATGTCCAAATAGCTTTAGGATCAAATAAATGAACCCCTTGTCCAATTGATCTCAATAATATTCATTTCAGAATAATAGATATGTAAAAATCATTTTCTTCTTTCTTTGCCCAGTATGTTGGACTTCTTCACCTTCAGATCATGCAATCAGATCTGCAACTCTATATCCATCAGCGGTAACCCTTAAGGTCACTTACACACATTAGTAGATTTCTCTACTCCTCTACTTCACAATTCACTAGTCACCTCTTCTTCTTGATCTCAATGATGGTGTTTAAAACTTGGAAAACATATTTCTTTTATACCACACTCAATATTAATTCCTTGAGTCAGCTCTAATCATTAATTCCTTGAGTCAGCTCCATCAAATAGACATTTAATTAATGTTGTCAACTTATAGTTATATGCAAAATTTCACATGTGTGACTTTCATACCTATGCACTTGTTGATGTCATTAGTGGTTAGTATGCTTCCTCTAATCAACTACACAACCCTTCATTCTAAACACAATGTGCTAAATCAATTATACAATGGAAATTATTTTTCCATGCTCTGTTTCCTTGTAGTTCTCTATAAATCATTACTGTCTTCTATAGGCTATTGATTTAGGTTCTACACACTTGCCCACATGTCAAATAAATGCTATAGTATATGTTGGTAATTGCACATAGGTAGATATTCAATGTGATATATTTAATACATGAAACTCAGTCTACTACTTTATCAATCTTTTGCAAACTTATTGCTCTGTAATCATCAATAACAAACACAGTCGTAACACTATTTTGCAAAGCTCCCTCATAGCATAAAAATTCATGCTGACAATCTCCCACTTTTGCATTGATGGCAACATAGATGAAAAACATCTAGTTCCAAGAATACCAATAGTTTTTTTTTTTCATCACTCAAATCTTCATGAAATTTTTTTATTGCAACATTTCTCCCTCATAGTACAAACTTTCTCTAATGTTTTTCATATCACTCTCTCTCCCCCATTGACATCAATGTCAAGGGTAATACAAAAATTGAACAAATAAAAATCTATTAGCATGACCACAAACTGGTCTATTGTTTTACAACTTTTGCATATCATTATATAAACAATATAAGTGTCAAAAGATACTTTTTCATACCAATTACCTATTGCCAAGAGTCCTTGATTGACTCTATACCTTGGTGCTATGTACCCTAGACCAATGCACTTTTGCATCTTCTACTCTGAGCTAGGTAGGGGCATAACCTGAAGTATACCTCTCAGGTATTCAAATGTATCCTTTGGTAAGGCATTTGTGAAAATGTCTACAATCCATTCCTTAGTATTAATGTACTCCAATCTAATTTCTTTCTCTACAAATTTTTCTTTTAGCACATGATACTTTATTGCTATGTACTTGGTTTTGGAATGCAAAATAGGGTTCTTAGACATGTTATCAGTACTTGTTTTATCATAGTAAATGAAAAAAAGTTCTATAAATATAATTCCAAAATCCTTCATCATTTGCTTCATCCATATGACTTGATTATAGTTGTTTTCTGCTGCAACATACTTTTCTTCTACAATATTTTGTGAGGTACAATCTTGCTTCTTGTTGAGCCAAGAAACTAGTCTTCCTCTAAGGAGAACTACTCCTCCACTAGTGCTTTTACTATCATCTCTATCTCTAACCCAATCAACATCTATATAAGTACAAAGAGTAAAGTCATTATTTCTATCATACCAAATTCCATAATCTGATGTTCCTTTCAGAAATCTAAATATCCATTTTACTCTTGCATAGTGATATTCTTTAGGGTCAACTTGAAATCTTGCTACAATTCCAACTGCATTAGCTATATTTGGTTTGCCATGAGTTAGATATTGCAATCCTCCAATCATAGGTATGTGCTTCTTTTGTTTAATAGTAGGCATCTCATCTTTGCTTGATAATTTATGACTAGTTATCATAGGAGTGCCAACAGGGTTACAATTTTTTAGAACAAAACTTTTTAGTAAATCTTTTAAGTACTTGGTCTGTAAGATAAAGATACCTTCTTCTTTTTGAACAATCTACAATCCCAAGAAAATTTTTATTTCACCTATCATGCTCATTTCAAATTCATTCTTCATGTCTTCTGAGAATTTTATATTGGCTTCATCATTTCTACCAAAAATGGGGTAATCAACAAATACAATGATTATTAACAAGCCATCTTCTATTTTCTTCAAGTACAAGTTACCATCTATTGTTCCTTTAGCAAATGCAAGCTTTGCTAAGCATTTTTCCAACCTTGCATACCAGGTTCTTGGTGCTTATTTTAATCCATACAATGTTTTCTTTAGTCTACAAACCATATCATTTTCTTTTGTTAAAGGAAAACCCTCTGGTTGTTCAATGTACACTTTTTCTTCAAGTTCTTCATTCAAGAATGCTGACTTAACATCTATCTAATATACCTTAAAATTCTTGTTTGTTGCATATTGATGCAGGAGCATCTAGACGTATAAGGTCAATCCTCTGTCACCCAAAAAAAATGTACTTAGACTTAGTTTCTGTTTCATGTGTTTGCATTTTTGGATACCCATTTGGGTCAAATAAAGGTTCCAACTCTCACAGTTCCACTATCAGTGTGTTTGAAAATCCCAAAAAAAATAGGAGCATATAATTGGGCCATCATTTTGGTAAACTAGAAGGTGTGAATTGGCCAGATGAATGTAATTGTAATTTAGAGCATTCCAAAAAAAGAATCAGGTCAAAAGGCCCCATGGTTTGAAAGTTATTGCAATTTTTCAAGTTTTGGAGACCTCCTAAGAATGCTTCAAAGTAAGGTTAGGGGCATTAAATGACCTTTAAAAGGGATGAAAAATGGGGGATGAGAAAAAATTTTCCATAGGGCTATAGAGTGCTTTGAGAGCTTTCCAAAAATGTAAACGGTTCATCAATCGGAGCTACGGTTCAAAAGTTATGCCTCCCAAAAGTTAGGTTACCGTTTCTAGATTCTTCTAGATTTGTGCCAACTTCTACCACAGCTTCTAGAACCTTCTTTTTGGTCGATGGATGCCTACTAGCACTTTCTAGAATGTATTCCTAGTCCTTAACCCTCTGAGGTCTATTTAAGGAGATTTCTGGCATTGTATGAGGCAGTTCGGAGTGGAGTTTGAGAGGAGGAACTGAAAAGAGAATTTATCTCTAGATTTATGCTATTGTAAGCCCTTAGGGCATGTTTTGAAGTCTATTTTCTCTGTACTATTTGTACTAGCTTATTTTCTCAGTTAATATAATTTCCCTATTCTGTTGTGTTCATTCTGTTCTTAGGTTGTGTCCCCATCAAGTGGTATCAAAGCAAGTTTTCTTGAGTGTGTAGACAGAGCGCCGACTGTGAGGCAGTTTGCACCAGGACTGTGTGGTTGTGGGATTGAGTTAGAAGATGCCTCCATGAAGAGAGCATGGTGGAAGGGCTAAATCTATTAATCTTGAGGAGGTTAGAGCCCTCCAAAGGCAGGTGTAGGCATTGCAAGAGGAGCTCCATAGAGGAGAAAATGTTGCCGCAAGTGATGACAGTGAGGATGACAATGAAGAAGAAGTAATGGAACCAGAAGGGGAATTTGATAGGGAATTTCTAAATCATGTAGAGGAAAGGCTTTTTAGGGCCATTACTAAGTTTGGAAAAAGACCCACAATTGAAGTGGGTATATTTTTAGGAAATCTAAAACCAGATGAGTTGATCAATTGGATCAATGAACTGGAAGAATACTTTGAGTATGAGGATATCAGGGTACCAGATAGGGTTAAGTTTGCAAAGGCCAAACTGAAAGGCCATGCCAAAATTTGGTGGCAAGAGGTTCAATTGGAAAGAAACAGAAGAGGAAAGGAGAAGATCACAAGATGAGATCGCATGGTGGACAAATTGAAGAAGCAGTTCATTCCTGTGGACTATGAGCTTGATTTGTTTAAGAAGATGCATGGGTTAAAGCAAGCAGGAAGATTAGTCCAAGAATATATAGAGGAATTTTACCAACTCTTGATTAGAGTGAGACATGCAGAAGAAAATAAGGAGAAGGTTGCTCGTTATATCAATGGGTTGCGACCTAGCATCCAGGAGGAATTAAGTCTAGTAAGAATGACCAATGTTGAAGAGGCATACCAGTTTGCCCTACAAGTTGAAGAGAAGCTAAATAAAAGGTTTGAACAAAGACAAAGAGGGAAGGGTCAAGGAGGAAGGGGAAGCGGTAGATCATCTGGAGACCGCAATGAAACCCAAAAGAAAAATGAAGATGTGGGTACTAGAAGGAACCAGAGGAATGAGGGTTTCAACTGCTCCCATGATCAAGACTTTGGAAATTAGAGAGGAAAAGGTAGAGGATATGGAAAAGGAAGAGGAGGCTTCCATGGTACCTATTTCCATTGCAATGAAGAAGGTCATTGTGCCTTTGAATGCCCTCAACGACAAGGAAGGATAGATAGGAGAGCTGAGGGCCAAGCTAGGGTTGCTCATGTGGATGAGGATGCACAATCATCACATTTAGAGGATGCAGAAAGAGGAGAGACCTTGGTAAATGAAAGAGTCCTACTAAGTGGTGAGATTGAACTAGGAAAACAGAGGAGTTTGTTCTGTACTAGATGCAAGTGTGAGGATAAATGTTGTGATGTGATCATTGATGGTGGTAGCACTAATAACTTGGTATCAGAAGAGATGGTCTCTAAGCTAAAGCTCAAGAGCGAGAAACATCCACAGCCCTATCGGATTGCTTGGGTAAAAGATGATCATAAGGTCCTAGTAAGTGAACAATGTTTACTAAAATTCAAAATTGGGAGTTACCATGATGAAGTTCTCTGTGATGTTATTTCGATGGATGTGTGCCATCTATTGTTGGGTAGACCATGGTAGTTTGATAGACATGCAGTACATGATGGACATGCAAACACATACTCTCTGACAAAGGATGGAGTTTGCCACAAATTGAAGCCCATGAAAAAGGAAGGTGAAAAGGTATGTAGTAGTGCTAGGATTTGTCTTGTTGATGAAAGGAAGTTTTTAGAGGGCATGAAACATCAGCATATGTGCTATGCTTTGATTTCTAGGAAAGATAAAGAAGGTAGTAGTGAAATACCAGTTGAAGTTTCAAATTTACTAGGGGAGTTTGGAGATATTATCTCTGATAATGTTCTAGATGGATTGCCACCAGTAAGGAAAATCAGTCATCAGATAGATCTGATTCTAGGAGCTAGTTTGCCGAACAAGGCTGCTCATAGGATGACTCCTACTAAAACAGAGGAGCTAAATAGACAAGTTCAGGAGTTGTTGAGGAAGGGCTTGATTCGAGAGAGCCTGAGTCCATGTGCAGTACCTACAGTACCATCAAGTACCAGTTTCCTTTGCCAAGGATGGATGATATTATGGACTGCTTGAGTGGAGCTCAGTACTTCACAAAGATAGATCTCAAGAGTGGTTATCACCAGATAAGGATTTGAGAAGGAGATGAGTGGAAAACAACCTTCAAGACCAAGGAGGGTCTTTATGAGTGGTTAGTCATGCCCTTTGGATTGACGAATGCCCCAAGCACCTTCATGCGGCTCATGAATGAGGTACTTAAGAAGTTCTTGGGAAAATTTGTTACTGTCTATTTGGATGATATTTTAATTTTCACCAAGACTTTGGAAGAAAATTTATTGCATATTCGTAGTGTCCTTGAAAGGCTAAGGGAAGAGAAATTGTTAATTAATCTGAAGAACTGTAACTTTGCAAAAAGGGAGTTAGTCTATTTGGGGTTTGTTATATCACCTGAAGGTCTCAAAATGGATCCAAAGAAGGTAAAAGCCATCTTGGAATGGCCTACTCCAAGGTCTACTACTGAGGTAAGATCATTTCATGGTCTGGTTAGTTTTTACAGGAAGTTTATTAAGAATTTCAGTGGCATATGTGCACCCCTAACTGATACAATAAGATGGGATAGAAAAGAGTTCAAATGGACTACAACAGCTACGAGAAGTTTTGAATTGCTAAAGAAGAACGTGATAAAACAACCTATGTTGGCACTTCCAAATTTTAGAAAGATTTTCCAGGTGGATTGTGATGCTAGTGGTAGCGCTATTGGGGCTGTATTAAGCCAAGAAGGTAAGCCTATTGAATATTTTAGTGAAAAATTGAATGATGCAAAGAAGAAATATTCTATTTATGATCAAGAGTTCTAAGCAATAGTTCAGGCCTTAAAGAAATGGAGGTATTATTTATTGACAAAGGAATTTGTTTTGTATACTGATCATCAGGCATTATAGTACCTAAATAGCCAAGGTAAATTGAATCAGAGGCATATGAAGTGGGTAGAGTTCTTGCAGAGCTATACATTTGTGTTGAAGCATAGAAGTGGAAAATCTAACAGGGTTGCAGATGCACTAAGTAGGAGACAGTTGTTGCTTACAGTAATGCAGGTTGAAGTAGTTGGGTTTGATGAACTCAAGAATTTGTACCCTAAGGATCCTAATTTTGCTGAAGCATGGAAAGCTTGTAAAGAACCTGTTGCTGTAGATAGAACCAAGTGATTAGATTATTTGATTCAAGATGGCATGTTGTTCAAAAGTAGTCAATTGTGCATTCCAAGGAGTTCCATGAGGGAAAATCTAATTAAGGAGAAACACAGTGGAGGGATGGCAGGACATTTTGGTCCAGATAAGACTATTGCCATTCTTAGAGAACATTATTTTTGGCCTCAAATTTCACAGGATGTGAAGAAGTTTGTACAGAGTTGCCAGGTTTGTCAAGTTGCTAAGGGGTTTAGTCACAATACTGGCCTATATCAGCCATTGCCTATTCCATCAAGGCCATGGGAGGACATAAGTATGGATTTTGTTCTTGGATTTCCAAGGACACAAAGGGGTAATGACTCAATATTAATGGTGGTTGATAGGTTCTCCAAAATGGCACATTTCATTCCATGCCACAAAACTCATGATGCTATCCATATTGCAGACTTCTTTTTCAAAGAGGTGGTAAGACTACATGGTCTTCCAAGGAGTATAGTTTCTGACAGAGACACTAAATTTGTGGGGTATTTCTGGAGGAAATTATGGAAAAAGTTGAGAACAGACTTGAAATTTAGTTCCACACATCACCCACAATCTGACAGCCAAACAGAAGTGGTAAACAGAAGTCTGGGCAATTTGCTGAGATGTTTAGTTGGGGATAAGCCCAAGGGATGGGATTTGATTCTATCACAGGCAGAGTTTGCTTATAATAACTCTGTAAATAGGAGTACTAGAAAATCACCATTCCAAATTGTATATGGGAATAGCCCAAGGACTGCACCAGAGCTGACGAAGATAGAACACGGGGAGAGAACGAGTGTTGAAGCTGAGGAATTTGCTGAACATATCAAGCATCTACATGAGGAGGTTCAGGCACACATAACCAAGATGAATCAAGAGTATAAAGCTAGGGCTGATCAAAGGAGAAGACATAAGGAATTCCAAGTAGGAGATTTAGTCATGGTGCACTTACAAAAAGAAAGATTTCCAGCTGGTACTTACAACAAGCTAAAAATGAAGAAATTTGGCCCCTGCAAAATTTTGAAGAAACATGACTCAGGAAATGCATATGAGGTGGAGCTGCCAGATGGTATTCACATTTCTCCCATTTTCAACATTATAGATTTAACAAAGTATCATGATGATGGTGCAGATGAGGAGCTGGTGTTAGAGCCATGTCCAATTCTTGCTTCTAAGAAGGAGGAGATAGAATACATTCTAGATCATCGTGTGGGTAGGAGTATAAGAAACAGGCAATATGAAGAGTATTTGGTCAAATGGAAAGGACAGACGATCGAGGACTCAACTTGGATTTCAGCAGCTGAGGTTTCCCATTTGGGATTTCCTCTACCATCCATAAAGTGACAGGGACACTTTTCAATCTACCCTGGGTGTCTGATGCCGGAGCATCCAGAGGTATAAGGGCAATCCTGTGTCACCCAAAAAAATGTACTTAGACTTAGTTTCTATTTCATATGTTTTCATTTTTGGATACCCATTTGGGTCAAATAAAGGTTCCAACTCTCACAGTTCCACTATCAATGTGTTTGAAAATCCTGAAAAATTAGGAGCATGTAATTGGGCCATTATTTTGGTAAACTAGAAGGTGTGAATTGGCCAGATGAATGTAATTTTAATTTAGAGCATTCCAAAAAAAGAATCAAGTCAAAAGGCCCCACGGTTTGAAAGTTATTGCAATTTTTTGGGTTTTAGAGACCCCCTAAGAATGCTTCAAAGTCAAGTTAGGGGCATTAAATGACCTCAAAAAGGGGCAAAAAATGGGGGATGAGAAAAAGCTTGTCCATAGGGCTATAGAGCGCTTCAAGAGCTTTCTGAAAATGTAAATGGTTCGTCAATCGGAGCTACAGTTCAAAAGTTATGCCTCCCGGAAGTTTGGTTACTATTTCTAGATTCTTCTAGATTTGTGCCAACTTCTACCGTAGCTTCTAAACCTTCTTTTTGGTTGGTGGATGCCTACTAGCACTTTCTAGAATGTATTCCTAGTCCTTAACCCTCTGGGGTCTATTTATGGAGATTTCTGGCATTGTATGAGGCAGTTCGGAGTGGAGTTTGAGAGGAGGTACTGAAAGGAGAATTTATCTCCAGATTTATGCTATTGTAAGCCCTTAGGGCATGTTTTGAAGCCTATTTTCTCTATACTGTTTGTACTAGCTTATTTTCTCAGTTAATATAATTTCCCTTTTCTGTTGTGTCCATTCTATTCTTGGGTTGTGTCCCCATCACATATACTAGGAACATTCTAACTACTTCCATTCTTGCTACAAGTGCATATGTTTCTTCATAATCAATTCCTTCTTGCTGAGAATAACCTTTTCATACAAGTCTTGCTTTGTTTCTATTACTTCTCCTTGTTCATTCATTTTATTTCTGAATACCCATTTAGTGCCAATCAAATTTATGTCCTTAGGTCTAGGAACTAATTTCCATGTGTTATTTTTAATTATTTGCTAGAGTTCTTCCTTCATTGCTTCTTTCTAATAGTCATCTTTGGTTGCTTCATCTGGGCTTCTTGGTTGTACTTGAGATATTAGACATAGTTCTTCATTAATTATGCTCCTTGTCATTACTCCTTTTTCCTTCCTATTATCTGATCTATAGGATGATTTCTTATCAAGTTCCTATTTGGAGTAGGAGTTGTTGCTTCAATTCTTCTTTCTAGCACTATGTTCTATTCTTCTATCACATCTTCAACTTGGACATTATTCTACATGTCATTGTTAGTCTTGAAGAATACCTCATTACTTCTATTAGTCATTCTAGAGTAATCATCTCCATCAAAGTTATAATCCATTATCTTTTCCTTCGTACCAAACTTTTCATCAATTTTAACATTTTCACACTCTACTATAGTTATTGTTCTATAGTTAAAACATCTGTAAGCTTTACTTTTCAATGAATAACCAAGAAACATACCTTCATCGCTCCTTGGATCAAACTTACTAATATCATCATGTTTTTTGATGTAACATTTATTTCCAAATATCTTGAAGTACTTGATTGATGGTGAGTGACCAACCATAGTTCATAGGGCGTTTTGTTCATACCCTTCCTAATCTGCACTTTATTCAATGTGTATACTATTGTATTGACTACTTCTCTCCAAAAGTCTTCGATACATTATTCTCAAATAACATAGCTCTTGCAGCTTTAGAAATTGACTTGTTTCTTCTTTCAACAATCCCATTCTGCTCAGGTGTATGGGGTGAAGATAGTTGTTTCTTGATGCCATGCTCTTCACAATAGATATTGAATTCTCTAGAGGTGAATTCTCCTCCTCTATCTGATCTTAAGCTTTTGATTTTAACTCCAGATTCATTTTCAACTCTATTCTTAAATATCTTGAATTTCTCAAATGCTTCCAATTTTTCTCTAAGAAAAGCTACCCACATCATTCTAGTGAAATCATCAACAAAAATCAGAAAGTACCTTTCTCCATAGAATCCTCTCATTCTTACAAGACCTCTCAGATATGTATGAACCAATTCTAGCGTTTGTGTAGTACAAACCTACTTGCTAGGAAATAATACTCTCTTCTACTTAGCCAAAATACATTCCTTACAAATAGTGTCAGTAGGCTTAGTGATTTTGGGTAAATCTCTTATAGCAAGTGTATTACTAGCCTTCACAATGTTATCAAAGTTAATATGACAAAATCTTCTGTGCCATAACCAACTATTGTCAATATTTTCTACCAAACATTTATTTGAGTGGAGTTTAACTAAAATACATTACCTCTAGTTTTTGTGCTAGTGCCAAGTAGTTTTCCTTCCTTATTCTTGATAATGCATGTGTCATTACCAAACTATAGTTGATAGCCTTTGTCCAGAAGTTGTCCAACACTCAACAGGTTATGCTTTAGTCCATCAACAAAGTAAACATCATCGGTGTATGTTTTATCATCAAGTGCTATAGATCCATTTCCTATAATATGATAGGCTGCATTATTTCATACTCTAACAATTCCTCTATCATGGCTTCTAAATTTGACAAACTTGCTCATATCACTAGTCATATGATGTGAACAACCACTATCAATGATCCAATCTTTCTTTTCAACTTGTGAGATCAATGCACTTTCTTCTTAGATTTATTTTTCAAGATCATCCTCATTTATAGCTACAAACCCTAATTCATCTTCACTCATGTTTTGATCAGATTCCTCTTCTTCTTCTTCATTAGCATATAAACAATTTCTAGATATTCTAGACTTGAACCTTCCCTTAAACTCTCTTTCTCTTTTAGGACATAGATGCATAATGACCATATTCATTACATGTCCAACATTTGAAGATATTCTTACCATCTTTTTCTCTTTCCATAAGAAGAGCCACTCCCTCTTGGATCTTTTCCTCAATGGACTTGATATTGCTGGCAATGTCTCCATGCACTTTTGTGTTCTTTTCTAAACAAGGTTTGATGTTTAGTGCATTGAATGCTATCTCAATTTGTTCCAATTCTCTAGACTATTTTAGATAAAATTTTGTAGCTTCTAATCTACCAAGCAATGTTTCTTTGGTGAAATTAGTAGTACATGGTACTATCAATTGAATCATTTGTGCTATTGTCTTGAAAGGTGGTGTCATACTTTTCAAAATCTTCCATATCACTTCATCATCAAACTTTTTTCCATCGTGAGATGTGATTCCTACAACAATCTCATATATTCTCCCAACATAGCTTCTTGCAAATTCATCTTCCATCATTCTAGCATCTTGAAATGCACAATACAATTTTTTTGATCTAACCCTTTTGGCATGTTTATCACCCTCATAATTGGCATCTATAGTTTTACAAATTTCATGAGATGATTTGAGTAATTTTACTTAACTATACTCACTTTTAGGTAACATTGATATTATTATTTCTCTTGCCCTTATGTTGTACATAAAAACTTCTCTCTAGTCCTCAGTACAAGTTTCAAGATTATCTTCTTTTGGAATGTTTTTTGATGTCTTGGTTACAAGCCAATATCTTGGATCCATGAACAAGAGATGAGTCTTCATTTTATCTTTCTAGCTATCATAATTTGTTCCATCAAATCTAGGACTTTCCTTCCTAAATAGATTCATCATAGATCTCCTAAAGTTGTTAAACTTACCTTCAAGGACCTAAGGCTTTGATACCAATTTTTAGAAATATTAGTCCACCAGTATAACTAAGAGGGGGGGAGGTGAATTAGTTATGCATCAATCTTAAAATATTCTTTATTAGTCAACCAAAGAAAATAACAACCATAAAGAAGTGCACAAACACAAATACACTAGATATGTTGACTAGGGAAATCCTTAATCAGAGGGAAAACCCTAGTGGGAATGATGCCCACAAAATAATGTACTAAACTGAATATTCCTTGTTAGAGGATGGACCCTATTAGGAGTCTTATACAAAACTTAGTACAAAGAGTCCTCGTTAGGAGACTTTTAATCCCTCTTAGAAGATTCCAATTCTATTAGGAGTTGTGGAAGGTAGTTGAACCCACTATCCAAATAGCTCTAAGATCATATCAATGAACTGACTGTCCAATTGATCTTGGTACTATTCCTTTTAGAATAATAGATATGTGATTATCTTTTGCTTCTTTCTCTATCCACTGCATTAGACTTCTTCACCTTCAGATCATGCAATCAAATCTAGAACTCTGTATCCATCAACAGTAACCCTTAAGGTCACTTACACACATTAGCAGATTACTCTGCTCCTCTACTTCACAATTTTCAAGTCTCCTCTTCTTCTCAATCTCAATCATGGTGGTTACAACTTGAAAAAATTATTTCCTTTATACCACACTCAATATCAATTCCTTGAGTTGGCTGCAATAATTAATTCCTTGAGTCAGCTCCATGAAATACTCATTGAATTAATACTATCAGCTCACAGTTATACACAAACTTTTACACATGAAAATTTTGTACCTGCACACTTGCTAACATCATCAATGGTCAGTATACTTCCTCTAGTTAACTATGCAACCCTTGATTCCAAACATAATGCACTGTATCAATCATACAATAGAAACTATTTTCCCATGCTCTGTTTCCTTGTGTTTCTCTATAAATCATTAATATCTTCTATACACTATTGATTTAGGTTCTGTGTACTTTCCCACATGTCAAATACATGTTGTAGTATCTTCTAGTAACTATCCATAGGTAGATATGCAATGTGATATCTTTAATACCTAAAACTTAGTCTACTACTCTATCAATCTTTTGCAGACTTATTTCTATGTTGTCATCAGTGACAAACACGGTCATAACATTGTTTTGGAAGGCTCCCCCATAGCATCAGCATTCATGCTAATAGTCTTGTAGTCCAATTGTTGCACCCAAGAATAGGAACCCATACACATATCCAAATCATTTAGAATAGGTATGCTCAAATAAATTTCCACACAAATTCAAGAAAATGTCATTACTCTCTTACATAGGGTTTGTTCAAAGAACCCATCAGTTTCCCAAGCATTGAAGCAAGCATATGCACAACATCCTCATGGCAGAATTTAATTGAAAATTTGGGCAATTGAACCCACATTGGGACATGATTTGGAAGATCCTTAAAGGGATTAAAGCCTACATGTCATGGCTTGATGAACAAGCCAACTTGATTGCAAAAATAGCCCCCCCCCTCAAAAACCCTATTATGACCAGCCAAGCAGATAAATGGGACCATGAAAAAATTATTTGCAAGCAACATGACTTCCATTTCACCCTCAAGTTCCCAAGTCCTTTGAGCCCATAATTTCAAAAATTTTAGAGACACTCTTAGTCCCAAAAATTTGCAATATAGAGAATGCTTTGAATAATATTCAATATATTAAGCAATCATTTCAATCAGAATTATCAATTTAGGTCTCTCCTTGCAATTCTCAAGGTAGTCTTCAAGATCCAAGATTCACTAGCTGAATTTAGTTACAAAGACCCTACACTTAGAGTGAAGAGGGTGTTGTCAAAAACCCTCACTCCTTTACTTGGTGATTGCACACCCACCATAGCCTAAAAGTCCATGTCGAACGCAACCCAAAATGGCTCCCCTTGAGACATAGCCATTAAAAAGCCTGGGACAGATTAGGAGAAAGCTTCACAAGAAGGATAAAAGCCTACATAACCATACTAGAGAGAAAATAATGGCCATAGCAAAAACACCCTCCTTGTAAAATAAAATAGACACCCACCCTCACCTTCACATAGTCTGGGAAATTGCTCACAAGCTAGGGCACGATTTCCTAGCTTAGCTTCTTGCAGACCACATTGCCATAGCATAAAAAATTATTAATCAAAATCATAACTCTCAAATTTAGTTGTACCACAAAACATGAATATTTATTTTCACTTTATCATGAATATTTATTTTCACTTTATAGTGAATAGGAATTGCACTTTGTATTTTCAAGGAACGTTTTACACTTCACTATTCTAGAATGTCTACTATATGCATTATTTTTGGAGATGTGTCAAGAAAGGATATATTGATCTTGTCAGGGAATTTTATATGCCCTGGTTTGCTACTTCTATTTATCCAATTAAGTTTAATTTTTTAGTTGTGGTCTTTGAAATGTTATTTATGATATTTGATTGATATTTGATTTTAACTAAACTAAAGGTTGCAAATGTTGTTGGGCTATGCCTAAACCAAAACCTATTCAAGAGAAATGATTCAATATACTTTCCTACACAAAATCTCATAAAAAAATTCATGCTCAAATTTTGAGAAGTGTTATTTCTATAAAAATGACCCATACCAGGCCTCCCATTTGCAAAAGGTTGTCTAGATACAATTCAGACAATGCTTCAAAGGAATGGGACAATATGGTCACCTACATTCATACTTTCACACATAAACACGCCCACATCTTTTTTAGCATTCCTTGAAGTTTAGTAGTTTAGTAGTCAAACAATTATATAAATATATCTTGTTAAATAAGCATTAAGGCTCAATCAAGTTGCACTTTTTTTAGGGATTGAGTAGCATATTTTAAAATGGATGATTTTGCAATATAAGTGATCTTATGAATTATATTGTTTAACATATTGATAGTAATATATATTAAAATATTAGATTTAATAGCCAATGTACTTTCTCAACAAATTAGATTGAGAAGCCTTAATCTTTGAAAAAAAAATTTTATAGGATTTAGTATCTATTCTTCATTATCAACATCAATGCATAATAGTTGTGATTAAAATAATTTGTACTTTTTCAAAAAATTCCTTCTAGATCTATGTCGCAAACAAAGAAATTTGTTAAACAATTTTATCCCTACCAGTCATTTATACTAGCAAGATTTATTTTTGTTACACACATGGACTGTATGACTTTACTAAGTAGAATGTTGTCAGCCTTGACTAAATGGCTAATATTTTTGGAATACCAACATTTTCTTTTATCATAATTTACAATGGATGTGTTAATGAATGAATAGTCAACTGTCTCATGATACATAATTGGTAGATATGAATGATGCAATTTTGAATTACAATCCTTAATTGGTCTTCCAATGAGGGGAAGAATATTAATTGACTAAATCTGTCCTTTGGTGTAGATCATACTATAGGATAAATTTATTTTTATACTTGAACAAGAATATATGATCAATATCCCTATGAAAATTTTTCATCTTGTTTTATAATGATTAGCCATTCAGAAGCCTCTTAACAAAATTATAACTTGTACAAATCAAGAATAGTCATATATATGGGTTCTTGTATTTTCAAGATCCATGAATCTGAATATGTGTATCATAATTGTTTTCTTCTTATTTTTTGTATAAACTGGGGATGGAGCTTTGTGATATTTTAACTCTCAAATATTCCTTTTACCAATTAAAGTTGGACTATATTCTTTTCTCAATCACTATTGCACAATGAGAATACACCTCTAAGCAGCCATGTACACAGTGGTTATCCTATACATGTGGAGAAGTATTCAAGAAGAATGTCCATTCATTGTTTCAAATTGCACTAATTTTTCTAATTAAATGTTTGAACTAGAAGAATTGAAGTTGTTTGTAATGTTTGAGTTAATTGTTATCAACATTTTACTTTCTATGTTATGTTCCAATTGTATGTTCAATGAAAATATAAATCTAGAAAAAGTACAAACCTAAAACCAAATAGAGTATTATGGTCCAATTTTGAATATAGTTTTGAAGTAAAAAAACATAGTGCTATTCT
Source organism: Cupressus sempervirens (assembly GCA_028749045.1). NCBI lineage: Eukaryota > Viridiplantae > Streptophyta > Pinopsida > Cupressales > Cupressaceae > Cupressus > Cupressus sempervirens. The sequence continues at coordinate 700,070,444 of CM053789.1, read as the reverse complement.
TTATTTCAACCATTATAATTGAAATTAATTATTGCTAAAAGGGATAGATAAACAACTTACACTACGATACCTTCATGGCATGGCTATGATTTTTTTTCAAGTTTTTGTAGATACCCATTAATAGTTGAAAGTGCCATTCACCAATTCCTTAACAAGAATGGATGAGGAGGTACATGTGATTAGAGTTTCTACTTCAATTTAAAATGCCAAAGTGGTGTGGTCAAAAGAGATACAACATAAATTTCTAGATTTTCTCCTTGAGAAAATTTAGTTAGGAATAAAAGGTGAAGGGGGATTTTGAAAAGAAGTGTGGACCACAATACAAAGGAAGTTTAATGAAGAAATAAAAATGAATCTTGGAAAGGATAGCTTTAAGAATAAGTAAAAAACATGGAAACAAGGTTATAGAATAATAAAAAAGTTGAGAAACATGAGCAGCTTCATATGGAATGAGAGTAGGCAATGTGTGGACACATATGATAGTGTATGGAAAGAGTTTCTGAAGATAATGTTTTCTAATCAATATTTTTATTTAAGTAAATTTTATCTTAATCAACTAAAATGAATGTTTTCTAATTCCAAATAATTTTTCCATCATGTAGAGAAAAGATTTCAAAAATGCTAGAGTCTACAAGAGGCAATCCTTAACCTATTTCAATGACTTAGCAGACATTTTTGGCAACAACATAGCTAATGGAAATGGAGAAGCAACAACTATAGAGGCTAAAGATGGAAATCTCTTTGAAGAGGTTGTTGATCTTGATGATGATGGGGGCTTTGATATGCGCATGGATGATACTCCTCAATTTGATGAAGAAATCCTTCATTCAAACAATTCCACTACATTTGTTAGAAAAAATCCATCTCCACCATTAGAAAGAAGGCCAAAGAGGAGGAAGCCAAGCATGGATGTTTCTTTGGAGATCGTATCTAAAAGTATCCAAAACATAGATTGGGGAGTGCCTAAGGCTCACAATATCAATGTTGATAAGAGGGAAGTCAAGAAAGATATATCAAATTCATACGATGCCCTCAAGGCAATGCCTAGAGTTAGTATCGAGACTTTGATTGTCACATATGATATGAATTTTATACTTTAGAACCTAAAAAAGCCTAGGGGTTTGTAGAAATGATTGTAGAGGAGAAGGAAGAGTACATTAGCTATAAGTTTGGAGAATTTTTGTGATAAAATACAATCTTTATGAACTTATAATCTTTTTTTAGACTATATATGAACTTACAATATTTTTCAAGAAATGGGCAACGTATTCATGTTTGTCACACTTGGATGGATGTAAAGCATTCTCAGCTCTGTTGGTTCCATTTTTTCTTGAAATGGATGAACAATAAGTTTTTTCTACCTTCATTTTCTTCAACATAATTATTTATAGTTTCACTAAATTATGTTTTAAGGGTTACTTGCAATAGTTATTTGTATGTGTTTATAGTTCCACTCAATAACTTTTTATCTTTTGAATGTATTGACTTCCTTCATGATGTTCAATGGTGATGTGATGTAGGTTGTATGTACCAAATTTTTGGTTTCCCCTCTCTCTATCACAATAACCTAGAATAACCCTTTTGTGTTGTATGTACTACTATATGTATTATTGTATGTACAAAATAACCCCTAGCTTCCCTTGATTGCGATGCACTATTGTATGCATTGTTGTATGTACACAATAACTCTTTTAAATGACTTTTGATATGCAAGTGTTTCCTTTTTATGTCAAAACTAGGCATTTAATGAGGGCATATTTATTTGGCATTGTCAAATGGCATCAAGTAAAAAAATATTCTCTAAGTAATACAACTACAATCATCCATCCATTTTAAAATACAATGTAGAAACTTGTATCCAAGAAAATGGTTATCATAAATATGTCTAGTTATGAAGTTAGTATTTGTAAATATATTCATCTTTTTCACAATACAAATTGAAATCTCTTTACTATTTGAGGAGTGGCATTTTTCAAGTGTGTGGTTCAATGGTTTGATAGATGATTGAATATCTAAGTACCAGTATTGTAGATAATTGCTTTATAGAATTCATCCATGAGCTAGTACTATAGATTTGGTTAAACACTATATGGGTGAATTTTTATATCCAAGTTATTTGTTATTTGATTGGATCATTATTCACAATGATTAGGGATGAAAGAATGTGGTGTGCCCAATGATTTAGATTGTCTTTATTGTGATACAATGCTTGGAGTTTATTATGGCATAAAATAAGTGCCATAAAATAAGTTCCACAAGATCCATATTTATTTTAGATTAAGTAAAAAGAAATTTTTGAGGGGACCTTAAACCCCTTACAACAACTAGAAAGATAAACATTTAAGAACCCTAGGTTTTACAAGGACTTGGAAACTAAGTTCACAAAAACAATAGAAAACAAAGTTTTACAAGGACTTGGAACTTACATAATAAACAAAAAAATGACAACACCAGGTTTGACAAGGACCTAGAGCCTAAACTAAAGAACAATACAAAGCTAGAAAGGGTATGTGCAGGATCATGGTGTGCCAAAAAGTGGCGATCTGAAAAATATATAGTTCTGAAACGCCTCAAAGAATTTCAAAATCTATTCCCACTTTTTTCCCACCCATCCTGATACTAAATGAAAACAATTAATACCTTTATAATTCCTACTATATCTTTCAATACCAACCTTATATGGTCATCTTTAAAACATCCCGAAAATGTGTTTTTGGCATGTTCTTATGTGTTCTTTACTTCAAGCATGTAGCTGACGACTTTTTTAAAACCAAAATTTGATGTAATGAAAAGGGTTTCTTAAGAATGTTCTTAGCTTTTCATAAATGTAAGTTTTGTCAAATTACGAGTTCAATAAGTAATTATTACTTATTTTCTAATGGAGTTAGCTACAAAGTGCTGATTGACATACTGGTTGAAAAATAGCTATAACTTTCAAACCGTATAAGATTTGTGAAATCCAAAAGATGTGTCACATTCTATGCTTTGATTAGTATAAGAAAAAAAAAGAAAAACTTAATTTTGATTTTTTTTGAACTAGTTAAGGTGGTCAGACACGGGAGTTTTTTAATTCTGAAAATAGTATAGTAGAAAATTCATAATTAATTATTTATTTGGAATAAAAATTGCCAAAAATATGTGTCACATCCAGGCATGAGTCTACTTTTTATATCTAAAATTATATTTAAAAATATTATCATTTGATTATGATTAAGGTGGTCAGACATACACCTACTTTTTATTTTTGTCCTAAAATTTTTGTAGTACTGCATTAAAATCCAAACTTTTGACTAATCAAATAATTTTTTCTCCAAATAAGGCCTTGTAGTTTAGAAACTAGATTCAATTTCCTATAGATTATTTTCTTACAACTTTTTTATATAAATTCCAAAACCACTTTAAAATTATGTGTCAAGTTGACATAACCTTGATTTGCTGGTTTTTCACTACCACTTAAGGCCATAGTTTGGTACACCATGATCCTGCACATACCCGAAATGAGACAAAAAAATAGGAAAACTAGGACCTGTAGACACCTAAAAATCCTTTAGAAAATAAAGTATTTTTATTTTCTGAAAAAGTCCTGATGACATCATCATTTATTAATTAATTATTAATTAATTAATTAATTAATTTTTATGCCATTAAATCCCTTTATCTTAATTAAAAATATTTAATTAAGGAATCCCTCCCAAAAATGTTTAAATCTTATTTAAACATTATTTCCTTATTTATTAATTATTTAATTAATAAATTGACCAAAAATCCTTTAGAAAATAAAGTATTTTTATTTTCTGAAAAAGTCCTGATGACATCATCATTTATTAATTAATTAATTATTTAATTAATTTATTTATTTATTTTTATGCCATTAAATCCCTTTATCTTAATTAAAAATATTTAATTAAGGAATCCCTCCCAAAAATGTTTAAATCTTATTTAAACATTATTTCCTTATTTATTAATTATTTAATTAATAAATTGATCAAAAATCCTAAAATAAATAATTAATTTATTTTTTTTCCCAAAACTTGGCCAATTTGCTTAAGACCACTAACCTCTTCCAAAATCTTCTAATCCTTCTTTAATTTTGATTAAAGGCTAATCCCATCATTTCCTACCCCTAATCCCAACTCAAAATATTTAATTAAAATTAAATATTAATCCTCATGTTTATTAAAAAAGTTTTAATAAATATCTCCTCAACCCAAACCCTTGAAATAAATAAAATTTTATTTATTTCCTAAAAATCTAATTTATCCTCATCCTAAGAAGTTCTAGACTCTTCTAGAAAGTCTTCATCCTCATCCTAGGAAATTCTAGACTATTCTAGAATGTCTTTATCCTCATCCAAAGCCTAGACTCTTCTAGAAGATGTCTTTAACCCTAATCCTAATCCCCTCCTAACCTTGTCACATTCCCTAAACATGGGTTAAAACTTACTAACCCAAGCCAAAGTTAACAAATATCTCCTCCTTCACCCACCCTCATTAAATGACATCCACTTGTCTATCCCTAAGCTAATCCTAAACCATCCTAATCCATCCTCTAATCATTTGTACAAGCCTAAGCAAGCTTAAAACCTTCTTAATCAAGTCCAAGTCGAAATTGCTCTCATCTCCCTCAAAATATCTCAACCATAAAACTTTATGAAGCCCACTAAGCCATAAATGACTCTTCCAAGCCCTTTTATTGCTCTTACAAGCCATTATGAGGGTCTTTATGAAGATTTTATCCCTTGAGCCTCCTTTGTTGACTCATCCTTCCCCTTTCCTCCATCCTCTCACCCTGTGACATGTGTCACTCCTTGATTGGTTGTAAGGAAGCACAATCCATGTGCTCTCCTCTCATGCAATCTACGCCCTCCATGAGCTTTTTCCATCCTTGCATCTTAGCCCTCAATCCCTCAAGCCTCTTGCCTATAAATTGGATCCTTCTCCTTTGAAAAATAACACAATCCATGAAGTAAAGTTATAATGCTATTTTGAGAACCAAATCCATACTAAAGCCATCTATCCACACCAAAAATCCACAATCATCCATTGAAGCCTTTGGAAGCATATTGAGCATACATCCTATCCATTTAGATAAAGCCACTCAACAAGAGAGCTTCTCATTGAGAGAGCCCATTAATGGCTCATATTCTCAATTGAGAGCTCATCTTAGTCTATCTTGAAGTTTATGAATTTTGTTTAGTTTGTAGAAGCTTTATTTAAATTTGGTTTCTATTAGCATACTAACATTGCTCATATACATTTTGGAACGCCCGGTGGGACCCCGCATGGGTCATCTTCATTAGCTTTTTTAGTCAAGTTTTGTATGTCATTTGCTAATTTTGGCTAATTTTGCTTGTTTTTGTGATTGGTAGGATTGTATAAATTGGTTTTGTAGGTCCACATGAGCATGAAGAAGACAAAGGAACTCATAGTCTATCTCATAGTATTTGCAGATTTTTCAAGCTTATAGGTGGACAAAGCACTTGGAATTCTTCTTCCTCTTCTTGTCTATATTCTTCTTATTCCATCTACTTCTTCTTCTTCTTGTGGGAGATCATACACACTTCTTTTTAGTGCTTAAAATGAACCCCCAAATCATACTTAAATCTATTAAAAAATAAAAAATTTGCAAAAAAGAAAAAAATCTTTTAACAAGTGAAACTAAACCAATCTAATCATTTGTATCCTTGCAACATCAAGGTTTTAGATGCATTCATGCAAAGTTAGGAACACTTCATTTTTGGGAATTTTAAAAGAACTTCAAGTTTCCATTTCAAAAGGTTCAAAATCAACACTAAGTGCACACTAAAATCTAAATCAAACTCAAAGCATCAATCAAGGATAAAATGAACCTCATTTGCAAATATGTTAAAGTTCTTTTAAAAATCTCATGAAAACTAAGAGTCCTAAATGGTTGTCAAAATTGTCCTAAAAAGCTTTGTTATTTGTTCCAAACAAATGTCTTGTTGCAAAATCTTGAATGTTTCTTAGATTTTTTATGCATCAAAACAATCTAGGAATATCATTTTTGGGCTTAAAACATGCAAACTAGAACACAAAATCTTGAATGAAAAGCAAAGTCCAAAGAGTCATTTTCACTTTTGAGTCCAAAAACAATCTTGAATGATCTAAGGTTAAAACAAAGTACTTCAAAGTTCTTAAAACAACACACAAAATCTCAATCTTGAATGCTCAAAGGAAAAAACTTGAATGTTTAATCACTTGTCTTTGAAAGCATGTTGCTAAAATCACTCTTGAGTGCCATGGATTAAAATCAAAGTTTGTTTTTTTATGAATGCATGATTAAAACAAAAAATCCAATCTTGAATGCCATAGATCAAATAATCATCTTTTGGAGCATAAAAAGAATCTACATTTTTGTAATCTTTTAAGTTATAAAAACAAATAAAAATGCTTTGAGTGAGTTTGTCATTGGACTCACCCTCTTTAGTCACCCATCAATTTAACCATTGGTTGCAATCTCAACGCCATCTATGGGGATGGGTCTACCTAAGAGGGTGTTAAGTGCTCCACAAAAATCAAACTCCACTCACTTGGGTCTTTAGTGGTTTTTCTAAGTTAGAAAATTCCTTGAATGCACATTAATCTTGCTCACACTTCATTTGGGCATAAAAATTAGACAAATCTTGACGTGGAGGGCCTCCGGGCACGTGCTTGGCAATCGAGTTTCACACATCTTTGTTTTGGGCTTAAAACAAACTCACACTCAATCTTGAATGCCTAACAATCAATGAACATTGCATGGTTTGGACGCAGTTTCAATGACGCTCGCATTTCTTATGTTGACGATCTCTCGACTTTCATTATGCTGACGATGCTGTCAAATTAGAATGAACATTGTATGCCATAATCACAAGTGTCTTCAATCATAGCTTACAAAATCTAAATCATCAATTGGAATAAATGCGTGTCTTTTAAAGCCCAAGATCATGTATGTGGTCTTGTTTTACACTTTTTAGGAGGCCTGCTTGGGGATTTCATCACCCCTTGGGATGACCTCAACTCCAGCGTTCCGACGGAGTATAAAAATTGGGAGGTGAATCCAAAGACACCTCTCTTGGAATCAAGATTTTGTCACTCGGGCTAAGCCTCAAGGAACTTTATACCCTTGAGAACTGAAAGAGGAGAAGTGGGTTACCACTCCTCTCGGCTGTGTGACATCTTTTTGGTTTCATCTACGGATTTGGGCCTCAAGTACCTTGCGTATATCGAGGAATTCCTAGCTATAACAAATTTCATCCTTGTAGAAAGCTTCCTAGGATGTTGGTGTGTTTGACGTGCTTGCTCAAAACTTTTGTTTGCTTATTTGTTCATAGATTTTGAATGAATGTTTGCCAACTTTGGTCAAAATCCCAAAAAAGAAAAAATATCCCAGCTCAAGGCATACTTAGTGTAGTCACTGCCTCATCTAGAATATCATCCAAGCTCCCCTGCTGCAACCAAATCTATCTAGTTCCTTGCTTTAGAACAATCCCAAATCCAAAGTCTCTCCAAATCATCCCCCCCTAGCCAGCTAGAAACCCAATCCAAAATCACACCCAAGCCTTTAGAGAGTTGTTGTCATTCTGCTAGAATTTGTTATCCAATCAATCCTACCAATCAACCAATATCACCAAGGTTATCCCTCTGACAAAGCATTGTCTAGGGTAATCTAGCTTTGTCACTTGCATCCCTCATCACCTTGAGCTAAAGGTTGGGATCCACAAGTGGTCAATCTCGTGTCATGCCCATAGGATCATTAGTCTATCCTCAAGTTGACACAACCACCACCAAATCCAGCACATAGGAAAGCAAAACTCTCACTTTTTGACAGCTTGCCCTTGAAGTCTTCCACCCACAAGAAAGCCAAAAATCTCCAGCCAATCCTCCTTAGGTTTGTCATACAACTTTGACTCTCCCTAGGAAATCTTTCATCAGCCAATCCAAAATCTGTGCTTAATCCAAATCTAACCATGAGCTTCCATGTTCATCCATATGCAAGACCCCATCCCCATCAAACTCATCATCAAAGCATGAAGTACCAATCCTATCATGATGTGTTTGGTCGCATTGTCCTTGCTCCTGCCACCTCCTATTCCAATGATGATGAAAATCTTGTTGACTATGATGGGTATATTGAAAGCCTTAGAAACATTCCCCCAAGCATCCCCCAAAATCCAAGAGTTATTCCAAACTATCTAGTCATGCCATCTGATATTGTAGCTTCCCCTCCATCACCCCATCAACCAAGCTTCCAATCTTCCACCCCCATCACACTAGCTATTCCTGTCAATCCACCTCCACCTTCAACACACGAGTCTCCGAGGAATCTTCTAGAGGAAATACAAGAAAAGTTGCCTCCAACAGTCGATAAGCCATCTCATCTAATCCAACCATGCGAAGTAGTCAGTGATGAAGCTTCCCCATCTATAATATCACCTCTATCTCCCATAGCTATCATCCCCATACCATCCATCAAATTGCTTAAAATCCTTCCACTTCCCGCAAGCATCAAAATCCCACCACCTGTCAAATCCCTCCAAATCCTATCCACATCGCCTCCAAGCATTTCCCAAATCTCTTGTAATGACCCTTATGCATCCATCTTCTACTCACCCATCTCCACTACTAAATCTCCCATCTATCCATCCCTTGCCTTTGAAGAATCCATCCCTTCACCTCCTATTGCACCATCCACTCCAAACCAATCCTATCAAGATCTTGCCCAAAAGCATGTTGACATCCCCCAAAGCATAAATGAAGATATCATCATACCATGTCTTCCATCCATAGTGCAGTCACCATCTCCTCCATCTCCAAAACCTCAAGCCATATCTCCTCCACTACAAGATATCTTGTCATCCCACCAGCTACATCAAGATCCTATCCTTCCATCTCCCCCGCTCCATGCTTCCATCTTACCACCTATCCAAGCTATTCCACCATCTATAATCTACCCTCTTGGTTCACTTACATTCATCCACGGTGGCCCTATCTTAGCAGAAGAATTAAGAACAGTATCTCCCCATTGCAATACACCTAATAAATCACTTCTACCATTTTCTGCAAGCAAAAAGTTTCTTCAGCTTGTTCAAATGCTCAATCGATGGCATTATCAAGGTCAAGGTTTAGGACCACAAGAGAAAGGAATCAGAGAGCCTATTATTGCACAAAAAAATCTAGGATTTCATGGTCTTGGATATGTATCCAAAGGCTCACCATCTAAAGGTGTTGGTACACCACACCCCCAAACCAAGCCTATCTCCAAGCCCACCATGCCAGCCTCCCATCACTCCTTCAAGAAATCTTATGTCATCCCCCCTCCACCATCTTTGCAACCCAAAATAACCTACCATATCCCCCCTTCATCCGCTAAATCCATTTTGGGTCCCTATGTCCCAAAATCTACCATCCTCCATCCTCCTATCAGCCATCATAAAAATCCTATTCCATCCATTCCTATGCAAGATCAACAAAGGCACATATCAGGGCACATCATCCATCATTATCCCCCTACATGCTCTTTCATATCCTCTCCATCTCACAAAGCTTCTCCTAACCATCTTCCCAAAGCTAATCCCATCATTTCCTACCCCTAATCCCAACTCAAAATATTTAATTAAAATTAAATATTAATCCTCATGTTTATTAAAAAAGTTTTAATAAATATCTCCTCAACCCAAACCCTTGAAATAAATAAAATTTTATTTATTTCCTAAAAATCTAATTTATCCTCATCCTAAGAAGTTCTAGACTCTTCTAGAAAGTCTTCATCCTCATCCTAGGAAATTCTAGACTATTCTAGAATGTCTTTATCCTCATCCAAAGCCTAGACTCTTCTAGAAGATGTCTTTAACCCTAATCCTAATCCCCTCCTAACCTTGTCACATTCCCTAAACATGGGTTAAAACTTACTAACCCAAGCCAAAGTTAACAAATATCTCCTCTTTCACCCACCCTCATTAAATGCCATCCACTTGCCTATCCCTAAGCTAATCCTAAACCATCCTAATCCATCCTCTAATCATTTGTACAAGCCTAAGCAAGCTTTAAACCTTCCTAATCAAGTCCAAGTCAAAATTTCTCTCATCTCCCTCAAAATATCTCAACCATAAAACTTTATGAAGCCCACTAAGCCATAAATGACTCTTCCAAGCCCTTTTATTTCTCTTACAAGCCATTATGAGGGTCTTTATGAAGATTTTATCTCTTGAGCCTCCTTTGTTGACTCATCCTTCCCCTTTCCTCCATCCTCTCACCCTGTGACATGTGTCACTCCTTGATTGGTTGTAAGGAAGCACAATCCATGTGCTCTCCTCTCATGCAATCTACGCCCTCCATGAGCTTTTTTCCATCCTTGCATCTTAGCCCTCAATCCCTCAAGCCTCTTGCCTATAAATTGGATCCTTCCCCTTTGAAAAATAACACAATCCATGAAGTAAAGTTATAATGCTATTTTGAGAGCCAAATCCATACTAAAGCCATCTATCCACACCAAAAATCCACAATCATCCATTGAAGCCTTTGGAAGCATATTGAGCATACATCCTATCCATTTAGATAAAGCCACTCAACAAGAGAGCTTCTCATTGAGAGAGCCCATTAATGGCTCATATTCTCAATTGAGAGCTCATCTTAGTCTATCTTGAAGTTTATGAATTTTGTTTAGTTTGTAGAAGCTTTATTTAAATTTGGTTTCTATTAGCATACTAACATTGCTCATATACAGGACCAACTACCCTTCTAGAGACTAGAACTAGAAACTATATAAGTTCTTTAATAACCTTTGCTAATTCCTTGCCAAATTTTATTATACCCTACAAGATCTCTTCCATGGTAGAGCCAAGAGCCTCACTAGAATATTTCTTCATTCTTTTATTGGGGCCACCAAAAATCTTGACAACAAAAGAAACAAGGAAAATAATCTTCTCATTGATCCTTTTACCTAAACTAGTAGCAGTTGCACATAAATAGGAAGTTTCCATCTACATTCCTTTTCCACTATCTTTTACTAATTGCTGAAGTTCCATTTCACAGGCCTTCAATTTTTTCAAGATGTTCCTAACCTAATTCTCCAACTTTTCTCTCTTCATTTTTCATCATCTAATTCTTTCTATATTTCTCCCATCATTTTCTTGAGAACAATAATTTCATTGTAGAGCCATGAATCAACCTAGAGAGAAGCAGCAACTTTTAACTTGGCCTTCTAGAGAAATGACAACTTCACCATATTATTTCCATTTCTAGTCTCATCATCTAACCTTTTCTCAGAAATAGTAGTCACTTCCTAGGTCACCTTAAGATGTAATTGTTTCTCTTTTTTTAAAACCCTCTTACCCCATCATTTCCTTCTAGTTCTCCTTATTCAAATTTTGATCTTTTATGACAAGGGCTTTTACCTCTTCATACTTCTCCTTGTCAGAATCTACTAGGGTTTTGAAATTAGTTCTTTCCCTTTTAGATTATGAAGGGCCAACACCTTGGTTCAAAGTATTCTCATTTTGGTTTGAAGGTTCTAAAGTCATATTTGAAACCAAATTCCTTTCTTTTCTACTTTCCCCATCATTTTGAATCATAGATATACCCTGACTACAAGAATACCCATCTAGGTTAGAACTACAATCCCTAGTTTCCAGTACCTCCTCTTCTTTAGCACTTTTCTTAGAATCTAGGTCTTTCTATTTCACTTTCCTATTTTTCTCTTTCTTGGCCTCATTCTTTTTACCCTTTCTATCACCAAAACCCTCCTTAGTTTTGATTGTCTTATTTTTAATTTTCGTAGCACTCATCTTTTCATGAGGCTCATTACCAACCAAGTTTCTCTTTTTCTCTTCTGCTGGTGGAAGCTTCATGATATTTTTACTATAGTAGTTTTTGATCAACAAAATAATCCCATCATGGAGCATGGGCCCAGTTTCCTTCTTCCTATGGTCCTAAAAGCTATTAAGAAGATAAAATTTTAAGTACAAAGGGATGGATAACCTATCCTTATATCAGAAGTGGTTCAAAAATGAAAAAATGGAATTTATGAACCTTTTTTGATCTAGCATTCAAAATAAAATACTCACAAACCCATGATAAAACATCTTGCCAAATTACCTTGATTTTTTCTAGGTTGTAGAAGTCACCGTTCTTCACAAGCCTTTATTCCACCTTTTCATTTTTGGGAAATATTTTAAAAGCAACATTTGAAATACTAGCTTCCTTTCTAACTTTTAAGCCCACCATTGGTGTTAAGATTAAACCATGGACAGAAATAACAATTACATGCAAATATAAAAAAATATAAAAATAATAGATCACATAGAAAAGAACACAAGACACCAAGATTTAATATGGTTCACCCAAACCCTAGGCTACATCCACCAAAAAACAAGTTTGATATTATTACAATCTAGTGATTACAACCTGATTACAATCTGTAATCCATTACAACTCAATATTGCTACAAGAACCAATTTTTGCATCACTCATAATGAAACAATCCCTAACCCTAAACCCTTTTATACATGTATTTTTCCCACTTTAGGGTTACAACATGTCATCCTTAAATTGGTGAATATAAGCAACAACCAATTGGTGAATATTAGCCACTAGCAAATAGTAGCTCAAAATTTTTTTCAAAGAATTTATGAAGTATGTACGTTATTTCCCTAATCAGTCACCACAAACTAAACATTGGAAGCCTAGTTATATCTATTATGAACTCATCTATCAACTCCACAATAAGCCCATGGAGAGTGACCCTTTCCTCAAACTAGTTCTTAAAGAAGTACTCAATAATGTGGGGTTTCTAATTGTGTACCTTGTCAATATACATTGTCACTTTTCCCTTCTAGAGAATCTACCATACTGCACTTTTAACTTTCTAATTTTTAAAGCTCCTCGACTCTTGCTTCCTCTAATCACCTCCCATAGTTCTAACTACTCTATAAATTTGATGAAAAATGGTAAATTTCATAGAAGAAAAAGTATGATTAACCTAAAAAAGGTTTTTCACCCAAAAAAAGTGCCAAGTCCTTTTGATGATGACACACAAGTACCTCCATAAAATATGATTACAATCTTTAATAAAAAAACCACTTGTCATAATAAACCTCAAAATATCATGTAATATTTCCTTCAATTGCATTAGTAATTTCATAATTAATGATTGTCCTCAACTCACTTTCCTTGTTGAGGTAATCACTCTAGGTCAACTATCCATCCCTATAGACAGATTTGTTGGCTATCCACTTAGCCACTTTATTTCCTTCACAAAAATTATGAGTTATGATGACTTTATCAAATATTTTATTCAACTTTTTAATTTCCATAATATTACCATCAATACTCCAAGTAATAATATTTTAATTATTAAGCATGTTAACTATGTCTAAAGAATCCCCTTACAACCATAAGTTCCTATAACTAGATTCCACTGCCAATTTAATAGTATAAAGGGTAGCAATGGCGTCAGCTTTATTTCTAGTCATGTGACCTATAGGGATAGCCACAACATCCACTACTCTTCTATTATGATCTATCAGAACTCCACCACACCCATCTCTTCTAGGGTTTCCTTTAGTTGAACCACCAAAATTAGCTTTCACCTACTCGAGAGGAGGGGATCTCCAAATCACACCCTATCTTTGTTTATTCTATTTTCTTTTAGTTCTTTCCATTTTCAATGGATTTCTTAGCTACACTTCACTATTTTTGTTTTGAGAGACTAAATTATCTTTAATAGCCCTGATGATATTTTGACCCACTACCCATTTATGTGCTTCTTTATTTCTAAAATTTTTATTGTTCCTTTCTTTCCAAAGACCCCATCAAAGATGGGTGAGAGATATATTCTAGAGAAATTTAGTTTTAGATCTTCTAATAGGACATTTCCAATTTTGAAAGGATTCATCAATATTTCTAGGCTAAACCCACTAGATATTCCAATATTAAAGGAGGGAACCCTATACATTTTGACTATTTACTTTCCATCTTACATAGGGAACATATGTTTGCTATAAAAATTCCTCATTTTATAGATTATCCAAAGTTAAGATGTTATTTTGTAGCATAGTGAAAAAGAATATATTAATCTTGGGTATTAGACTCTTTATCCATGCTTTAGCCCAACGAGGGAGGTGGACCTTCTCCTCAGATCAAAGACAAAAGAAACCTTGAAATAGCCACAAAGTTCAATCCCTCACACCATAGTATGCTCCTTATTGGGATAAAGGCTACACAAATTTAGGGAAATTTGAATACTAGAAAAGGTTTGGCAAATCTCAGCTATATTAACCCACCCATTGATAGTCCAATAATTCCCCACAAATTCTCCAAAAAAAAATTTGCATCTTACTATAGGAGTGATATCATCAAAATCATCCAATAGTAGATGATCCAACAACTGCTTATCTTCCCAAAATTTTATCTCTCTTTCATCCTGAATTTTCCACTTACAACCTTTATTCAAAATGTGTTTAGACCCTTGAACAACTCCCCAAATTGCAAAAGAGTTAGAGATAGTAGGGTAGGAAAAAAATTTAGACACGGAGGTGAGCATTATAAAGGTATTTGTGTCTCCAAATAAAACTCCATTCTTTTTCATGGGTGAGTGCACCAAGTTGGTGTACAAAAAAGTGGATGCCCAAAAAAAATAAAAAAATTTCAATAGCTTTATTAGGTTATTTAAAAGTGAAATGGGAGCCAAGCTTGGTATCCAAACTATGCCATTATACTTTGAAAATCTTGATTAGGTTTTACATAAGGTACTTCAAAAAACCTAATCAAGTTTTTTGAATTATCTTATTTAATAACCTGATTGGGTTTTATAGAACCCAATTAAGTTTTGTAAAGTATATATTTTTTTATACTACCCGCATTTGAGGGCATTTTTGTACCCTCAAGTAGAAGCATCAACATGGAGTGTAGAGGAGAAGGTCAAAATCCAATCGGTTTTGGGATAAAAATTGATTTTTTATTACATTTTCATCCATGGTACCCCACAAAAAAGATAGGTCATCATTCTATTTACCATTTATTTATTTTTCCATCAAATTATGTAATGTGGTTTTGTAATTTATAAGTTTTGTAATTGTTTTTAATTTATTTTTAATATAGATGCATCAAGGAATCCAAGAAAATGAGGGAGAGGTGAAAGACCACCTCCTATACAGTTAAACCCTCCACCCATCATGACACAACTATAGAACACTACACCTATTGTGAGACAACCACAAAACCCTCCACCCATAGTGACACAACCACAAAACTCTCCACCCATAGTGACACAACCACAAAACCCTTAGCTTAATGTTTTTGTTCAACAACCACTACCTCCTATAAACCCTTCACACTTACAATTACATCATTTAACTACTAAACAAGAGGACCTCATAAACTACCTTACACAAAATAGTGCTAACATTACCAAAATGGCCAGTAGGTTATAGTCATCTACACTTTCTTATCACTCAACCCTAGTGAATATACTTGAACAAATGGCCCAAAATGCAAATGAGGTGTCCAGGGAGGTTGTCAAATGGGATTCATGGAGTGATAGGTGTCATGCATTTTATGCCAATGGGTTATCATATCAGCAAGTGAAAGATAGAGACATAAAGAAAGGTACTATATGTTCTCTTTTCACCAATCCTATATCTAGCAACTCTCTATTACACACAACCAAAAATTTTGCTATTCATTGGTGCACTCATCCTAGGATGAGATAATATTTTTGGGATAGGTGGTATATGGTATTTGACCTACCATCCTATACTAATTATGAGGTGCCTCTATAGTTTTTAAAAAGCTATATTATGAGTTCATCCTTTGCAAGAAGCCAAATTACTTTGACATCCATTAGTTCCAAGGTAGGGGGAGAGGCTTTGCATAAGATAGACATGGGGTTTGTAGGGTGGTACCAAAACATGAGAGGAGACATACAATATGAAAAACCATGCCTCATGTTATTCTCCCATCAATTGTAAAGGGGTCTATTGATTTACAAACTCTTCATGAGGATGCTTCATTGACAGATGTTATCATTGAGCATGGCTCATAGTTAGGTGGTTTTCCTTCACCTATGACACCTCAACCATAATCAAATGCACCTTTAGGATCATCACAACATGTGATAGCTCTATCGTCGTCACCTATAGCACCTTAGTCATCATAACCTATGATAGCTCCATCAGGATGACTTGCACCATCAGTGTCATCTCCAC
The DNA here is from genome assembly GCA_028749045.1 of Cupressus sempervirens. Classification (NCBI taxonomy): domain Eukaryota; kingdom Viridiplantae; phylum Streptophyta; class Pinopsida; order Cupressales; family Cupressaceae; genus Cupressus; species Cupressus sempervirens. The sequence goes on along the minus strand of CM053789.1, from coordinate 700,054,240 downwards.
TTGTATCACCTGCACCACTAGTGTAATCTTTGCTTGTGTCACCTATACCACTAGTTCCATCCTCACTTGTTCCACTTGAATCATCATCACATGCAACATTATAGGATTTGGGGTTTAATCAACATTTTTTTTTTATCTATCAACACATGTGTGATGGGATGGATATGGAGGTGTCTTAGGATGGAGTGTCATCTCATCCATGTGTACATTATGGATATACTTGTTATACAGACAGAGATGGTGATTTAACACTCACAAATGATTAGATGGTGATGGTCTTTGGTGTTCAAGATAAATAGGATTATTTTTTTGAGTTTTGAAATGAAATTATTTAATCACCAAAATATCATAAAAGTAAAAAAAATAAAATTATTTTATATAGATCACTCTAGATTTTTATGTGAACAATATGCAATGTATGGTGCAATAAGAAATATGAGAACACTACAAAATACTCATTCTAGAAGAGGTATAAGGATAGGAGCAAGAACACCCAAGGTAAAGTTTTTTAAATATTCTTAAAATTACAATAATACATTGGCTTAAAAATATTGTTTCTTAATTGTTATCACACTAACAACCCACTTATAGATCATCTTCTGTCTCCTACCATCATTGAAACCCTCCCATTAATCAAATCCATCAAATTCCCATCCATTAATCAAATCCATCCAATTCCCATCCACATTTCTTGCTCCTAGCATTACCCAAACCCCATCTAATGAACCTCATGAGTTTTGACATGATATTGTTTAATCACCTAAAAATTATTAAAGTAATTTTAAAAAATTTTATAGAGCACTTTAGATTGATATGTTCAAACAATACACAATGTAGGGTACAACAAGTGGTACAAGAGCACCACATAATACTCATTCTACTAGAGGTGTGAGGTTAGGAGAAAGAACACCCGAGGTAAAGTTTTTTAAATTTTCATAAAAGTACAATAGTATATTGGCTTTGAAATATTGTTTCTTAATTGGTATTCTTATAAAAGTATCATAATACCTTTCCATCTCTTATCATCATTGAAACCCTCCCAAATTCATCAAATCCATCAAATTCTCATCCACATATCTTGCTCCTAGCATACCCAAACTCCATCTAATGAACCTCATGAGTTCATCCTTCATATAGCCATCTACATTAAGAACCTCCATATCACATAGAGTGTCTTGTACGAGTGTGGAGATCATGAATCTCCACATTTTAGTTCTTGACAAGGTGTCAAAACTTCATTCACATCTCTCTTTTCCTTCTCATTCTCTTTGTTTTCAATTTAGGTCTTGTATTTTTTTTGAGTCCCAATTTTTCCTATCTTTCAACTATCCTTCCAATACCATCATCCAAGTCTTTCTTGTGTCTTCTTTCCCTCCTATGATATTCTTTTTGTTATTGTGACTTCTTTCCATTTACAACATTATCTCATATTTATAACAATACTCTTTACTATTTTATAGGGCTTGTTGGGGGCTGAAATTTCACAAATTGATGATGCCATGCTTTCTACCATTAACTTTAGCCTTGAGAACTTTGTGGTATCATAGCTTACACACCTATGAATTTTACATTTTGAGTTGAACTCATGATGTGTCTTATTGATTCCTTTTATGTTATATTTGTTTACTCTTTAGGGTACTCCACATAGCTCCAGGTTTGGAGGAAAGGAAAGGAAATCAGCAAGAAAACTAAAATAGAAAAAGGTATTAAATACAAGTCAATTTTATATTTTGAAATTTATTATGAATGAATGTATATATATGTACTCAATAGTGATGAATATGTGTTGACTTTTTTTTTGAATATATGTAGGAACAATTTAATTTTTTAGAGTTGATGAATGCACTTGAGACTGCCAATGTGGAAGAGGTAAAATTTCACATTTTCCTTCGCATAAATTTTATCTTATACTATGCATTTATTCTATATACATATTAAATAGTTGAGTTTACAAATAAGTACATGTTTTTTCCTTTCAGTTTTATAGTAATTATCAAAATTTTTTCTTATTATCATGTGTTATTTATTTTTTACCTATTACAACACTCTTTGAGACTTCATGCAAATCCTTTCCCATAATATTTTGTTAGGACTCTCAAGCATCAAAGACAGGGCCAAACACAATAAACACCAGAGGTATGTATGCAGAGTCTAGTTGAAGCCCTCTTGTGATCTCAATTTGGATTGCTTATGTGTGAATATAACTTTTACATTGTTGAAGTTTAACACTTTTTTTGATGTTAGCCTTTTTGTTTGTAAAAGGGTGACACATTTTTTACTTTTACAATTTGGCCAATGAAAAATAGAAAAATTATTTTTAAATAATAGAAATTTTATTTCATTTTATCTTTCTATGTTTTATTTTTATCCATACTTCAATCATACTTACTAGATCCATTTAAAAAATAATAAATTACAAAATAATTACTTAATTAGTGTATAGATATATTGAACTATATTTATCTATTAAACAAGACTGGGAACTTTTAAAATTTGCTTCTTAATTTAGTAATCAAGAGGTTCTTATTTTTTAAAATTATGTAGTTTTTAGAAATAATGATGTATAATAAAATTAAAAAATTTAATTAAAGTATGACTTTTACTATCTTAATGTTTTGGAAAATAAGAATTAGAAAAAATGATTTATTTTAATAAATAAGAGGCAAATACCCTTTTTATTAATTTCAAGTTTATGTACAATTTTACAAGACCTCATTCAAGTGTAGGCACCAAGGGAAAATAATAGGGTAATGAAATCCCAATATAACTCAAGATTAAAGTCCAAATTCCATAGAGTTTCCCAAATTGGGACTTTAAGAGGGAATCCCCTCTTTCACAAAGATAAATTAGGGGGAATACTATTAGAAACAATAGTCCACCAAGATAACTAATAGGGGCAGGGGTGGGTGGGGTGGGGGGCTAAATCAGTTATCCAACAATTAAAATATTCATCTTCTTTAAACAAACTTAACCATTCAACCAAAGTAAATAGAAACCATACAAAGATGCACATAGACAATTACACTAGATATGTTCACTAAGGAAACCCTTGATCAAAGGGAAAATCTTGGTGGGAATGATGCCCACAAGATAATGTACTAATATAAATATTCCTTGTTAGAGGATGGACCTTGGTAGGAGTCTATTACAACATAATTTAGTACAATGAGTCCCTATTACGAAACTTTGAATCCTTGTTAGGAGATTCCAACCCTGTTAAGAGTTGTGGAATAATGTATGCAAGAAGAGCCCACCACCCAAACATGCAATTTTAACTACACGAAGAGCTCACTACTCAAACAAGTAATTTACTATTATCTTCTTCTTTCCTCTATCCTTTCCTCTATCTTTTCAATCAGACCAATTCATATCAAACCTTGTAGACTAGGTCATGAACCTCAAATCCAAATACCAAACCTTGGCAATGAAGTTTCCTTCACTTTCACACTACTCTACTGAACTTTGCATTTGACACTCTTTGCTACTTATCATCAATTCACATTGTTCTCATTAGATACCATGATAAAATAAAATGTCCTTCCTTTACATTGAGTCCATAAAACAATTCCCTGAGTCAATTGTTAGTCCTTCTCAATTAATTATTATAGGACCACATTAAGAACACATTACACTTAGTGATAACATTAACCTTCTGCCTTTTCATCTTGAATAACTTTTTGTACATGCAATATTATGATGAGTGAGCTGAGCCACATCATTCTCAACATGTCTTCTCCATGTCCTCAACCTCAATATTCAAGATATCAACTATACTAAAACATAAAAAGTTTACCAAAAAATGCCTTTGTAAACTCTATCTTAGAACAAACATCACCAGAACTTATATAACTTCTTCTAGACTTATCCTTTCTTCTTCCAACATTAACTGAATATACTAGATACTCAAAAGTATCTCCCATAACCTCATGTAGTTATAATTCTCAACTAGCCATCTGTAGTAACTTGATCTTTTAGTTGTTCTTCTATCAGATACCACATAAAATTGCTATGTAGACATAAAGTATTCTATGTTGACATCAATGAAAAACTTGGTCATGAATGTAACATATCATAATAGTACTACTCCCCCATAGGAATATCATTAGCATTTAGTCTTCCAACCAATCTTCCAACAATCTCCCCCTTTGGCATTGATGGAAACATAGATGAACAACATCTAGTTCCAAGAATACCAGCAAAAGATTTCTAGCCTTAAAATCTTCTTTATCAATCATTCTCTCCCATTGATATACCTCAATGTGCTCAATACCAAACTAAATTTCACATACTATGCTTATTTTGAACTTCTCCCTTTTAGCATAATGTTTTTCATGCAATACTTCTCCCCCATTAACATCAATGTCAAAGGTTTCTACAACCAACATCTCTATATCAAACTCAACAACAACTTACTAGCTTGAGTGTCAAAAGACACTATTCAAAACAATATCACCAAGAGTCCTAGATGACTCTATCCATCACAAATACTCCCCCATATAGGAAGAATCGGAATTCAATCTAGACAACAATGGTGCTATGTTACATTGGACTGATGCACTCTTTTATCTTCTTACTCTTATGCAAGAAGGGGAATAACCCCAAGCATACCTCACAAATACTCAAAAATCTCTTTGGGAAGAGGTTTAGTGAATATTTCTACAATCTTCTCTTTAGTGCTCACATACTCCAATTTGATTTCTTTTTCTGCAACTTTCTCTCTTAACATAGGATACTTAATAGAAATGTTCTTAGTCCTCAAATGCAATACTAGATTCTTAAACACATTTACCATGCTTGTGTTGTCACAATGTACAAAAATAGGTTTATTGATTTTTATCCTTATATCCATTAGCAACTACTTCATCCAAATTACTTGATTGCAATTATTGACTGTTGCAACATACTTTGCTTCTATTGTACTTTGAGATGTACAATCTTGCTTCTTTCTTAACCAAGAAACCAATCTTCCTCCAAGAAAGAAAGCTCCTCCATTGGTGCTCTTTCTATCATCCACACTACCTACCCAATCTACATCAGCATAAGCACATAGAGTAAAATCGTTAGATCTTTCATACCATAATCCAAATTCTAAAGTTCCTTTTAAATATCTAAATATCCTCTTCACTACTACATAATGTGCTTCTCTAGGATCAGCCTAGAATCTTTCAACAATTCAAACTGCATTTGATATATTTGGCCTTGTGTGAGTTAGATATTGCAATCCTCCTATCATGGATCTATACTTCTTCTTCTCAACAATAGGTGTTTCATCCTTTATAAATAATTTTTGTCTAGTTACCATAGGTGTTCCAATAGGTTTTCATGCTTCCAAATCAAACCTTTTCAATAAATCCTTTAGGTACTTAGTCTAAGAAATAAATATTCCTTCTTTATTCTGTACAATCTACAATCTTAGGAAATATTTTATTTCTCCTATCACACTCATCTCAAATTATTTCTTCATCTCTTCTACAACTTCTTACTTTCTTCATCATTTCCTCCAAATATAATGTCATCAACAAATATAACTAGAACAATCAAACCATCATCAATTTCTTTCCAATATAGATTACTATCTGCCATACCTTTGCTATATACAAGCTTTGTCAAATGATTGTCCAACCTCACATACCAAGTTTTGGGTGCTTGGTTCAATCCATACAATGCTTTCCTCAGACTGCATACTATGTCCTTGTCATCTATCAAAGGACATCCTTTAGGCTTCTCAATGTATACCTCTTCTTCAAGTTCTCCATTCAAAAATGCCAACTTGACATCCATCTAATATACTTTGTATTTCTTCTATGTTTCATAGGCTAAGAAAAATCTTACTACTTCTATTCTAATCGCTAGAGCATAAGTCTTTCATAATCTATTCCTTCTTGCTATGAGTAACCTTTACATACCAATCCTACTTTGTTTCTTACAACTTCTCCTTGCTCATTAATTTTGTTCCTAAATATCCATTTAGTTCCTATCACATTCTTACTTGCTGGTCTAGGGACTGATTCCCATGTCTCATTCTTTTTTATCTGATCCAATTCCTCTTTCATATCTTGTTTCCAATAATCATCTTTGCATGCTTCATCTACATTCTTAGGCTCAACTTGAGATATCAAGCATAGTTCTTCATTTATTTTGCTTCTTGTCATCGCACCTTTGTCTTTTCTTCCAATGATATATTCAAATGGGTGATTCTTTATCATGTTCTTTCTTGAAGTAGGAGTTTTTATCTCAACTCTTTGTTGTAGTGAAGGTTTTGAGATTTGTTCCTCCCTTGTATCTCCATTCCACAAATCATTGTTAGTCTCAAGAAATACCCCATCATTACTTGGCTTAGTAAAAATATCATTTTCTAAATTGTAATCAACTATTCTCTCTTGTATTTTGAACATCTCATCAATTCTCACATTTGTGCTTTCCATAATAGTCTTAGTTCTCTAATTATAACATCTATAAGCCTTGTTTTCCAATGAATAACCAAGAAACATACCTTCATCACTTCTACTATCAAACTTACTAATTTCATTATCTCTCTTTATGTAACACTTACTTTCAAATATTCTAAAATACTTAATTGTGAGTGACCAAACCATAGTTCATAAGGTGTCTTGTTTGTGTCTTTCCTAACTTGTACTATGTTCATAGTGTAAACTGTTGTATTCACTTATTCTCTCCAAAATGTCTTGGATAAATCATTTTCTACTAACATAGCTCATGCAACTTCTATAATAGACTTGTTCCTTCTCTCTGCAATGCCCTTTTGTTCAAGAATCTTCAACTTAACTCTTTCTTCTACTTTAGTATCAGATCTCTCTTCTTCAAGTTGATTCCCATTCTACACATCATTGTTAATGATAACTTCCACATTTTCATGGTTAGCCTCTGGATCAACAATAGTTACCAAAGCTACTACTTCCTTTTCCTTAACCAATTTAGGCTCATTATCACAACCATTCAAGAATCTTTTCATACTTACTTTAAATTCTTACATCTTCATTAGAAATCAAACTCTTTGTAGATTTCCTTGTTCTGTTAGGGCATGTAGAAGAAAAATGACCAAACTCTTTACATGTCCAACAAGAAAAAAATGTCATACCTTCTGGCTCTCTCTTTGTAAGAAGATCAATACCTTTCTTTATCTTTATGTCTTCTTTTGATCTAGATCTATCATTGCTTGTACTACTGTTCCATTGTATACAACAAAAGGATTATGGATCTGAAGACTAATATTCTACTCTTTACACAACTTTGATAACTCACCAAGAATTTCCACCACTCAAGTGTCAAAATTTATTCCATTAGATGTAGGACTATCTTCTTTGAACCATGTTCACCATGGATCTCTCAAAATTGTTAAACTTTTTTTTCTCAAACCTGATGCTCTGAGGGCTGGGGGGGGGGGGGGGGGGGTTGAATCAATTATCCAACAATTAAAATATTTATATTCTTCAAAAAAACTTAACCATTCAACCAAAGTAAACAACAACCATAAAAAGATGTACATAGACAATTACACTAGATATGTTGACTAGAGAAACCCTTGATTAGAGGTAAAACCCTAGTGGGAAAAATGCCCACAAGATAATGTACTAATATAAATATTCTTTGTTAGAGGATGGACCCTGTTAGGAGTCTATTACAACATTTAATACAATGAGTTCCTATTAGGAGACTTTGAATCCCTATTTGGAGATTCTAACCCTATTAGAAGTTGTGGTATAATGTATACAAGAATAGCCCACTACCCAAACATACAATTTCAACTCAAAGAAGAGCTCACTACTCAAACAAGTAATTTACTAGTATCTTATTCTTTCCTTTGTCCTTTCCTCTATCCTATCAACTAGATTAATTATTTTCAAACTTTGTATACTAGGCCATAAACCTTGGATCAAAATACAAAACCTTGGATCAGCTAGAAAAACCTTGGCAATGAAGTTTCCTTCGCTTCCATGCTACTCTACTCAACTTTGCATTCCACATTCTCTACTATTTATCATCAATTCATATTGCATTCATTTGATACCATGATAAAGGAAAATTTCCTTCCTTCATACCGAGTCCATAAAATAATTCTCGAAGCCGACTATTAGACCTTCTCAATTAATTATTATATGAATACATTAAGAACATGTTACACTTAGTGATAATTGAATAACTTTGTGTACATAAGAATATTATGATGAGTGAGCTTGGCCACATCATCCTCAACATTTCTTCTCCATGTACTCAACCTCAATCCTCAATATATTAAATCTGCTAAGAGATATAACAAGTTTACTATAACATGCCTCTATAAACTCTATCTCAAAACAAACATCACCAAAACTTACATAAGTTCTTCTAGAATTATCCTTTCTTCTTCTAACATTAATTGAATATACTAGATACTCAAGTATCTCACATAACCTCAGGTAGTTATAATGCTCAACTAGCCATTTGTACCAAATTGATCTTTTCACTATTCTTCTATTAGATACCATACAAAACTACTATGTAGACATAAAACTGTTAGAAATAATAGTCCACCAAGATAACTTGGGGGGAGTGAATAAGTTATCCAATATTAAAAAAATTTATCTTCTTTAAAAAAACTTAACCATTCAACCAAAGTAAACGACAACCATACAAAGATGCACATAAATAATTACACTAGATATGTTGACTAGGGAACCCCTTGATCAGAGGGAAAACCTTGGTAGGAATGATGCCCACAAGATGTACTAATATAAATATTCCTTATTAGGAGAATATTACAACATTTAGCATAATTAGTTCCTATTAGTAAACTTTGAATTCCTATTAGGAGATTCCAACCCTATTAGGAGTTCTATAATGTATGCAAGAAGAGCACACTGCCCAAACATACAATTTCAACTACAAGAAGAGCTCACTACTCAAAAAAATAGTTTACTATTATTTTCTTCCTCCTTGTTCTTTCCTTTGTCTTGTCAACTGGACCAATCATTATTAGACCTTGTAGACTAGTTCACAAACCTTGGATCCAAATATTAAACCTTATATCACTCATCAAAATGTCAGCAATGAAGTTTACTTCACCTCTGCACTACTCTACTCAACTTTGCATTCCACACTTTCTACTACTTTAGAACATTCACAATTAACATATATCCATACCATGATAAAGGAAAACATCCTTCTTTTATACCAAGTCTACAAAACAATTCCTTGAGTGAGTTGTTAGTCCTTCTTCATTAATTATTATCGGACCACATTAAGAACACATTACACTTAGCAATAACACAGATCTTCCACCTTGCAAATTGAATAACTTTCCATACATGAAATATTATGACAAGTGACCTTAGCTACATCATCCTCAACATGTTTTCTCTATTTCCTCAACCTCAATCCTCAAGATATCAAATCTATCAATAGATATAAAAAGTTTATCAGAACATGTCTTTGTAAATTCCATCTCAGAACAAACATCACCAAAACTTACATAACATCGTCTAGACTTATATTTTCTACTTTTGACATTAACTATATATGCTAGATACTCAGAAGTATCTCCCATAACCTTAGGTGGTTACCATGCTCAACTAGTTGTCCATACCAACTTGATCTTTCCATTGTTCTCCTATTAGATACCACATAAGACATCAAACATGCTATGTTGACATCAATGACAAACTCAGTCATGAATGTAACATATCATCATTAAACCAATCTTCCAACAATCTCTCCTTTTTGCATTGATGGCAACATAGATGAAAAACATCTAGTTCCAAGAATACCAACAAAAGACTATCCATCTTCAAATTATCTTCATCAATCATACTCCCCCATTGATACATCTCAGTGTGCTTAGTACCAAATTGTTATTTTTCATACTATGCTTATGTCAAATATCTTCCATGCTACCAAAATCCTCTTCTTAGCATAATTTTTTCTAATGAACCCTTTTTGGGGGTCATTTTTTAATTAATGACTTTCTTTTATTTGTGTCCTTTTTTCCATATTTTCACTTATTTGACAATGGAGAATATATTATATTATCTTCCTATCACTTATAGTCATGAATACTATTTTTGATCTATCTTTATAAACTTGCAAATATTTATAACATCACATAATGTGATGCAAATGCTATATCTAATTTCATTCCCCATTTATATAGGATGATATCACTTATAGAAATATGTTGCTATCTTTGATCTTTAGATATGTTCTTGCAACAATAACTATGATCATGTTTTTCATCTCGTCAATTTTCTCTTGAAACAATAGTGCTCTCTGATCATCACTTTCAAATTATGCAATAGTTTATTTCCAACAAGGCTAATTCTCTATAGACAGATCCATTTGAAGGATGAAAATAACATATCAAGATTTCAAAAAATGATGTTTTATGTAGTGATGATCGATGGCCTTTTTATGTCTTATAGATCAATAGGATAGGTTGCCTCTAAGAGACATGCTCAATGTCTCTTCACAATTGCATCTTAATGCAAATCACCTTGCAATCACTACCATTGTTAATCTAATTTGTGCCTCTTCATAACATAATCCAATTGGGTTTGTACACAAATGATATTGATCAATATAATCTCTGTCTTTATAGCTAGTTGTTGTCATGCTTAACAAATCCCTTGCTTATCAATTATTATTGATGTTTCATGGCTAATCATTCGATTATGACTTAAGTTAATATTTCTTAAGAATATAATCAATAGAAGTTACTATGTTCCAATTGGTCAATGATTTCCCTACTTTGTCAAGATGCTTACAATCCTAATCAATTTCAATTTCTTACATTGATTATGCCTTAGTCAATCTGCCAGTCTATCTATAATCGATAATGTCTTATCCTTATGTATGACTAGTTAGTTGAATGCTTGTTGCCCTTATGTCAAATTCTCATGATTGTTCAGTTGTCCATTGCTAGATGGTTGATCTTATTGCTTACTTGAATCATTGTTTGTTCTTCACATGTAATTTTTAGAGCATTTTCTTATTCACTTGTCCTTTCTATCCATTTTCATAATATTCCATATGGTATCCTTCTCTGTAGCTCATATCCTATATATATATTATAGAGACATGTCTTTTTGTAATATAATAATTATATTATATTGATTATGTAATTATATTAATAAAAACATTATAACATATCATATATTATATTAATAATAATATTAGTAATATCATTATTCTTAATACTATTACATAGTATATTTCCTTTATATATTATTTATAACAATATTTAATTCTCAATTATGTTATAATATCATCCTTGAATATGTCCATTTCATAATATAACCCATGTAGGTACATTATAAAATTATTATTGGTATTTGATATCATTTATAATATAAATATTTATTGGTTATTTAATTTATTTAACTCATTAATATTATAATTACAATATAATATTTTACATTACAATTATGCTATAATCTTATATATTGTTTTATTTTTATATTCTCAAATATATCACTATTATATAATAGATTATAATATATTTTACTTTAATATTATTATTCTTAATTACTAGCATTATATAATATGTTACTTGAATATTCATATATCCTTTTAATTTGGGCTCATGACAAGTCCTCCCTTCCACAAATTGCTTGCCCTCAAGCAATTCCTAATTTCGACTCAACTTATAATCTTAAAATCAATGGCATGTTCCTTGATCATTTTACTTTGGATTATTAAAATAATGATAATGCTAACAAAATTATAAAATATAAATATATACAATGTATAAAAATTAATGCATGAAGACACAAAGTAGACACAAATTATACACATTAATGCAAGAAGACACAAAGCAAGCAGGAAGTAGACATAGGAATGCATGAAAACACAAAGAAAACATGATGAAGATAGATGATGCATGATTGAACAAAGCATACACAATGCAAACACATCATACATTCTTTGTTGATTCTCTATAATTTAGTTTTCACAATGAGGTAGAGTAAAGGGAATGATTTATAAAATATACTTCCCCAATATGCCTTTTGACCATGGATCCTACAAACACAAACAATTATTAGCATATAATAGCTCCAAAGAAAGATGAGTCTTGTGATGATCCCTTTTCTCATTTACATAATTATTTGGAAAATTTATTCATATAGGGCACAAGAATATTTCTCTCTCCTTATTATGATCATCATAAGATGGAAGACTTACAATGCCAAAAGGGTGTGTGAAACAGACTACAAGTAGTTCCCTAGAGGATATCTGTCATGTGCCCAAAATTACTTTGTCTCTCCCTCCACAAATTCCCCACCTTAAGATATCTTAGTGTGGATAAGAAAAGAGTGTTAATCTAATGAACATAATCATTTGGAAGGAATCTTTCTCTCTCCTTATTATGACCATCATAATATGGAAGACTCACAATGCCAAAGGGCACATGAAATAGAATACAAGTAGTTCCCTAGAGGAGACCTGTCATGTGCCTAAAATTACTCTACCTCTCCCTCCACAAACTCCCTACTTTAAGATATCATAATGTGGATGAGAAGATAAGTGTTAATCTAATGAACATAATCATTTGTAAGGAATCTTTCTCTCTCTTTATTATGATCATCATAATATGGAAGACTTACAGTGCTAAAGGGCACGTGAAATAGATTACAAGTGCTTCCTTAGACGAGACCCATCATGTGCCTAAAATTACTTTGCCTCTCCCTCCACAAACTCCCTACCTTAAGATATCATAATGTGGATGAGAAGATGAGTGTTAATCTAATGAACATAATCATTTGGAGGATTTCTTCATATAGGGTATAGGAATCTTTCTCTCTCCCTATTACAATCATCATAAGTTGGAAGACTTATAGTGCTAAAGGGCATGTGAAATAGACTACAAGCGGGTCCCTAGAGGATATTCATCATGTGCCCAAAATTACTCCACCTCTCCCTCCAAAAACTCCCTACCTTAGAGATCTTAATGTGGATGAGAAATAGACTCCTATGTACTATAATTGGAATATGTTCCTAATGTCATCATGATTCCTTAGGAATGTATCTTAACATAGATATATATATTATACATGTATCCACTTAATTTAATATTTATCTAATTTTCATGTTTATATATTCACATCTATATTTGTGTATACATATATATTAAAATTACTTGTACCATGTATTTTACACTTAATGAAATTTTCAATATAATTCAACGAGTCCTTATATGTACCAATTAGTACTTGGTACTTTGCTGATCGATGGGGTCCAACATACGGTGTACTCAGCTTGAATGCTTACATGACTTGGAATACACTTGGTTTTTATAACTTTTTTTTTCCTTCTTAATGTTATCCCTCCATCTTGATCATTATTTAGCCCATGGAATAAGTTTTTTTCACTTAAACTAGATGCACTTCTTAGATATTATTCCAATCACATACTTTATCATACAATTAGATAGCTTTTTCCATCGCTCATCACCATATAAAATCCTCTCTTTCCCCACAATTTGATGAACATTTGGTCACTCTTACTACAACAATGCCAACCTAAACCCTTAAACCTATTGCTCATTATTCTATCTTATTTTCTCAAAAAGTGATCAGCGATCAATTAGGTTTAGGGTTTTTCCCTTCATTGCATTATTTTGTGCTATTTTCCTAGTACCAAGTGCCAAATATGTAGTAATAACACTAGGTACACCTTTTTTAATTGTAGAAATAGCCAAAATCACTACAATCTCAAATTAATATATACATGTTTCAAAAGAAAACTTGAAATTTTGTGGCCAACCATACACAACCTCCTAATTTAGTTCAATACGTAGCAGCCATGGAGATATATCTTTAGGTTTAATATCCTCATTAGGCATTTCACAAAGTCAACATCCTCCTCTATAATAGCACTCATTGGACATAGATCATACCACACTTTAGTAACCTCTATAACATGTCACAAGGTTGTGTACTCTAGAGCACATTGGACATTCTTTGTTTTCTTTTTTGTCTTGTTGACCTCTAGCTTTAGCTACACTAATAATTATTTTCTTTGCCCCATTTATAAATTCTTTCAATCGAGGAAAACCAAGAGTAACATTTTTGGTACTAACACTAGTGTAATGGAGGGTATTTCAATGTCATCTAAGTAGAATGACATTCCTTATCTCCATGCATCGCTTTCTCCCAATATTTGAAGAATGAGATATCCAATAACATTTGCAATTAAATTATTTCTTCAGTACAAATTATTGAATGTTATGGCCTCCAAAACATTAAATTTAACTATTGCCTCAATATTGAACTCATGCCATCCATCTATACCATGTATCTTCCCAAAGTTATTGAATATATCTAGCCCCAAATGATAGTGTACACACTCAATGAAGTATTAACAAAATAATAGCAAAGGCAAGCCCAATTGAACAAGTTTCCAAAGTATTAATGGATGGAAAGGATTTTCTTCTATCATGTAATATCTTAATTTCTGTAAAATTAACATAGACTTGAATTCTACCTTAAGTTCACCCTCAAATTAAAGAACCAAGTTTCCAAGCTACACTTCTCTTTTATTCATAGAATCTCATAGCCTGGCAAGAAAACTAGCTCTGATACCATTTGTAATGAACCCTTTTTGGGGGTCATTCATTTATTTATGAATTTCTTTTATTTGTGTCCTTTTTGCCATATTTTCACTCATTTGACAATGGAGAATATATTATAATATCTTCCTATCAATTATAGTCATGAATGCTATTTCTGATCTATCTTTATAAACTTGCAAATATTTCTAATATCACATAATGCGATGTAAATTCTATATCTAATTTCATTCCCATTTATATAGGATGATATTGCTTATAGCAATATGTTGTTGTCTTTGATCTTTAGATATGTTCTTGCAAAAATAACTATGATGATGTTGTGATCTTGTCAATTTTCTCTTGAAACAATATTTCTCTCTGATCATCACTTTCAAATTATGCAATAGTTTATTTCCAACAAGGCTAATGCTCCATAGACAGATCAATTTGAAGGATGCAAATAAAAGATCAAGGTTTTTGAAAATGGCCTTTTATGGAGTAATGATCTATGTCCTTTTTATATCTTACAGATCAATAGGATAGGTTGCCTCTAAGAGACATGCTCAATGTCTCTTCACAATTCCATCTTAATGCATATCACCTTGCAATTGCTACCATTATTAATCTAATTTGTGCCTTTTCATAAGATAATCCAATTGGGTTTGTACACAAATGATATTGATCAACAAAATCTCTGTCTTTATATCTAGTTGTTGTCATGCTTAACAAATCCCTTGCTTATCAATCATTATCGATGTTCATGGCTAATCATTTGATTATGACTTAAGTCAATATTTCTTAAGAATATAATCAATAGAAGTTAATTTCTTCCAATTGGTCAATGATTGCCCTACTTTGTCAAGATGCTGACAAGCCTAATCAAAGTCAATTTCTTACATTGATTATGCCTTAGTCAATTTGTTAGTCTATCTATAATTAATAATAACTTATCCTTATGTATGATTGGTCAGTCAAATGCTTGCTGGCCTTATTTCAATTTCTCATGATTGCTCAATTGTCCATTGTTGGATGGTTGATCTTATTGATTACTTGAATCATTGTTTGTTCTTCACATGTGATTGTTCTTGGATATGAAGCATTACTTGATCTAGTGATTAGATTGTTGGATATCAATATGAACGTGCTTTTGTAAGCTTTTTGGCTATCTATTATATTAAGTTCATTGATTTTTATTCCATGATGATTATTACATGATTCTCAATTAGGCTCTCTGCTATTCTGTAATGACCCTTTTAGGGCCTTTTCTTATTCGCTTCTCCTTTCTATCCATTTTCATAATTATCCATATATATATATATATATAGCAAGAGAGAGAGAGAGAGAGAGAGAGAGAGAGAGAGAGAGAGAGAGAGAGAGAGAGAGAGAGAGAGAGAGAGAGAGAGAGAGAGAGAGAGAGATGTCTTTTTGTAATATAATTATTATATTGTATTGATTATGTAATTATATTAATAACAATATTAGTGATATCATTATTCTTAATACTATAACATAGTATATTTCCTTTATATATTATTTATAATAATATTTAACTCTCAATTATATTATAATATTACCCTTGAATATGTCCATTTCATAATATAACCCATACAGGTGCATTATAAAATTATTATTGGTATTTGATATCATTTATAATCAAAATATTTATTGGCTATTTAATTTATTTAACTCATTGATATTACAATTACAATATAATATTTTACATTACAATTATCCTATAATCTTATATATTGTTTTATTTTTATATTGTCAAATATATCACTATTATATAATAGATTATAATATATTTTACTTTAATATTATTATTCTTAATTACTATCATTATATAATATGTTATTTGAATATTTATATATCCTTTTAATTTGGGCTCATGACATGTTTTCCTGCAATAATTCTCCCAATTTAGCATAATGTTTTTCATGCTAAACTTCTTCCCCATTGGCATCAATGTCAAAGGTTTCTGGAACCAATAACTCTACATCAAACTTTGTAACAACGGATACTTGTTCAGCTCGAGTGTCAAAAGAAATTGTTCACAACAATATCAACAAGAGTCCTAGATAACTTTGTCCATCACAGATACTCCCCCATATAGGAAGCATCAGCAACTAGTCCAAACAAACAATGGTGCTCAATTACCCTAGACTAATGCACTCTTGCATCTTGTTACTCTGATGTAGGAAGGGGAATAACCCCAATCATACCTTGCAAATACTCAAAAGTCTCTTTGGGAAGAAGCTTAGTGAATATATCTGCAATTTACTCTTTTGTGCTCACATAATCCAATCTAATTTCTTTTTCTACAACTTTTTCTCTTAACATATGATACTTAATAGAAATGTGCTTACTCTTTGAATGCAACACTAGATTCTTATACATATTTATCGTGCTTGTGTTGTCACAATGTATAACAATAGGTTCACTAATTTCTATCCTTATATCCTTCAGCATCTACTTCATCTAGATAACTTGATTACAATTATTTTCTATTGCAACATACTCTACTTCTGTTGAACTTTGAGATGTCTAATCTATAACAACCATACTAAAATCAAAACGATAAAACCATACAATTTTTTTTTTAATTACCATACAATTTCCATAACATTAAACTTTTACAATCAGGTACAAGAGTGAACTTATGATAACATTATTACAATCTAGAATAATTACATCTGAGTATATAATATACTCTGATAACACAATCATCCAAAGTTTATAAATACAATCAAACTGACAACTTATCCATATCAGTTCCAAAGATATTTTATTACTAAACAAATAGAGCTACAATCTTTCCACAATATTAAAATCATATTTTAATCTTCTAAATCCATAGGCCAATCCTATTTCAAACCTGAAAACATAACAAATACAACCAATAACACAAACAGGGCTTAGTCGCATAAACTAAGCTGATGAAACCTCCAATACCTACATGTTAGATTTAGTAACAACATGGTAACTTGTAATCTAAATAATAGATATGCTAGAATTTCAAAACTTATTTATTTTCATTTTCCATAATCATTTTAAAGAAAGTACATAATTTCTTACAAACAAATATGCATAAATAAACTCACACAGAATACGACAAGGTAATGATCCATTAGTTCATGAGTGTCTACATAAGAATCTACGATCTTACATTCATAGGATTCATTATGTCAGATGAAACCATAATGTTTTTATCTTTTTACATGTAACCCCACCCATTAATTTTAAGTATTACCACTTGATTAAATAACTATCATAAACTTTCCCATAAGGATCTAGACTAGTGTTAGAGAACATCCAGCAAAATATTTCTATCACCACAAGTTACTCGCTTTATGACAGCCACCCAATCTAAAGGATCACACTTGCATAATCTGACACACACATAACTCTATTTATACATATCAGAAGAGAACAACATTTTAATTATTCAATTAAGTAATAGAGCTATTTGTTTTGCTTCAATATAACTATTGCTCCAGCAAACATAAATCATCAAATGAAACCAAACTTCCAACTTTCCAATGTAACCACTTGTTAAATTTTCCAAATGAAACCATACGAGAAATTTTTCCAAAAAGCAATCCATATTTCAATATACCTAATGAATCCATGCCCTTTTATTTCCATAAGAAACCACATATCTTAAATCACATAATAATCGTAACTCAACATTTAATCCTATAACAAGAAAATGATATTCAAATTCAGTCCTTCTTCTTTCTAATTCAAAGAAAAGCTTACAAACTGAAAGAATAGAGTATTATGATATAACTCATTTAATTGACAATCATACTCATTTAAATGGTAATCATATTTAAGATAAATTTATATGCATTTCATTAAAACATAATAAATGCTAATACTATCATTATTCACACTATTCAAAATATACTAAAATCTAAAAAATTGAATCAATAGTTCACAATTCAGAAACAAGTGACCACAGTAACCTCATAAATTTATTTATTTGTTTCAATTCTAATCAATACAATCATAAAGAAATACATATATGTTGATACATATATGTTAATACATATAGATACATATATATACTTGGCTATATATATATACTCATTTATACATATAAATAGCAACATATATATATATAGCCTTATAATTTATAATCAAAATTAAAATAGATAATTAATATTCTCCTCAATATAAAAATCTAATAACTTACTATTACCTTAACTAAAATTTTACTATTTAAATGACAACTATTGTCCAAAATCGATATCAAGTTTTCACTATGTAGTTGACTATTATCAAAATCGAAGCCATGAATATTTTCAACCAATTTAATACACCCAAATAATAATTGTGATCACAATTTACAAACCTCCAAAAATGAATACAGCCTAAAATTCTTCATGCTTGAATTCAAAATTCATGATTGAAAATGAGTTATCAACCACAGTGAATAATGCTACAAAGGAATTTAATACAACAACCTTAACCTAAAAGAATACTAGTACGACTCACTGGTTTACCTAAACAAACAACTCCCAAAATTTTGTAAACCCTACTTGGACATTCAATAGGATCTAACCATTAAAACTGATCTAATTTATTAAAAGCCCAAGCTCGAATCTACTTTTATCACAGAGATTTTAGAACCCACATTGTTTTTGAATCATACTACATGCGATAGTTTGGTTTTCCATCACAACTTCTTTCTCAAGCCATAAAATTTTAAAACAATGTCAAACGATAATAGCAACCATTAGATGAAATACTCATCTTTGATACTCAAAGGTTCTTAAATATTAATTTTCATAAACAACGAAATCTGCATATGATACGACTGAGTCAAGATAAACCAAAAACTACGCAATCTCTTTGAGAGTAACCATAAAAACTTTTTCCTAACTATCCTACTCAAAAATTTTGTTTCTTATACATCCTTTACACTTTCCTTATAACCCATTTACAAAGCACAAAAAAAAATACAGAGTGTTTTCATTTGCACACCCGATTTTGGGTTAATACTCAATAAAGCAAAGAACATAACAAATACTGCCTACACTCACAGAGTTTTTTTTTTTTTTTTTTTTTGAATACCCTTTAAAAAACTCTCAGTATTTAACAATCATTTTATGAAAATGAAAACTTAACACTGACAACACATAAAAATGGAAACAAGACAGAGTTAAAGAAAAGCCCCATGCCTGTAAGTGCGAATCAATGCTCACAAGAATCTGCCTAGAGAGCCTTCTGCCACAACTCTCAGACCATGCTTCCAACTTTTTATGCCAATTTCCAAAGACACCAAGAAACTTTCTCAATGGAAAAGATTGAGAAATACAACCATGGAGCAATAGAAGAATGAAAATCATGAAATTATGAGGACTTAAAGAACAGAGGCAAATCAAACACTCCTCCATGATTAACAGTTCCGTCAATTTAGTGCCGAGAAACCCATTCCACAAAAATTTCACATTTACCATTTGGAGATCATCGATACTAGACTGAAATAAAATGCAACCAACACCCATCAAAAATGATAGATTAACCATGCGATAAAATGCTCATAACTACGAGCTTATCCCAATACCCCATTTCCTGAGCACTCTTTGACACTTGTCAAAGATAGTACCTATTTGAAAACTGAGTCATCCTGTCACCTTAAAAACTTTCCAAGAAACTTGTCACCACAAACAGTGCCATACAAAAATGCCAATGCAAGTTGATATGCTTAAGGAAACTTAGGTTATAGCTTAGCATTAGGTAAAATTAGTATATACTAACAATATTCCCAAATTAACATTTAAGAATTTTAGAACATCATTTATATATTGTTGAGTTTAATACTATGTTAATACATTTAATTATAACTTATATACATACAAATACATGCACACTAATATATATATATATATATATATATATATATATATATATATATATATATATATATATATATATATATATATATATATATATATATATATGTATGTATATATATATATATGTATGTATATATATATATATATATATATATATATATATATATATATACTAATGCACATATACTTATATATATATAATGTTATAAATAAATCTATTTTTATATATTTGTATTTTGATACGAGCACAACAAAATTTCCACATTCAGCAAATATTTTAATGCCACCTTAATCATAAACACCATTTCCTTAATGCAGAACTCTTAAATATATATACTTGATTCAGATAATAAAATTCAGATAATAACATAATAAGAATAAAAGCATTAAAACATATTTTATTTACTTGAGAATCAAATCTTTAAAAAAAACATCTGAATTCTCATAGTTTCTGCAAAGTCATTGCTCAAAACAAGTACCAATCAACCAATAAACTAACTAATCTCAGAGCTCGAGGTAAAAATTATAGAACTATCAGGGCCATGACACCCTTCCCCACTAGTTTAGGCTTACTCCTAGAAGCCTAAAAAATAATTGAGGATGTGATGCTTTCATAGTTCCTATATTTTCCCAAGTTGCAGAGGTATCATCATTATGATCCCATAATACCTTTACCTATTCCATCTTGGGACCTCTAAGATTTAGCTCTCTTCGTTGAATGATTTGCACTGGTTCCAACATCAATAGGCCATCCATTACTTGTAATGCATTCTAATTTAGAACATGACTGATATCAGGTATGTATTTCTTAAAATAGACACATGAAAGACATTATGGATTCAAGATAGACTGGGTGGAAAAGCAAGTCTGTAGGCAACTGGTCCAAATGGTTCCAGGATTTCAAATGGTCCTACAAAACATGGAGACAATTTGGAACCTTTACCATACCTACTAGGACTTTTCTAGGGTCTAACCCTGAGAAATACTTTGTCCCCAACCAAAAAATGACGTTCAATGCTATGCAAATCTGCATACTTTTTCTGTCTATCCTATGCTGTAGTAAGGTATTCCCTAATTTGTTTCACTTGTTGTTCCATTTCTTGGAGCATTTCAGGACCTAGGAGAATTTTGTCTTCTAGATTATCCTAGCTCAAGGGTATTCTACATGGTCATCCATACAAAGACTGAAAAGGAGCCATACCTATAGAGCTATGATAACCATTATTATAAGAAAATTCTACTAAATGAAGGAATTCCTCCCATTTGTTTTGTCTATCCATGACCTACATTCTGAGCATGTCTTCCAGAATCTAATTTACACACTCAATTTGTCCATCAATCTCAGGATGATAAGTCAAACTAAAATTCAACTCAGTGCCAAGTTCATGCTACAAAGACCTCCAAAGTGAAGATGTGAAAATTGGATCTCTATCTGATATGATGTTCTTTGGAATTCCATGTAATCTTACTACTTGTTCCATATAAATTCGTGCTACTGATGCAGCATTGTACAAAGATCTTATAGGAATAAAATGTGCAACTTTGGTTAGCTTATCAACTACAACCATGATTGAATCATGTTGTCTAACTGATAATGGAAAACCCACAATGAAATCAATCGAGATGGTATCCCATTTCCATCCTAGCACACTATGAGACTGAAGTAAACCAGCAGGATGTTGATGTTCAACTTTCACCCTTTGACATTCAAGACATCTAGCCACATAGTTTTCTATATCCCTCTTCATTCATGGCCAATAATATTGATGTTTAAGATCAACATTCATTTTCTTAACACCAGGATGGGTGGAATAGGGCACTTTATGAGCTTCTGACATAACCAAATTTTGCAACTCCCCAACTTCAAGCATGTCAATTCTATCTCTAAACATTAATAAATCATCTGTACCGATAGACTATCCTTCATACCTACCTTCCAAACAGCTACAACTTTCAATAACAGATTTGACATCTAAAAACCAAGGATTAGTAATCAAGTTCTGTATTATCTTCTCCTTCAAATTAACTGAGAGAGTTAATGAAGAGAGTTCATGTCATCTTTTGCTAAGAGCATCAACCACTTTATTCTCTTTACCCTGCATATATTTAACTTCAAAATTATATTCACATAAGAATTCCATCCATTTGTGTTGTCGTGCATTCAGATTAGGTTGTGTAAATATATATTGAAGACTTCTATGATCAGTAATTAAATCAAAATGCTACCCAAGGAGAAAATGTCGCCATTTGGTCAATGCATGCATTACTGCAGCAAGTTCTACATCGTGAGTAGGATAATTTAACTCATGATCCTTGAGTTTCCCAGATTCATATGCAATAATCCTACCATCCTACTATAAAATTGCTCCTAATCCATCTAAAGAAGCGTTTGTGCAAACTACAAATTCTTTACAAGGGTTACGTACAACCAACACAGGTGCACTAGTCAAACATTCTTTAAGATGCTGAAATGCTTCTTCACATAATTTAGACC
The DNA here is from genome assembly GCA_028749045.1 of Cupressus sempervirens. Taxonomy (NCBI): domain Eukaryota; kingdom Viridiplantae; phylum Streptophyta; class Pinopsida; order Cupressales; family Cupressaceae; genus Cupressus; species Cupressus sempervirens. The sequence goes on along the minus strand of CM053789.1, from coordinate 700,031,340 downwards.
AAAAAAATTTCTTACCCTTTCTCTAAAGTGAAGTAATAGGATGAGCTATTTTTGAGAAATTAGCCACAAATCTTCTATAATAGCTAGGTAGGCCCATAACACTTCTCACTTTAGACACATTTGTAGGTGAAGGCCACTCTACAATTGCTCTAATTTTAGTTGGGTCTATTGCTATTCCATCTCCTATTATAATGTGTCAAAGATAACTTATTTCTATCTTGAAAAATTCACACTTTTCAGGATTAGCATACAGCTTATTCTTTTGAAGACATTCAAAAACTTGTCTTAGATGTTGTTCATGCTCCTCCAAGGAGTTAGAATAAACCAGTATGTCATCCAAAAAGACAACTACAAATTTATCTAGGAAAGTTCTAAAAACTCCCTGCATCAGATTCATAAAAATTGATGGCGAGTTTGTTAAACCAAAAGGTACAACAGTGAATTCATAATGCCCATACCTAGTACGAAAAGTTTTTTTATGAATATCAGCTTCTTGGATTCTAAGCTGATGGTACCTAGATTTAAGATCAATTTTAGAAAACACTTTAGCACCTTTAACTTGATCAAATAAATCATCAATGCTAGGCAACAGATACCTATTCTTGATAGTAACTTTATTTAACTGACGGTAATCAATACATAGTCTAAGTGATCCATCTTTCTTTTTAAAAAAGATTAGAGGTGCACCCCAGGGAGAGACACTTGGTCTAACTAGTCCCTTATCAAGAATTTCTTCAAGTTGGACCTTAAGTTCTACCAATTCTTGTGATGTCATGCGATAAGGAGTTTTAGAAATAGGTTCAATTCCAGGCATAAGATCAATCCTAGAATCTATTTCTCTCTTGGGTGGAATACCTGGAATCTTTGTTACAAAGACATCTAAAAATTCCTTCAGCAAAGGATGATCTAAATTGATTGGTTCAACCAAGGTTTCAGTAAAATCATTTACAGAAATAGAATGCAATTTAAAACCTTTCTGCAAATAGTTTTGGAGTTGTTTGGAGGATATGGTTCTAATAGAAATGAGCCTCTTAACCCCTACTATGAATTTATTAACTCCATGATCATCAATGTATCTAATCACATTTTCTTTGCAATCAATAACAACCTAATGCTGATCCAACCAATCCATTCCTAAAATAATGCCGTAGGTTCCTAAGGGAATAACTTTGAGGTTTACTATAGTAGTAAATGCCTTAAGTTGTAATTTACAATCTACAACCATCAACCCAATTTCTACCTTAGACCTAGAAGCTAACTCGACTTGCCATATGAACTTAGCCTTTCTCAATGGAATATGACAATGATTAGCCAAATTGGAAAAAATGAAAGAATCAGTGGCACCTGAATCAAACAAAATGGAAATTTTCATACCTTGAAAATTACATTTGGTTTCAATCACTGTGTTCATATGTTCTACTTGATTATGGTCCACAGTAGCAAATATGCAGTGGTTCCTTCCTGAATCACCAACAATAGCCTCAAAACCTAATGCTTTTGACCTATCCTGATTATTGCCTCAAAGAGGACAATTCCATTGCAAATGACCCAACTACCCACAATACCAACATTCTACTCCTCTTTTGGTATTCTTATCCTATGAGGAATTTTCTTGTGGTGGTGCATAACTCTACTTCACACTTTCAATAGGCTTAAAAGATTTATGTACATCAGGGACCTTAAAACTCTTGTTTGATTTGGCAAATTTATTAAATTTCCTCTTCTGAGATTTACTTACAAAGCTACTAAGTACTGCCTTAGAATCATCCTTGCAAGGTTTCTAACTCTTATCACTACTAAAAATAGGTGGATTAACATCATTTTTGGTTAAAAACCCAGATTTCATCTCAGTAAGCTTAGCCTGATCAGCTACTTCCTTAATAGTTTTAGGTTTGAAAGTTCTCACTTCCTCACCAATCCTAGGATTTAAACCCTTGATAAAATGCTACACCAAAGGTTTATCTCCTTCATTCCAACTAGAATACTTCTTTAACTAAAAGAATTTTCTTTCATACATTTCCACTGTGGAATTTCCTTGTGATATGTTGAAGAATTCCTCAGACCTGGTTTGCTACCAAAACTCAGACATGAATCTTTCTCGGAATCTCTCTAAGAATAATTCCCAAGTGACTTGAGAAATATGAAGTCCAAGGTGTTCCAATTCCATTTCCCACCAAATGGATGCAAAAGACCTCAACTGCATTGCAGTCCAATGAACTTTCACATTAGTGTGATAATCATGTAGAATAAAACATCTATCAATGTTTAGAAGCCATGCTTCTACTTCATTACTAGCTTTTGTTCCATAAAAATATGGTCCTTTAAGCTTAGATAGGTCTTTTAGCTGAGTCCTTATAATATGATTCTCTACTATAGCCAGATTAGCATAGGGAACCTGAAGATTTTGAGCATTTGCTCCCCCACCAGGAACATTATTCCTAGCTTCAATCCCATCCAAATGTTCAAGAATTTGCTGAAGAATTTCAGCTTGAATTCCCTCTTGTTCTTCAACATGAGGAATTTTATCATCCAACATTTCTTGACGAGCCTGACCTCTACTCTAGCCATGACCGCAGCCTCTACACCCTCCTCTACCTCTGCCTGCATTGGCATCAACATTAGGGATAACTCATCCCTGTGATCCTCGAGTAACAGGAGGCATCCTAGAGTTCCTATAAGAAAGATTTAATTAAAATCTTCCTAGGGAGCAAAAAGAAATCTTAATTTAAAACATTGAGTCCCAAGTGTTTCAACCTTGGGCTCTGATACAATCCTACTTCTTGCTTAACCAAGAAACCAATCTTCCTCCAAGAAATAAGGATCCTCTACTAGTGCTCTTTCTATCATACACACTACCTGCCCAATCTACATCAGTATAAGCACTTAGAGTAAAATCATTATATCTTTCATACCATAATCCAAATTTTGAAGTTCCTTTTAGATATCTAAATATCCTTTTCATTATTGCATAGTGTGCTCCTCTAGGATCAGCCAGGAATCTTTCAACAATTCCAATTACATTTTCTATATATGGTCTTGTGTGAGTCAGATATTACAATCCTCCAATTGTAGATATGTACTTCTTCTACTCAATAGTAGGTGTCTCATTCTTTGTAGATAACTTGTGTCTAGTTACCATAGGTGTTCCAATAGGTTTACATGTTTCCAAACCAAACCTTTTTAGTAAATCCTTTAAGTACTTAGTCTAAGAAATAAAGATTCCTTCTTTATTTTGTACTATATATAGTCCTAAGAAATATTTGACTTCTCCTATCATACTCATTTCCAATTCTTTCTTCATTTCTTCTAAAAGCTTCTTGCTTTCTTCATCATTACCTCCAAATATAATGTCATCAACAAATATTACCAAAATCATCAAACCATCATCAATTTCTTTCCAATATATGTTGCTATTTGCCATACCTTTTCTATATTTGAGCTTTTTCAAATGCTTGTCTAACTTTGCATACTAGGTCTTGAGTGCTTACTTCAATCTATATAATGCTTTCCTCAATCTACATACTATGTCCTTGTCATCTGTCAAAGGATATCCTTCAGGTTGCTAAATGTATACCTCTTCTTCAAGTTCTCCATTCAAAAATGTTGACTTGACATCCATCTAATATACTTTGAATTTCTTCTGTGTTGCATAGGCTAAAAATAGTCTTACTACTTCTATTCTAGCCACTTGAGCATAAGTCTTCTCATAATATATTCCCTCTCATTGTGAGTAACCTTTACATACCAATCTTCTTTTGTTTCTTACAACTTCTCCTTTCTCATTCTTTTTGTTCCCGAGTACCCATTTGGTTCTTATAACATTCTTTTCTACTAGTCTAGGGACCAATTCCAATGTTTCATTCTTTTCTATCAGATCTAATTCCTCTTTCATAGCTTATTTCCAATAATCATCTTTGTGTGCTTCATTTGCATTCTTTGGTTCAACTTTAGATATCAAGCATAGTTCTTCATTCACTCTGCTTCTTGTCATCACACCTTTATCTTTTCTTTTGATGATCTATTTAGATGGGTGATTCTTTCTCATGTTCTTTCCTAAAGTGGGAGTTTCTATCTCAACTCTTGGTTCTACTAAAGGTTCGAGCTTTGTTCCTTCCTTGGCTCTCCTTCATTCTACAAATCATTGTTAGTCTCAAGAAATATCTCATCATTCCTTGGCTTAGTAATAACATCATTATTTGAATTGTAACCAACTATTCTCTCTTATATTTTGAACTTCTCATCAATTCTCATATTTGCACTTTCCATAATAGTCTTAGTTCTCTAATTATAACATCTATAAGCCTTTCTTTTCAATGAATAACCAAGAAACATACCTTCATCACTTTTAGCATCAAACTTACCAATATCATCATCTCTTTTTATGTAACACTTCCAAATATTCTAAAATACTTAATTGTAGGTGAGTGACTAAACCATAGTTCATAAGGTGTCTTGTTTGTGTCCTTCCTAACTTGCACTCTAATCATATTGTAGACTATTGTATTCATAAATTCTCTTCAAAATGTCTTCGATACATCATTCTCTGCTAACATAGCTCTTGCAACTTCTATAACAAACTTGTTCCTACTCTCTACAATGTCATTCTGTTCAGGGGTTCTCAGAGGTAATAGTTGTCTTTTAATTGCATTTTCTTTACAAAATAGGTTAAACTCATTTGAAGTAAATTCTCCTCCTCTATCTGATCTTAAACATTTAATCTTCATACTAGATTCATTCTCAACTCTATTCTTGAAGATCTTAAACTTGTCAAATGCTTCAAATTTTTCTTTAATAAATGCAACCCACATCATTCTAGAAAAATCATCAACTAGAATCATAAAATACCTTTCACCATAGAATGGTCTTTGTTAAGCTACTGAGATATGTGTGTACAATCTCTAACTTTGCTATAGTGGTAAACTTTTTGTTAGGAGAAGTTCTATTATGTTTTTCCAAAATACACTCCTTGCAAATCATGTTAGTAGGCTTTACAATATTTGGAAAATCTCCAACAGAAAACATTCTACTTTTACTCACAATACTATCAAATTTTATATGATAGAATCTCTTATGCCATAACCAACAATCATATATCTTTGCAACCAAACATGTCCTTTCAGTAGGATTCAATTAAAATACATTACCTCTAGATTAGGTTCCTATTCCAATTACCTTTCCTTCTTTATCTGTGATCATGCATGTCTTTTCTATGAATTGCAACTAATAACCTTTGTCTACTAGTTGTCCAACACTCAAGAGATTGTGCTTTAAACTATTAACAAAGTATACATCCTCAATATTAGTTTTACCATGAAGAGTTATAGATCCAATACCTTTTACTTGACATGTTGCATTGTTTCCAACCCTAACAATTCCTTCATCCTAACTTTTGAAGTCAACAAACTTGTTCATGTCACTAGTCATACGATGTGAACAACCATTGTTAATTATCCAGTTAGATTTATTATCAACATGTGATACTAAAGCTACCTTCTATAGAGTTTCTTCTTTAATTGCCACAAATCCAATTTCATCATCACTAGCACCTAAAGCTTGTTCATCAGAATCATAATCTTCATTTGCATAAACAATCTCTATCTTTTCTAGGCTTATGATTTCCCTTATACTTTCTCTCCCTATTAGGAAACTTAGATGCATAATGACCATATTCATCACAAGTCCAAAATTTGAAGGTTTTCTTACCTCCTTTTTCTCTTCTTACTAGAAGGGCTACTATTTCATCATTATTTTTGTCTCCTTTAGATATGCTACTACTAGAAAAATATCCTTTAGCACTTGTGCTCCTTGATAAGTTAAGTCAAATACTTAAGGAACTAAAAGTTATCTCTCTTTTGGTCAAATTCCCTAGACTGTCTAAGTTCATTCTCAACTGCTTCAAGTCTTCCAAGAAATGTGTCCTTTGTGAAATCTTTGGTACATGATACCAACAACTATATCATCTGACCTGCTAACCTGAATTGTGGTGTTAGAGTCTTCAATATATTCCATATAAATTCACCATCTTTGGTTCCTCCTTATGCTTTAATACAAGCAATAACTTCTGATATCTTGCCTACATATGTTCTTACAAATTCATCTTCCATCATCTTAGCATCTTGAAACACACAAATCCAATTTTCTAGCCTCAATTTCTTAGAGTGTTCATCACCTTCAAAACTATTTTCCAAAACTTTCCAAATCAAATGTAAAGTAGCAAGTGATTTTACCTGATTGCACTCAATTTTAGGAAGTGCGGTCAATAATGCTTCTCTATCTCTCATGTCACACATGAAAAGATCTCTTTCTACCTTGATGAAAGTTTCAAAATCCTTTTCTTCAATGATTACTTTTTTGATTTTGTCAAGATCCAATATCATGGACCCATACATAACAAATGCATATTCATCTTTTCCTTCCATCTGTCATAGTTTATTTCATCAAACTTTAGACTATCTTTCTTGAACATGTTTTCCATGGATCTCCCAAAGCTATTATAATTTTCTTCAAGGACATGATGCTCTAATACCAACTATTAGAAACAATAGTCCACAAAAATAATTGAGAGGGGGGAGGGGGTGAAACAGTTATCCAATAGTTAAAACATTTATCTTCTTTAAAAAAACTTAACCATTCAACCAAAGTAAGAAAAAACCATACAATGATGCACATAGACAATTACACCAGATATGTTGACTAGGGAAACCCTTGATTAGAGGGAAATCCCTAGTGGGAATGATGCCAACAAGATTATGTACTAATATAAATATTCCTTGTTAGAGGATGGACCCTATTAGGAGTCTATTACAACATTTAGTAAAATGAGTCCCTATTAGGAAACTTTGAATTGCTATTAGGAGATTCCAACTTTATTGGGAGTTGTGGTAAAATGTATGCAAGAAGGGCCCACTACCCAAACATGCAATTTCAACTACAAGAAGAGCTCACTGCTCAAATAAATAGTTTACTATTATTTTCTTCTTTCCTTGTTCTTTCCTCTATCCTATCAACTAGACCAATCACTGTTATACCTTGTAGACTAGTTCACAAGCCTCAGATCCAAATATCAAACCTTGGATCACTCATCAAAACCTTGGCAATGGAGTTTCCTTCACTTTTGTACTACTTTTCTCAACTTTGCATTCTGCACTCTCTACTATTTTTAGAACATTCACAATTCACATATATCCATACCATGATAAAGGAAAATATCTTTCCTTTATACCAAGTCCATAAAAAAATTTCTTGAATTAGTTGTTTTTGATTTGGAAAATAGGTTTTACAGGGATCCTGAAACCCAAAGTTTTACAGCATTAAACAACTTAAAACATAAAAGTCAGAAAAAACAAAAACAGCCTCAAAAGGCCAGAAACACAAAGGCCCGAAGCCAGGGAAACAAAGGCCATGAACAGAGCTTGGCGGGCAGACTAGTGTCCCTTCTTCTCCATTGCATGCAGGATTTTTGTAGCGTCACTTTCCTTCTGGATGGCCTCTTCCTCCTGGATCGTGGGGGGGAAATGCATCTGGTCCCCCTAGCTTTCTTGGATTCTAGTCTCTTTCTGAGGATCCTCCCAGTTGGTTCCATGCTCTGTACTTTGCTCCACGTTCCCCACAAGATCGGCATTGGTCAAATAGTCTCCCAGATTAACAATGTTTTCATTCAAGGTATGGAGGGTATCCACAATCTATTTAGTCACAACCTGGTGGACAGAATCTAGCCTTTGGACCTTCTCCTCAAGTTGGGTGATTCTTGAATTAGTTGTTAGTCCTTCTTAATTAATTATTATAGGACCACATTAAGAACATGTTACACTTAGTGATAACACAAGTCTTTCATCTTGCAACTTGAATAACTTTCTATACATGTAATATTATGATGAGAAAACTTAGCCACTTTATCCTCAGCATATTTTCTCTATGTCCTCAACCTTGATCCTCAAGCTATCAACTCTGATGAGAGATATAACAAGTTTACCAGAACATGCCTCTGTAAACTCTATCTCATAACAGACATCACCAAAACTTACATAACTTCTTGTAGACTTATCATTTTTCTTTTGATGTTAACTACATATGCTAGATACTTAGAAGTATCTCCCATAACCTCAGGTGGTTATCATGCTCAACTAGTCATGCATACCAACTTGATCTTTTTGTTGTTCTTTTGTCAAATACCACACAAGACATCAAACATGGTATGTTGACATCAATGAAAAGCTCAATCATGAATGTAACATATCATCATCAAACCAATCTTCTAACAAAAAATTTCTATGTAGACAACAGTGAAAAACTCAGTCATGAATGTAACATATCATCATAATAGTACTCCCCCATAGGAATATCATCAACATTCATGGTTCCAACCAATCTTCCAACAATCTCCCCAATCTTCCCACAAATACCCCCTATTACATCAATTTTAATTTCATTAACATGAATTGATGATTAAAAGAAATAGGTTGAGAGAAAAATCAATGTGAAATTCCTCTTAGAAGCCTGGAGAAGGAAATACCTAGATCATAATAAAATAAAATGTCCATTTGCAAAATGCATAACACTCCAACAGATAGATTAATCCTTTCATCAAATCATTAGCACAAAAATACATAACCCTTAGAAATCCATTACTTAAGAGGATAGAGATGGAGGTGTTGAACTCCAGAATGTTGAATTGAAATGAAAAAGCTCTAACAGAATTGTCATTGGAGACTCCTGAGGCCCTTTCACCCCTAGCTTACTTAGGGAGATTCCCAATACAATTGTGGCCCATATAGGAAACATTACAACATTAAGAAATATATGTCCAAAAAGAACATCTGAACTATCTAGCCAAAAACATCCCCAAATTGGAAGGGGTCTTATAAAATGCTTAAAGATACTCCATTAAATAATAGCCCATTTATTGCTAGAAGTAGATTGTTTAGCTTAAAGATACATTATTAATAATAATGAGATAGAGCGCTAAAGATAAAAAAGTATTCTTGAACATGAGCTAAACATGATTAGCTGAATTTTTTTTTGAAACTTACTACCAAAAGAAAACTAGATCTTGAAGGGAGATTGGAAAGACATTAATCATAAAAATTTAACCTATGACTCCCTTGACATGCCAAATTTTTAATGGGGCTTAGAATGAGAGTATTCGGCTAATAAGATTCAAAAATATAATTTTAAAATAATCATTTCCAAATCTATACAATCTATAAAGGCCACAAATATTCAGGATTCAACAAGGTCATAGTAATAGTCCATACTTAAGTTATGTAAATTCCAAACATCCACTTGTGCTAGTATCATATTTAAGAATTCCTATTAATCATTGAAATAAATTCTTACCGTTTAAGCAAGAAATATTACACACAAACACACACACATATACATACATATATATCTGAGTGTAAATGCATATATATGTATTTATGCATATATATATATATATATATATATATATATATATATATATATATATATATATATATACATATACATACATACATATATGTATATATAGATATATGTACATATATGTATACATATATACATATAAGTATATATATATATATATGTATGTATATATATATATATATATATATGTATATATATATGTACACACATATAGATACATACATATATATATTTGTATACATATATGTGTATATATATATGTACATATGTATATATATGTATGTATATATGTATATATATGTGTACATATATATACATATAATTATATGTATATACGTATACATATATACATACATATATATATACATATGTACATATATATGTATATATGTATACGTATATACATATAAGTACATGCATATATATGTATAAAGACACACACACACACACACACATATTTATATCTATATATATGTGTGTGTGTGTGTGTGTGTGTGTGTGTGTGTGTATCTGTGCACGTATGTGTGTGTATAACACCTAGATTATTCAAAATCTAAACAATAATTTGTACCACGAACAATTAATAAAGAAAAAGTTTTAAAATTTTCCATACTTTAATTATTCAAATTCCAGACATCCACTTGTAGTAGTATCATATTTAAGAATTCCTATTAACCATTGAAATAAATTTTTACCTTCTAAGAAAGAAATATTATATCATATATATAAATATATATATATATATATATACATAGATACATAAATGCATATATATATACATACATACATACATACATCCATATATACATATACATACATTTATATATGTATGTATGTATGTATATGTGTGTGTGTGTGTGTGTGTGTGTGTGTGTGTGTAACACTTGGATTGTTCAAAATTCAAACAATAGTTTGTACCATGAACAATTAATAAAGAAAAAGTATTAAAATTTTCCATACTTATTATGCAAATTCCAGACATCCACTTTTGGTAGTATCATATTTAAGAATCCTGTTAACCATTGAAATAAATTCTTACCTTTTAAGCAAGAAATATTACATTATATGTGTGTGTGTGTGTGTGTGTGTGTGTGAATGTATGTATGTATACATATATATATATACATATATACATACATAGATATATGTATGTATGTATGTATGTATGTATCTATATATATATATATATATATAACACCTAAATTATTCAAAATCTAAATAATAGTATATCCTATGAACAATTAATAAAGAAAAAGTTTTTAAATTTACGTAGAGTTGTCCATCTCAACTAGACTATGAGTTGAAGCTTAACAATAATATACTAAGATGGTATTTAATAGCTCTAGAAACCTATATATATTATTTATGAATGTAGGGTCCATTCAAAATTTAGACTACTAACTAGCCCATTAAAAAAATATAAATGAGAGTTTGAGAGTTATATTTTAAACAAAGCTTAGCATCAGTAATAGTTTTAAGGTTTTTCATAAGGTTCCTTTTGAGGATGAATTTATAACCAAAAAAGAACAGAAAAATAACTTAAGAAGTGCCCATTCTTTGAAAGCTTGTCAAAGGTCTTCTATGAGATCTCTCAGGGCTCACTCATGTAGAATCCCTTCCGATTCAAACTAGTGCTCCACCTAATCTAGATCAATGGGATCCAAGATGACAAAAAAGTAGAGGAGAAACCTAATGTTTCTTAGAACAATTCCCCTATCTAACTAGAAGCCTGTCAGGTCCTTAGTAAAGATAATTGAGTAAGTAGAAATAGGTTCCACCCTAATATTAAGTGGATTATAGTTAGTTACAAGATGAATGGTGAGGTCTCCTCTAATGTCAATAAGGATAGTGTTGAGATCTCCTACTGAATGGTTGTCAAATAATTCATGGTAGGGACTAGCTACAAGTTCATCATCAGTATAAAAATGGTGGACTACTACTATGAACATAGAAATTATGTTTGCATTAGAGAAGAACCTATTAGGACAATTGATATATTGGGTGCCTAAGCATTGTAGAACAAATCTCCAAATTAGCTTAATCCTAACAATGAAAAATTGCATGATTCTCTCAATCTTTATGAGCTTGTTGAAAGCCACAAGCCTAGGATAAGAGGTAAGCTTGCTCAAGCTAACCACAATTTTTGAATGCAAAAAAAATGACCAACATTCTTTAATAAATAGCTATGAAGAAAGGTTTTCCAACTTACTACTTATCTTAGGTGAATAAGTGTATTTAAGACCCATAGAAGGAGTGAAGTGATGCATACATGGAAGGTGCTTTCCACCTTATTTAAGTATTAAATGATCCTTCTTTAGAAGTACATCCAAGATTAAATTTACATAAAAAGACTAAAATAATAAAAGATAGGTTTAAAAGGTGGATCCCCAAAAAAAACCTTTATTAAAAGCTAGTGAAAATACCTAAATTATCGAATATAACAAATGTCTAGTCATATTAAATTCACTTGATATTAAGTTATTTTCAAAATAAAGCAATGTAGGGAAGAAAAAATAAAGACAAAAAAGTGTTAGGAATTTAGAGAAAAGAAAAAGATTAGAGAAGAATAAAAAGTGACCAGGGTAGAAAGGAAGCAAGGTAAGAAAAAAGACTTTAGTACTTACTACCTATCTTTAACCTTCAAGTTATCTTAGTAGTCTTACATTCTTGCAATATCTAATAAAATAAGACATAATTGTTATCATGGGGTAGAATATGAAGATTTCTCAAGAAGTCATTCCAACTTAGAAGGTCTTCTAACTAAATACTATGAGAAATATTGGTCTTATCTGAGCCATAAACTCCTTCATTTTCCAACTGATCAACCAAAGTGTTCCCTTGTCTATAGATATGGTTCATTTTAATTTTCTTAAAAGTTGAGAGGAACTCTAATTCTTTAGCCAAAAAAGATTCCAATTTCTAGTTACAAATGGATCACTTGTATAGGGCATTAATGACTATGGTTGAGTCAACTTTAATTTTAGTGTTTTGAAATTTGAATATTGAATAGAGCCAAAGGTCTCTCACCAAGTCTTTTAGCTTTTCCTTATTGTTGGAAGAAAATATAATGAACTTGCAACTTTTGATTAAATATCACCCTTGGGATCTCTTGGGTACCTCTGAGAAGCTTCATTAAAGTTGATTTTTATCCAACCTTCTTGGGGAGGGGTCCATCCACAATTATCCCTTTCATTTTTTTCATTTCCTTTCCTTATGAAAGAGGGGATTTTTAGTCCCAACCACCTACCTTGCATAGAATAATCCCACTAATTCATGGATTTTGGGATCCTCCATTATTGCATATCTTACTATTAATAACTTCAATGATCAAAGTTTCTATTTTAACAACAAGTTGTTGATAGTTCATCTTCGTATATCTATATATGCTTCTATTCATTTCCTTCCATATTCCCATAGAATTGTGGAGGAGATATAATTTATAAACCCTTGAAAATGTTCTCCTTATGCAAGATGGGCCAAGATAAGAAAAGAGATCATATGGAATTAGGTAGAGCTGATTTCTAAGACATATTTTTGAAGAACAAATTATAACATTGGCTAGCATAGTCATAATTGACTAATAAATAGTTAGGATACTTGTTCTTTTCACAAAGTGGACAGCGAAGCGGGCCTTCATAGCCCATTCTTCTAAATTCATTAGTAATTGTAATTTTTTCTTGAAGGGTGAGCCATGAGAAGGCCCCTACCTTAAGGAGTCAAAGGGCATCCCAACACAAGATCTAAAGTAGTTCCACCTTAGGGAAATTTATACATTCCATTAAAAAATTATAACCCTTTTTCACAGTATATTCCCCTATTTCAGACCCATCCCATATTATTTTATCTTCTCTATTTGTTCAGGCTAAGGTTCTATTTTTAAGAATGGACATCACCATATTCTTCTCATAGTGTGGGGCCCTAAGATTGTGGAAGGATTTCCAATGCCAACCCTCTAGGGAATATTTATCTATGACCACAAAGTTACTTAGGAAAGGGTCCCAAAATTCTTCTAGGATATCTCAAAGTAAAAGAAAATTACCTAACTTATTAATAATAGGGTATCCCTCCTAGAGTTCAGCCCAAAATATTACCTTCTCTCCATTTACTAATTTTTGTGTAATTTTTTCTAAGATAATAGATCTACATTTGATCATGAAATTCCAAATGCCTAATCCCATCGAAGGATTTTTAACTCTAAAGAGATTTAGAAGATCCAACAAATCATGATATTTATTGTAAAGGATTCTGGCCCATTTTAGATGAGGGTTTCTAAACATTCTCTGTATCAAAATTTCCCCAAGTGTTGAATGTTGATCTTTGATGTTTCTTATCCAAAAACCTCCATTATCCTTAGGCCTTCATACCTTATCCCAAGCCAATAATGGTAATTTCCTTTTGTTATCAGAGCCTTTCCAAAAGAAATCTTTGAAATTTTTATTTAAGGAATCTCTATTCTAAATAGGCTAGGATAGACATTGAGAGATAATATATAGGTATGCTTGTTAACACTAATTTTACCATAGTGATTCCCCCGACAATAGAAAACCATTTATCTTTCCATGATTGAATTCTTGTCTTGATCTTAGTTATTAAATTAACCCAACTAGCTAATTTTTTTCTCCCTATTTCTAGCTCAAACCCAAGATATTTAAAGGTGCCCAGTTTGATATTGAAGATTTTTTGGATACATGCTTCTAAAGAGGAGGTGGTGTTAGAAAACAAGACTAATAATTTTTCTAGGTTGATATCTCAATCAAATACTACTATGTGATTATTAATAATGCTTTTAAGGGTTTTGGCTTCTAAGATCCTTTCTTCATCAGGCAACATTGTGTCATCTACAAATTGTTGATGGGTAGTGGGATCCTCCTCCCATTTCTGGTTGAATTCCTTTAAGAAGGTTTTTAGAGAAACTCATTTGGAGTTCACTTCCTAGGATTTAGACATAAGAATAAAAAAGAATAAAGATAGAGGATTCCCTTGCCTTAGTCCCCTTGGTGAAGAAAATAATCCTTCTGGGGTTCCATTTACAAGAACTAAGAATCTAGGAGTGGAGATGCATTCATACATAAAGTTGATCCATGGTTTAGTAAAGCCATATGATTGGAGTCATTTCTAGATAAAATACCAAGTTTAATTTATCATAGGATTTACTAATATTGAAATTTATGGGCATTCTAGGTTTCATAGATAATTGTAGAGAATGTTTTAATTCCTAAGCTATTACCACCCCATCACAAATAGATCTACTAGGAACAAAACCTGTTTGTTCTTTGTTAATGAGATATGGAAGAAGATTTTGAATTCTTCTTGCTAAATTTTTTGTTGGTAGTATAGTTTATTGTAGAGAGATATTGGTCTATAGTCTTTAAATATTTCAAGAGATTCCTATTTAGGTATTAAGCTGTAAAAGTGTGACTAACTTCCCTTAGGAGCTCCCCTAAATTGTAGACTCCTTCCAAAGCCTCTATAACTTCATCTCCTAAGAAATGCAAACATTTTTGGAATAAAAAAAGCTGGGAAGCCATCTAGGCTACGAGATCTATCCCAATTCATTTGTTTTAGAATGTTTTCTACTTCATCCCTAGTAAATTTTCTCAAGAGTGCTTTGTTCTGCTCTAGAGTTATTAGATTACGAATGTTATTAAGGAATTATTTCTAATTGATGTTGAGGAATTGTCATTAATAATTCTCTCAAAAAAGGAGGAAGTCTCCTTTCTCACCCCTAAGGTGTTTTTGATGATCAATCATGTCTTGGTTTGGATCCTGGTAACCTTATTTTTTGCTTTGCAAAGCATCATGCTATTATGAAAAAAGAAAAGAAAAGAATTCTTATCTCCTTCTTTGAGCCAAGACTCTAGATTTATGCCTCCAATGAATTTCTTCCTTGGCAATAATATATTTTTAAATTTTAATTTAAAGGGATTTTCCTATCCCTATAGCAATGACTTCTAGGGTAACCCATTCTAGTTCTACTTCCACGTACCCTTTTTGATCAAAGATGTTTCCTAATGATGATTTATTCCATTAAATGATATGGTTCTTAATAAATTTTAATTATTTAACTACTTTATACATTTTGGATCCTGAGACTTTTGCTTCCCTCCACTAGAGTTCTAGAGGGGGTAGAAGAATTTCTCAAATTTAAATAGATTTCTAGCTAGTGGTTCTCCCATAAATATATTAAGGAGAATAGGGAAATTATCTAAGCCTGAGAAACATAGGGTTTCAAATTTAAGATAGGAAACTTGATTTGGGAAGTTACCCTAGGAGAAGAACCTATCTAATCTTTCTGTTATTTGATTGAAAGCTTATCTTCTATTGTTCTAGGTGAGGGATTTGTCTACTAAGGAACCTTCCAACAAAGAGTTGGAGTTGATCCAATTATTAAAATCTATAGATGTTTGAGGCAATTTTGATAATCCTCCTATTTTTTTCTAGGATGAAATGACAACATTAAAATCACTTCCTAGGATACAAAATTGAATAAGGGCTTAAATATTAGTGCTAATTCTTGCCAGACCTTCCTTCTATCAAGATTTGAGATAGGGCCATACAAATTAAAGGGTGAGAAAGCCAAATTTTAATTGAGATCCTTAACTTTAGCCAACATCCAATTCTTTTTAACATTGTGATAATGTTGCAAGGGTTCCAAATAAAGGCCAAGCCTCCTGAGGCACCTTCAGTTGGGATTCCCTATATACATTTGAATCCCAATTTCTTGTTAAATTTAGATAATTCTTCTAAGTTCATTTTAGTTTCTTATATAATAGCCATGTTAGTTTTATATTTATGAAGACAACACTTGAGAAGATGTTATTTCTTAGGGGCATTAAGGCTCCTAACATTCTGATGCAGGGGACTCCCCTTAATACCATAAACTCGTAACAAAAACAAAGAAATAATAGTAAATGTTAGAACAAAATATGGATTTCTTATTATCACCACAAATGTGGAATTAAAAAATTCTCAATTATAATATGCTAACCCAAATAGGTACCTTCATTACAATAATATGCAAGACAGTCATGCAAACTATCACCCAGAGTTGTCCTAGACAATGTTTGGGGCTTTCTTAAATAAGTAGTTTTATGCCACCTAGGAAGTCCTAGACAATGTTTGGGGCTTTCTTAAATAAGTAGTTTTATGCCACCTAGGAAGGTTCTAGATGCTCAAACTTAATACCTAGGGCCGATAGACCCTAATAATACAAATAGAGTTGGCCAAATACATATTTAACAAACTATTTTAGAAATTTTGGTAGTCCAACTTTTGAAGGCCATAACTCATGAACCATTGCTCTGATTGGCTATTATAACCACTTTTTAGAAACACCAGATCCTTATCTCTTGGCTTAGAATAGTGCTAGCACCCTTCCATCAAGTTTTTAGACCTCACTTGGGCACTCCAAGGCCTCCAATGGTGAGATTGAAGCTAGAGCAATGAGATTTTTATAGTAGGCTTATATCTCTAAAATGAACCTTCCTGTAGAAAATGAGAACATGTTGAGCTTGTATGACAAAATTACTAAAAATAGAAAGTTCCCATAAATAGTAACCACCCTATCTATTAGTCCTTATTAAAATAGAAATGACTGAAAATAAAATATTTTTTGGTGATGCAAGATTGCCCTTACACCCAGGATGCTCCTACACTAGACAGCTGAGGTTATTTGAGAAGTGGCCTCGTCATGTCTTAGGTGTTCAGAGGAAAACCAAGACAGTTGACCTCCTCCTTTGCTAGCCAAGATGAATCCTCAATTGGTCTCCCTTTCCATTTGACTAGATAGTCCTCATATGCTCTATTTTTGGTACTTTTCCCAATACGAATGTCTAGTATCTCCTCAATCTCCTTGGTAGATAAACTAGCTATTGGAATGCTCCACTACACTTCTGCAACTTCATCTCCATCACCTCCTTCATAATACTGTGTCAAATCTAAAATATTAAATATTGGTGAAATATTCAATTCAGCAAGCAACTCTACTTCATATGTATTTCCATAATCATGCCTCTTCACTATCTTGCATAATCGTAACTTCTTCATCTTTAGCTTATTATATGTACTTACTAGAAAATGCTCCTTTCTCAAATGAGCCATGACTTCATCTCCAATCTAAAATTCCTTATATATCCTTTTCACATCTACCTTAGCCTTATACTGTGTGTTCATCTTTATGATGTGCTTCCTCACCTCCTTATGGATGTTCTTCAAATGTTTAGCAAAATCTTCTACTTTAGCACTACTTATCTCTCCCTTATCCAACTTCCTCAATTTAGAGACATTTCTGGGACTACTCCCGTATACAATCTAGAATGGTGATTTACCAATACTCCCATTGATAGAATTATTATATGCAAATTTTGCTTGTGGTAAAATTATATCCCATCCTTTTGGTTTATCTCCAACCAAGCATCTCAACAAGTTTCCCAAACTATGATTCACAGCTTCTGTCTGTCCATTAGTTTGTAGATGATGTGATGAACTGAACTTCAAATTTATCTTCAACTTCTTCCACAATTTACACCAAAAATACCCAAAAAATTTGGTTTCTCTATCTAAAACTATACTCTTTGGTAGACCATGTAATCTCACCACTTCTCTGAAAAAACACTCTACTACATGAACAGCATCATTAGTCTTCTTGCAAGGAATAAAATGTGCCATCTTTGAAAACTTGTCAACCACCACAAAAATAGAATCATGCCCACGCTGTGTCCTCAGTAATCCAAGAACAAAACTCATGGTTACATACTCCCACAACTTCTTTGGTATAGGTAATGGCTGATACAACCCTATATTTTTCTTCACTCCTTTTTCCATCGAACATACTTGACAACTTTGCACAAACTTCGTCACATCTTGCTGTAACTATGGCTAGTAATAATTTTCAGCAATCAAAGCTATAGTTTTATCTCTGCCAAAATGTCTTGCCAATCCTCCACTATGCTTCTCCTTGATGAGGTTCTCTCTCATTGAACTTCTTGGAATGCACAACTGGCTTCCTTTGAACAACATATTATCTTGGATCATAAAATCTAACCACTTTGTCCTATCAAGTGTAACAAGTTGTGTACAAGCATTCCATGCTTCACCAAAACTAGGATCATCTGGATATAATGTATTAAGTTCCTTGAACCCAACCACCTCTATCTACATTTCTATTAGCAAAAGTTTTCTTCTACTAAGAGCATCTACAACTTTGTTAGACTTCCCACTTCTATGTTTCAAAAAATATATATAACTCTTCAAAAACCCAACCCACTTTAAATACCTTAGGTTCAATTTTCCTTAACTATTCAAATATTGCAAAGCTTGATGATCAATATATAAAAAAAAACTCCTTGGGAAGAAGATAGTGTCTCCACTTCTTCAATGCTTGAACTATAGCATAAAATTCCTGATCATAAACATAATATTTTCCTTTTTCATCTTTCAACTTCTCATTGAAATATGTAACTAGTTTACCTTCCTGGTTCAAAATAGCTCCTATTGAAGTACCACTAGCATCACAGTCTACTTGAAACACCTTGTTAAAATTATGAAGTGCTAAAACAAGCTACTCAGTAATTTTACGTTTCAACAAATTGAAACTCTTATCTACTCCTATAGTCCACTTAAACTCTTTCCTATCTCCTCTCATTGTTTCAGTCAAGGGTCCACAAATACTGGTATAACTTCTCATGAACTTTCTATCAAATGTAGCCAATCTATGAAAAGATCTTACCTCTGTTGCACTCCTTGGAGTAGGCCATTCAAGGATAGCCTTCACTTTCTCTGGGTCTATTTTTAGACCTTCTCCTAAGACTACAAATCCCAAGTACACCAACTCCTTTACAAAATTGCACTTCTTTAGGTTTATCAACAACTTTTCTTCCCTCAACTTTTCAAACACCTTGCAAATATGAATCAAATGCTCCTCGAATGTCTTACTAAAGCTCAATATATCATCTAGATAGACAATGAAAAACTTACCTAGAAACTCCTCCAGTACCTCACGTGTGAGCCTCATGAAAGTGCTCAGTGCATTGATTAGCCCAAAATGCATGACTAACCACTCATATAATCCTTCCCTTGTCTTGAAAAAAGTCTTTCACTCATCACCTTCTCTAACACGAATCTGATGGTAACCACTCCTTAGATCTATCTTTGTGAAATACTGAGCTCCACTCAAATAGTCCACAATATCATCCATCCTCAGTAAAGGAAATCTATACTTGATTTTGATCTTGTTGATAATACAAGAATCTATGCACATCCTCCATTCTCCATTCTTCTTTGGTGCTAACATTGCTAGTACAACACATGGACTCAAACTCTCTTGAATCAAGCCCTTCTACAAAAACTCATGAAATTTCTTGTTCAACTCTTCACTTTCTACAGGTGTCATTTTGTGCACTGACATGTTTGGAAAATTGACTCCTAGAACCAAATCCATCTAGTGACTAATTTTCCTCATCAGGGGCAATCCATTAGGTACATTATCTAATACAATATCAAAAAACTCTTCCAACATATCCAAGTACCTCCTCTACTTTTTTACTATATTTAGAAAATATAGAAAAACACATATGCTCATGTTTCATACCTTTAATAAACTCTTTCCATCAAAAAAACATATTCTAGCAACACTACATAAATTTTCTTCTTTATCCTTCAACAACTTCAACTTATGTTTCACTCCATCCTTAGTTAAAGTGTAGGTATTTGCTTGCCCATCATGTACATCATGCCTATCAAACTGCCATGGCCTACCCAACAAAATATGACATATGTCCATAGGTATGATATCACATAGTACCTCATCCTAGTAGCTCCCAATCTTGAACTTCACTATGCACTGCACATTGACCATAACCTTGTGGTCATCTTCCATTCAAGCAATACAGTATGGATGTGGGTGTTTCTGTCTCTTCAGCTTCAACTTGGTGACCATCATTTCTGACACTAGATTGTCAGTGCTTCCACCATCAATGATCACATTACAACACTTATCTTCACATCTGCACCTTATGTGAAACAAACTCCTTCTTTGATTAGGTTCATTCTCACGACTTAGTAGGACTCTTTTTTTAACTAGGACTTCTCCTCTTTCAACATCTTTAGAATGTGAGGATCTAGCATCTTCATCGACATGTGCAACTCTCACTTGACCTTTTGTTCTTCAATTTTTCCTTCCTTAGCACTGGGTACATTCAAATGATCTATGCAATTCTTCTCTACAGTGAAAACATTTTCCATGAAATCCTTCTCTTCTAGATCGTTCTCCTTTGGCTCTTCCTCTTTGATCTCTATTGTTCTAATCATGGAAATAATTGGAATTGTTTCCCCTTTGGTTCTAGTTGCTACTTCTAGCCTTATCCTTGTTCTTCTAATCATCATTATGGCCTCCATAAGATTGTCCACCAGATCTTCCACCATGACCTCTTCCACTATTCTTATTGTCAAAATTCTTGCTTAGTTTCTCCTCAACCCTTAGGGCAAACTGGTGTGCCTCCTCAATACTACTCATTGAACTAGACTTAGCTCATCCTAAATGCTTGGCCTTAACCCATTAA
This sequence comes from Cupressus sempervirens, assembly GCA_028749045.1. NCBI lineage: Eukaryota > Viridiplantae > Streptophyta > Pinopsida > Cupressales > Cupressaceae > Cupressus > Cupressus sempervirens. The sequence continues at coordinate 700,010,377 of CM053789.1, read as the reverse complement.
GATAATGGGAAACTTTCTCCTTATTAGCTTTTGCATGTTCAATTCTAATGAGAACTCGGTAGAACTCTTTAGTATACTCTTGAATAGATTTTCCCGCTTTCTTCATTCCTTGCATCTTCTTTAAAAAATCAAGCTCATAATCCATAGGAATGAACTGTCACTTCATTTTAGCTATCATCCAATCCCATCTGGTGATTTTTTCCTTTCCCTTTCTATTTCACTCAAACTAAATCTCTTGCCACAATATCTTTCCATGTCCCTTTAGTTTTGCCTTCACAAACTTGACCCTATTTGAATCCTCAATATCTTCATACTAAAAGTACTCCTCTAGTTCATTAATCCAATCGATCAGCTTCTCTAGGTTAAGATTTCCTAAATATGTGGGAACCTCAAACTTAGGTCTTTTTCTAATGTTCAAGATGGCCCTAAAAATCCCCTCTTCCTCTAAATTTAGAACTGCATATACCTCATAATTTTCTTCTACTTTATCCTCATCCTCAGTTTTATCTCTTATAGGAAGATTTATTCCTCTTTGCATTTGTTCTTCCAATACTTGCATTTGTCTTTGGAGGGCTTGGAAACCTTGAGGTGAAACACCTACAACTCTTCTACCATGCTCTCTTCATGGAGGCATTTTGTGCTTTTGTTAAAACCCTAGTGCAAACTACCTCACAATTGCTAATCTATCTACATGCTTAGCCCAAACCATGGTCTTGGTGTAGACTACCTCACAATCAGTGATCTTTCCACACACTCAAGAACTCTAGCTTTGATACCACTTGATGCAGGGGACTCCTCTTAATACCATAAACTCATAATAGAAACAAAGAAACAATAGAAAATGCGAGAACAAAATATGGACTTCTTATTATCACCGCAAATGTAGAATTAAAAAATTCTCAATTACAATATGCTAACCCAAAAGGGCACCTTAGTTACAGTAATCTACAAGATAGTATTGTGAACTATCACCCAGATTTGTCCTAGACAATGTTTGGGCCTTTCTTAACTAGGCAGTTTTATGCCACCTAGGAAGGTTCTAGATGCTCAAACTTAATACCTAGGGCTAACAGACCCTAACAATACACATAGAGTTGGCCAAATACATCTTTGACAAATTATTTTAGAAATTTTGGTAGTCCAAGTTTCAAAGGCCATAACTCATGAACCATTGTTCCAATTGGCTATTATAACAACTTCTTAGAAATCCCAACTCCTAATCTATAGGCTCAGAATTGTGCTAGCACCCTTCCATCAAGTTTTTGGACCTCATCTATGCACTCTAAGGCCTCCAACAATGAGGTTGAAGATTTTTCTACAAATTTTTCTATAGAAAATCTGCAATAACTTCGCTGATGCTTAAGATGGAGCAATGAGATTTTTATGGTAGGCTTATATCTCTAAAATGAACCTTTGTGTAGAAAATGAGAACATTCTGAGCTCGTATGAAAAACTTCCTAAAAATAGCAACTTCCCATAAATAGTAACCACCCTGTCTACTAGTCCTTATTAAAATAAAAAAAACTGAAAATAAATATTTTTGGGTGATGCAAGATTTCCCTTACACCCAAGATGCTCCTACATCACATTCCAAGATAGGACTGACATGGCCCACCTTGGAAAGGTTGTTCCCCTTCCCTTGCTCAAAGAGATTAGTTAATTTGTGTTGCCTTTGAGCTTTCACTTCCTAAGATCTTAGTTCATTCAGGGATTTCCTCCCCCTTTTAAAGAATTTATTTCTAAGCTAGGAGAGGCTAAGGATGCATCTTTTTTTTTTAATGCCTCTTAACTTTTCTAACTCTTCCGTTTCTACCAACTTATCATGAAGATTTTTATAGTTTAACCTTCACCTCCTAGGGTAAGCAATTGATCAATACACACCCACTTTTGATAATCTAAGCCATCCTTGACATCATCTTCTATAAAGGTTTTAATTGTTTCCTCTACCAACTTTTCACAAAGACGTGTTTTTCTTCTTTGCTTACCCTTTTGAGAGAGGATCCCCTACTCTTAGAGAGGGAGGACCCTTCTTTAGAATGAGAGCTATGAAACCTATCTACCTAAGCTTTATTAATTTGATTGCCCATGTTGGTGGGTTATTTTAGAGATTTCTTAGGAATTCTCATAGGGTCAAAAACTAGGATATTATCATAATTTTGGATCCCCATTTTATTATCCTCTTTCATAGGAAGAGAAGAGCATCCTTTGAATCCCCATTTTATTTTCCTCTTTCATAGGAAGAGAAGAGAATTGTCCATAATTGGAAGGATTCTTCTCCTAAGAATAGAGAATCCTCCTCCCAAATGGTTTAGAGAAGCATAGAAACCCAAATTACAACCTTTACATAGGCAAGAAAATGATTCCATAGAGTCATTTCAAACTCCCTCAAAAGTTTCTTTGGATCTAGTGAGGGAATAGTAGGAGAGCTCGCCCTTGGAGAGGAACTACTAATCTTTGACCAATATTTTTTGGTCAAATTAATCTTGTGAAATGTGACTTTAGAACTATTATTGTTAAGGCTGGCTAGTGCCATAATAGATGACCCTAACAGGAACACCATAATTTTTGGATTAAGATAATATATAGACTGATTTGTGATCATTCTAAGGGGTTTAAGAGAGGAATCACTCACATTAAGATCAACCAAAATTTTGACATCCACAAAGTTCTAGAATTTTTCTTCTAGGCCCCTAAAATTCCCTAGCAGTCCCCAATTTGTCACAAAATATCCTCATGGAGGAGCTCCATAACAATTTTTTTGAAAGAAACCCATTTCGTAATTTTTTTACTATCAACTATTTTAGTATTAAAATTAGGTCTTTGTTCTATAAATTTAACATGTTGACATTCCAAAAAGAGTGGAACTTCTTTAATAAATTTATCTCTAAGCTCTTTCATTTCTTAGTAAATAAAGACTGTATTATTAGAGAGGCCAAATTTTAATACTTACTTGGTCTCCCAACACTGAGATTATTTGAATGAAGAATTTTGTGGGGATGGGGCTCAAAATGCTCCATTTTGCAAAAAAATCTTGAGATCCACATTGTTTCCATTATTTTTTTTGTATTTCTGTTATTGATGATCAGGGTTTGGAAATCCTTAACTTAGAATGAGTGGTGTTTACCACTTGGGCATTGCCCTATTACAATTATGGTTCTAGGGATTTTTTACATGATGATTAGAGCTAGCATTAGGTATTCATTGCAAAAGTGAATCAAAATTTTTTATTGACAATATTTTCCCTAACAAAATAGAATTTTATCTCATTCCAATCGAGGGGATTTGTGTCAAAACCACCACAAATTCTTGTTTCTAGCTATCCTTGAATGTTGTGCCCTATCTTCAATTGGAGCCAAAGTATAGGCGCAAAAATAGTTTCCTCCATTCTTCTCATTTAGGAAGGATGATGGATCTGATTAGGATGATATTTTCATTTTTAAGTACAAGTACAATTTTAATTTATTGTTCTATTATTATTTTCATTTTTATTTTAAATCACACTCAATAGCCTATAGTTAAAAATAAATTTAAGTTAATTAGTTAACATCAATTCAATAGAACAAGAAAGACTTTATAATCATTATTTTCTTTTTTCTTTACAATATTTTATTTAATATTCTTCATATTCTTTAATCAATATTTTAAAATGAACATATATCTACATTTTCTTTAATTCAACTCTTAATAATAATAAAATACCAATCAAAATTTTAGATTAAACCAAAAAATTATAAAATTATAAATTGAATAAAACATTATTACTTACGTAATCTAAATATATTGCATTACATTTATTTCATCAAATAATATTAATAACTTTTACATTTCTTCTTTAGTAATTTTTTATTGATCCTTTATTTAGTAATGAAGAGATTCAAAAAAAATCATATATAATCACTTCAATTTATATTTTTATCTATGATACAAATCACAGGTAGTAGTGTATAATTAAAATTAAAAATGAATATGCTTACCTAGATTGTTGCTAAAACAAGTCTTTCATAATATTTTTAATTTCTTAAGTAAATTAGTTTACATCATTTTACTAAAAGAAGAAACGCTTCATAATCATTGATTTTTTTGTTCCTTCATTGTATTCTTTTATTCAATCTTCTTCATTTTTCAATCAAAAACTATTTTTTGAAATTAAATTAGTAGGCATAAAATCCATGGATATGAGCTCAAAAATCCTCTCAAGAATTATGGGTTTGTGGTTTAGCAAAGCCAATTCAAAGGAGAAGGTGAGGAAATATATGCACATAGACTCATCCTCACTAAATATTGCTTCTTTAAACCACAAGTAAGTCAAGTTTAGTTGTATAAGATCAATTGTTCCAGTTTTCATGATTGGTGCAACCATCCTTCATGAAACCTCTCAAGGTTAGCTCTCAATGTATTCATCTAATTCTACAGAATCTAATTTTGAAATGGTTTTATTATTTTGTATGTTCTTTTTCTTTCTTTTGTTGAAGTTATTACTTAGCTAGATCAATTGGCATGAAAGATTGAAGGTTTGGTAACTATTGAATGTCCTTACACAAGATATAATGTCATTTCCAAGTTAGATAAATTTGTAAGCCTTTGAAAGAAGAAGTGAAGACCATAATGTTTATGGATTGTAGATTTGAAAATCAATTGCATGTGTATTGTATTCAAGATTAATCTTCACTTTTTTAATACCTACAATGGATGTCTAACTTTCCATAAATAAATTCTGGGTATATCCTAGTTCAAGATTTTGTCAAATGGTTGTCTCAGTCCTGTCTTGGGTACCTCAAGTTCTAGTGAATTATTTTCTCTTTTTTTTTCGAAGTTAATACTTGGTTAGATCATTAGAAAGAGCATTGTAATGCCCTGCCAAGGGATCCAAAGAATTAACCTAGAATTTCATTAAGTTTGGTAGCATTTTTTATTTTTTTTTAAACATGAAAGTAAATACCACAAATAACTTATACACCATAACAGAAGAAATAGCAATGACCATCTAAAAGTAAACATAACATTCATCATGGATTACATTCTTTAAGGATCCCTTAACGTTGAATTACATCTAAATCAACTAACATTATTGAAACCATCTAATACAACAACCACATGAAATAATAATGATAAGTCCAATGCTTATACATTACATTTCTAAATGCTCAATCATCCACTATACATGTCATAGGGTATGAAAATCTTAAAAGAATATAAATACGTGAAATATGGTACATCATCCTATTCTAATCAATGATACATCAAAGCAAAGATAATCACATGATACACATGATACACCATCATAGAAGATATAAATAGCCATCATAAAGATCAAACATAATAAACTAAGTGCACAGTTCCTCCCAACCGTTAATAGCATTATTAGACCATCGTGGATCCTAGCCATCCCTCCGTGCGTAACATTCCAAACTACCAAAGAGATCATCGATATTAGCATAGTAGGAATGTCACAACTAACATATACTATATCATATGCAAAAAGTAATCTAACATGCAAATATAAGCATAATATAAAATCATCTTACATATGCTAATCATCAATGAAAGGATACATATCCACCATCATGCACACATCAGCCACGATGTCTCAATGAATCTCAAATGATAAGAGTGGAAAAAACACTACCACCCGACCGCGTGGTACCTAAGTGGTCCACTCCCACCATCCTGAGGAGATAATCTCAAGTCCCAAATAGGCTATCCAAAAACACATAGCATAAATCTCTATAAGTCCAAGAATCCTAAAAGTATACTAACTCAAAGGTTCCAATCACAAAACCGACATCTAATCCCAGAGGCACACAAAGCCATGTAGGAACCTACTATGCAAGCAAGAAAGTGTCATCACATATATCATGTACAAGCTATCCTAGTAGTTAGCTAAACTCCATGGGTCCATATTGATCCTCATGCAGCCAGTAGTATCCTCTCATACTAACCAGGCATACTATGGAATGGAAGGTCGCAACCATGCGTTCTCTCTACTCCCATCTTAGTCTGTACAACCACTTGAGGCATCGGCGAGAACAAAACTATAATCTTTTTAGGTTCATTTAGTTAGTATTAGGTGTGAATGTTTTCACTTTTTAACCAACTCACAATGAATTACCCTAGTAGCCTCTTAGGGCCCCGGCCACCATTGCAAGCCACTTCCCAACACTAAGTGCAGATAACCTACCCTAAGCTCATGGAATCATAAATCTCAAAATCACAAATGATAATCCATAATAAAATCATCAAATATGCATAAAAGCATCAAATCTCCATGAACAAGCATCCATAGAAAATCATGACTGCAACAGCTCTATATTGGCAACTAAAGCGTCACTGCTAATCAAAAGTATCCATTGGTTCTCAATAACCAAAATATATCTCAATCATACTGATCGAAGACTCCAAAATGGTTGAGTCAAAAAATGTCACAACATGACATCATAAAATAAAATTTTAGTCCCATCATGGCAACTAGAAAATAACCAAGGATAACTGATCGATGAACCAAAAATGGTTAAGTCAAGTGTCTCATACATAAGAATCTCAACTAAAACAATTAGTAATACAAAATTACATAGAGAATTCCATCACATAACCATGGTTGGGTTTATAAAGATCGAGATTAAAACATCATCATGACATCACAATCACATAACCCCCAAGCCTCTAGTAGATGTCCTATAACTAGTCAACACTAGTCAACCCAAAACCCAAAAAAATAGCATAAAGAAAACATAATGCAAACACATGTTTTGGTTTTGCTAAATTTACATCATTGAATTAAATGTAGAGGTCTTAGTTTATGTTCCAAGTTGGATAATGAATGGAGAAACATTTTGTATGTTTTTCCTAGCCCATGCAATTGTTGATAGATAAAAGTTCTTCCCTCTAACTCTTAGAACTCAATTATCTAAATGTTTTTAAGAATATACATTATATGTTATTCTAGTATTGAGTTATCATTCTTCACTAACTCAATTTATAATATTGAGAAGGGCTAAAATATTTGATAACTTAAATGTTATAACTTTTAAATTTACCTTAATTAGACTAAATTCTAATTAAGTAATTTTGATTAATTAAAACCCATATTATTTATTTAAAACTCTAAATAACTGTGAATATTAAAATTTCATTATTATTACATATATATACATATATATACATACATACATATATATAATAAATAACATACAAATATATTTACTAATGTATATAACAATTAATATTTAATTCTTAATACAAAATCGAATTATGTTTAATCGACTTATAAAAATGTTGAATGTATTTATAAACAAAGGCGAGTTTATACTCGCACCACCATTTATATATGGTAGCGCCGTGCAACCTGCCTCTGTCGCAGGGCCTGCGATGGTAGTCGCAGTACCTGCGACAGCAGGCCCGCTGCCGACGGCTCTAAAGAATGTGTCAGGTGGAATAAAAACCCCACCCTTCTTAAAAACAAAGGTTTTAAAAACAACAATTCTGCATACGTTTTGCATACGAATATATTTTTCACAAATCGTTTACTATGAATGATTTTAGAAATATAAATATATATATTTTTTGAAAAACGTTTCAAATAACGATTTTTCATATATAATTTTTAAAGAAACGTTTGTAGATTCATTTTAAAAGAACTTACATATACATACATATATATATATATATATATATATATATATATATATATATATATATATATATATATATATATATATATATATATATATATATATATATATATATATATATATATATATATATATATATATATATATATATATATATATATATATATCTGTGTATTCACAGAATTTAATTAAGTATCACAACATATATATATATATATATATATATATATATATATATATATATATATAATGTGTGTGTGTGTGTGTGTGTGTGTGTGTATATATGCAGATACGAAAATATAAACATGTATATTTTACAATGAGCATATACACAATCTATTTAAAGATTCTAATTTTTAAAATTTTCCTATAAGCTATTTGATATCTAAATTTACCCAATGGTTTTCTAATGGATTTGGCTACAATTTAAACCCTAGCCCCGTGTTCTCTTCAGATCTATGCATACAAAGTTTTCTCAAATAAATTTTAGCTACCCATATTGAGAATGCATACAATTAAAATAGGAAAATCCTTAGAAAACATATGGAAGACACGAAGAAGACAGGGAATGCAAGATGAGAAAATAGCATAAGTAAAATCACAAGAATCTACCCAAATTTTGATGCTAATTCGCTCTTCCTCAGAAAACCCGTAGAGCAAGCTTCTCCCTTCTCCAAAATTCTCGAGTCCTACAATGCTCCAAATGCTCTCCAAATGCTATGTCTAAGCTTCAAGGAATGCCTGAATATAAAGAGCTCTCAGGAAGCACCTAGAATGTCTTTAGAAACAGCCAGAAGGTGTCACCAACTAAACATGTGTCTTTTCCAACCTTCTAGATGAGTCATAAGGTTGTAGACACCATGTGCTTAATTGATGCACTAACCCCCGCGTTGTTGACATATGAGAAATGAAAAGGTGTGTTAACTCCTAGGAAAATTATAACTCTAATTTACTTTTTATATAACTTCTATTTAATTTTTTAGAACTATCATTTTAATTTTTACAACTTTTATTATTATTATTTATTTATTACTTTATTATTATTTTATAATTATTATTGATTATTAATTTCTAATTTTCTTTTATTTAATTCTCAATTAATCCTCATTTAATTAATTATAATCAAAATATCAAAGATCATGATATTTTATATTAATTTTCTCAAATAATTAATTTATTATTTAAATCTATTTATTAAGACTTAATTAATAGAAAATTCACCATAGACCTCCAAGATAAAATATGAAAACCCATCATAGAGCAATTCACACAAAATCAGTCTAAAGGGTTAAAAATCACGAAATATGTCATTCGACACATTTAGTGGGTAAAACATCCAAATACTTATCGAACCTCACTAGGAAAAATGGTTTAAGGGTTTGGGATTTGGACTTGAGAATTCATCTCCCTTCTCTTATCATTGAGATAGTATAATAGGGTACACTCATCCTGGCGATTCAGGTAAGTCGATACTCGGTACCTGCAACCTGCATAAAAACTATGCATGTAGATACAATATATATAATGCTAAGCTCAATAGGCAATGGTAGGAAGTGGTGCATCGTGTAGATGCTGGCTAGTAGGTGACTATGACTCCCTTCCTTAACCATATCAAAAATGCCATACAATAAGAAAACATGCACACCATACACATGAAAGTATGGGGTAAGTATCCATAATAAAACACATGAGATAATAAACTATCTAACTAATCATCAACAATAACTGGAAGCACTGTAATGATCATCATGCATACATGAAATGTAAAGTCTAAATGATCTCATAATATATGAACTAAATCCATCACATAATGTTTGATAGTGTCAAAACAATACTACTAATCCATCAACATAAAACTAGTCTAATATAGTCTGATAATGATAACAACAATATGTCCAAAAAGATGTGAATGAGGGTAGGCACTACATCCACCCCCCCTTGGGTTAGGCTTACTCCTAGAAGCCTACAAATAGGTGGGGATATAACTCCCGTAATCTAGCTGCATCCTCCCATGTAGCTAAAAAATCATCAGTAGGGTCCCATCGGACCCTTACCTACTCGATGGTTCGACCCCTAAGGCTCAACTCCAGTTGCTCTAGAATATGAATCGGCTCCAAAGCTAGCTGCCCGTCCTCTACCTGAAACATATTCGAATCAAGAACATGTACAATATTAGGAATATACTGCCAAAGTACTAAAACATGGAAAACATCATGAATGCGAGCTAGGCTGGGTGTTAGAGAAAGGCGATAAGCAACCGAGCCAATCCTCTCAAGAATCTCGAATGGTCCCACAAAGCAAGGTACTAGCTTAGAACCCTTTCCATATTAGATCGAACTCTTTTGTGGATGCACTCTCAAGAAAACCTTATCACCCATAGAAAACTACTTATTTGTCCTATGTGCATCAGCATACTTCTTCTGCCTATCCTATGTCGTAGTCAAGTGCTCACGAATATGCACTACCTATTGCTCCATATCATGAAGCATCTTAGGACCCAATAGGATGTGATCCTGAAGACTATCCAAACTCAATGGTGTACGACAAGGACATCCATATAATGCCTAAAATGGTGCCGTGCTAATAGAACTATGATACCTGTTGTTGTAAGAAAACTCCACTAGGTAGAGATAGTCCCCCCAATGTGTCTACCTATCCATCACATACATCTGTAACATATCCTCCAAAATTTGATTCACCCTCTCTATCTAACCATTAGTCTTTGGATGATATGTCAAACTAAAGTTTAATTGTACTCCAAGTACATGCTGCAACAATTTTTAGAATGCAGATGTGAATACACGATCCCTATCAGAAATGATCTTTCTAGGAATGCCATGTAATCTCAAATGTCACACATGAAGAGATTGGTTGTAGAAGCTACTGTATAGGAAGACTTGATCGATGAAAAATGCGCCACCTTAGTCAACTGATGAATGGTGACCATGATAGCATCATGACATTGAATAGTCATAGGTAATCCTACTATGAAATCCATGGAGATGATATCCCACTTCCAAGAAGGAATGAGATTTGGCTGCAAAAGTCTAGCTGAGTGCTAATGTTCTACCTTAACTCTCTAACACTCAAGACATCTAGCCACAAAATCAGCAATATCTCGCTTCATCCCATACCAAAAGAACAAACGTCTCAAATTAGCATGCATCTTCTTGACACCTGGATGTACTGAGTAAGGTGTACGATGGGCCTCTGCTAAAATCAAGGTGTGAAGCTCATCCAGTAATGGCACATAAATCCTCCCCAAATGTCTCAGAAGACCATCTGACTCTCGAATGTAGCCTGCAAACTTACATTCAAAAGGTCTTCTTGAATCTATCTCTCTGCACACTTCTTGATACCAAGAATGTATAGGAAGTGCCTGAAGAATCTGACTCCTCAAATTCACACTAAGAGTCATAGAATATATCAATATGTCATCAAGAAACACAAGTACAAACCTGTCCAAATAAGATTGGAACATACCATTCATCAAACTCATGAAAACTAATGGAGCATTAGTCAACCCAAAAGGTAACACTATGAACTCATAATGCCCATAGCGAGTTCAAAAAGTGGTCTTTTGAATGTCTACTTCCTTAATGAAAAGCTGGTGGTATCCAGATTTAAGGTCAATCTTGGAGAATAATATAGCTCCCTTGATCTAATCAAATAAGTCATCAATCCTAGGCAGAGGATACCTTTTCTTAATAGTCACCTTATTCAACTGTCTATAGTCAATACAAAGGCGCAAAGAACCATCTTTCTTCTTCACAAAGAGCACTGGAGCTCCCCATGGTGATACACTAGGTCAAATGCTCCCTTTAGCCAGAAGTTCCTCTAGCTAAAGACGTAACTCACCCAATTCCTATGTAGTCATATGATAAGGAGCTTTAGAGATAGGCTCCACTCCAGGAATCAGGTCAATACTAAAATCAATGTCCTTCTTTGGAGGCATGCCTGGAATCTCACTTGGAAAAACATCTGTGTACTCCTGTAAAATTGGGTGATCTAAAGTCTTCCTCATAGGATCTTCCTCATCAAGATCATTTACCATAACAACAAATATCTAACATCCCTTACAAAAACTTTGCTTCAATTGCATAGCAGAAATCATCTGCAGAGATATAGGCCTTGGTATCCCAACTATCTTCATATCATTCCCTTGGTCATCTTGGCACAAAATAACCTTCTTCCTACAATCTATACTAGCTCTATGAGATCCAAGCTAGTCCATACCTAAAACCACATCATAGGAACCAAGGGGTATGACTCAAAGATCCACTGCAGTATCAAAGCTTCCCAAGCTAAGCCCACACATATGAACTACAGAATCTGTGGAGACCTTAATGCCTGAGGCTAGTTCCACTTGCCAACCATGATCTTGCTTCACTGCATCCAACTTGCACTTAGAAACTATAGATCGGGAAATAAATGAATCTATAGCTCCTGAATCAAACAATATTGAAAGAGATATACCTCGAATAACACCTGTGGTCTCAACCACTGTCCCCTGATGATCTGCCTGATCATGATCAACTGCTACAAATACTCTATGAGCTGTACCTGCATCACCAACTGTAGGCTTTGAAACTATAGGCCTAGGTCCAAAAAATTGAGGTGCTCATTGTGGACACTGAGCTACATAATGTCCAATTTGACCACATGAAAAACATTTTTTATTTTTGCCAGATCCTCTACCCATAGGTGGTATATTTGATTGCTGACGATTGTTCCTCCTAACAAAAGACTGGCTACTTTGAGCTAGTTGATTGGGCTGATTTTGTTTATTGTATTGAGTATTGCGATCATTCTTGGAGTTAGAACCTTTTCCACCACCTTGAGCCTGAGAATTTGATCCCTTCTGTTGTTGTGTCTGTTGAGACTGCTACTGATACTGTTTCCCCTTAGAAAAAAAAGGCTTCTTGTTACCACTTGATTTGTAGTTGCCTTTAGATCCTGATGCTGCTGGCACTCCTAAAAAACCTCTTTGACCAAAGTTGACACTTTTCTCAACTAGGATAGCTCGACATACCACATCCTTCAAGGTTTTTGGCTCAAATACCTTGACACCCCCAATTATATGGTTATTCAAACCCCTAATAAAGTGTTGTGTCAACTGAGCAAAATTTTCACTAAATCCTGAAAAAGACATGAGCTCATAAAATTTATGCTCATACTCGATCACTGACATACTATACTATCTAAGATTATGAAACTCATCAGCCCTTTGCTGCTTCCACTCCTCTAGTAGGAATCATTTATAGAAACTCTCTAAGAATAGTTCCCACATGAAACTGCTCATATTGATTCCTAGCTTCTTCTCCTCAATTGTCCACCAAGTGGCCCCAAAATTCTCCAAATTAGTGATCGCAAATCTTGCCTTAACATTGCTGTCAAAATCTTGCATGGCAAAAATCCTGTCAAGGGAAATAAGCCACTACTCAGCCACATAACTAGAACCTTGCCCATTAAAAGGGTTAACCTTTGATCTGGAAAGATCTTTCATCTGAGTGGACACAGTGGACCTCTGATGATCCTTTTGCAGACTCCTAGATCTGGGTCTATTCTCTTGTTCTATCTGATGTGCTTTGGGTTGTTCTTGAATAGGAGGTAGATGTTCAAGAATAGTTTGCATCATCTGTCTCAAACCAACCTCTTTAGACTCAGCTTGGTCCTCTCTATAGCTCTCTTCCTGCTGCCTACTAACATGCTCTCCTCTGCTCTCTTCATGAGCAGATCCCTCATGGGCAGACTCGTGGACACTGATAGCTCTGCCATGACCACGGCCTCTTCCTTAGCCTCTACCATGGCCTCTAATAGAAGACCTAGTCCCAGATACCATGCTACAATAGTACAAAGTATTATTACAATCAAAAGACACATGTTTGCAATAAACAAGTTCAATTTCAGTTTGTCTATGTTTAGGTTTAAGTAAAATTTCTAGTTTTGAAACTAAGTGTTGAAGTATGAATAATATTCAAGAAACAATTCAGGTTTTGTTTCAGTTCACCTAGTTTCAAGTTTAAAAATATACACTTAATAGTTCAAAATTCTAGTTGTTCCAAAATATACCCAGAGCTCCCAATGTAGAAACTTGAGCTCTGATACCAAATGTAATGCCCCGCCACGGGATCCAAAGAATTAACCTAGAATTTCACTAAGTTTGGCAGCATTTTTTTTTTTTAAACATGAAAGTAAATACCACAAATAACTTATACACCATAACGGAAGCAATAGAAATGACCATCTAAAAGTAAACATAACATTCATCATAGATTACATTCTTTAAGGATCCCTTAATGTTGAATTACATCTAAATCAACTAACATTATTGAAACCATCTAATACAACAATCACATGAAATAATAATGATAAGTCCAATGTTTATATAGTACATTTCTAAATGCTCAATCATCCAATGTACATGTCATAGGGTATGAAAAGCTTAAAAGAATATACATACATGAAATATGGTACATCATCCTATTCTAATCCATGATACATCAAAGTAAAGATAATCACATGATACACATAATACACCATCATAGAAGATATAAATAGCCATCATAAAGATCAAACATAATAAACTAAGTGCACAGTTCCTCCCAACTGTTAATAGCATCATTAGACCATCGTGGATCCTAGCCATCCCTCCGTGCATAACATTCCAAACTATTGAAGAGATCATTGGTATTAGCATAGTAGGAATGTCACTCCTAACATATACTATATCATATGTAGAAAGTAATCTAACATGAAAATATAAGCATAAGATAACATCATCTAACATATGCTAATCATCTGTGAAAGGATACATATCCACCATCATGAAGGATGCATTAGCCACAATGTCTCAATGAATCTAAAATGATAAGAGTGGAAAAAACACTACCACCTGACTGCGTGGTACCTAAGTGGTCCACTCCCACCGTGCTGAGGAGATAATCTCAAGTCCCAAACATACTATCCAAAAACACATAGCATAAATCTCTATAAGTCTAGGAATCCTAAAAGTATACTAACTCAAAGGTTCTAATCACAAAACTGACATCTAATCCCAAAGGCACACAAAGACATGTAGGAACCTACTATGCAAGCGGGAAAGTATCATCGCATATATCATGTACAAGTTACCCTGGTAGTTAGCTAAACTCCATGGGTCCATACTGATCCTCATGCGGCCACTAGTATCCTCTCATACTAACAAGGCATACTATGGAATGCAAGGTCGCAACCATGCGTTCTCTCTACTCCCATCCTAGTCTGTACAAGCACTCAAGGCATGGGCAAGAACAAAGCAATTATCTTTTTAGGTTCATTTAGTTAGTATTAGGTGTGAATGTTTTCACTTTTTAACCAACTTACAATGAGTTACCCTAGCAGCCTCTTGGGGCCCCGACCCCCATTGCAAGCCACTTCCCGACACTACATGTAGATAATCTACCCTAAGCTCATGGAATCATAAATCTCAAAATCACAAAAGATAATCCATAATAAAATCATCAAATATGCATAAAAGCATCAAATCTCCATGAGCAAGCATCCATAGAAAATCATGACCGCAACAACTCTCTATTGGAAACTGAAGCGTCACTGATAATCAAAAGTATCCATTGGTTCTCAATAACCAAAATATATCCCAATCATACTGATTAAAGACTCCAAAATGGTTGAGTCAAAACATGTCACAACATGACATCATAAAATAACATTTCAGTCCCATCATGGCGACTAGAAAATAACCAAGGATAACTGACCGATGAACCAAAAATGGTTAATTCAAGTGTCTCATACATAAGAATCTCAACTAAAACAATCAGTAATACAAAATTACATAGAGCATTCCATCACATAACCATGATTGGGTTTATAAAGATCGAGATTAAAACATCATCATGACATCACAATCACATAACCCCCAAGCCTCTGGTAGACGTCCTATAACTTGTCAACACTAGTCAACCCAAAACCCAAAACAATAGCATAAAGAAAACATAATGCAAACACATGTTTTGGTTTTGCTAAATTTACATCATTGAATTAAATGTAGAGGTCTTAGTTTACGTTCCAAGTTGGATAATGAATGGAGAAACATTTTGTATGTTTTTCCTAGCCCACCTAATTGTTGATAGATAAAAGTTTTTCCCTCTAACTCTTAAAACTCAATTATCTAAATTTTTTTAAGAATATACATTATATGTTATTCTGGTATTGAGTTATCATTCTTCACTAACTCAATTTATAATATTGAGAAGGGCTAAAATATTTGATAACTTAAATGTTATAACTTTTAAATTTACCTTAATTAGACTAAATTCTAATTAAGTAATTTTGATTAATTAAAACCCATATTATTTATTTAAAACTCTAAATAACTTTGAATATTAAAATTTCATTATTATTACATATATATACATACATACATACATACATATATATATATATATATATATATATATATATATATATATATATATATATATATATATATATATATATATATATATATATATATATATATATATATATAAATGTGTTATATATATATATATTTACATATATATATATAATAAATAACATATAACAATATTTACTAATGTATATAACAATTAATATTTAATTCTTAATACAAAATTGAATTATGTTTAATCGACTTATAACAAAGTCGAATGTATTTATAAACAAAGGCGACTTTATACTCGCACCGCCATTTATATATGGCAGTGTCGTGTAGCCTTCCTTTATCGTAGGGCCTACGATGGCAGTCGCAGTACCTACGACAACAGGCCTGCTGCTAGCGGCTCTAAAGAATGGGTCAAGTGGAATAAAAACCCCCACCCTTCTGAAAAACAAAGGTTTTAAAAACAAAAATTCCGCATATGTTTTGCATACGAATATATTTTTCACAAATCATTTACTATGAACAATTGTAGACTTATAAATATATATATATATATATATTGAAAAATGTTTCAAATAATGATTTTTCATATATAATTTTTAAAGAAACGTTTGCAGATTCATTTTGAAAGAACTTTTATATATATATATATATATATATATATATATATATAAACATGTATATTTTACAATGAGCATATACACAATCTATTTAAAGATTCCAATTTTCAAAATTTTCCAATAAGCTATTTGATCTCTAAATTTACCGAATGGTTTTCTAATGGATTTGGCTACAATTTAAACCCTAGCCCTATGTTCTCTTCAAATCTATGCATCCAAAGTTTTCTCAAATAAATTTTAGCTACCCATATTGAGAATGCATACAATTAAAATAGGAAAATACTTAGAAAACATATTGAAGACACAAAGAAGACGGGGAATGCAAGATGCGAAATTAGGATAAGTAAAATCACAAGAATCTACCCAGATTCTGATGCTAATTCGCTCTTCCTCGGAAAGCCCACAGAGCAAGCTTCTCCCTTCTCTAAAATTTTTGAGTCCTCCAATGCTCCAAATGCTCTCCAAACACTATGTCTAAGCTTCTAGGAATGCCTGAATATAAAGAGCTCTCAGGAAGCACCTAGAATGTCTCCAGAAACAGCTAGAAGGTGTCACCAACTAAGCATGTGTCTTTTCCAAGCTTCTAGATGAGTCATAAGGTTGTAGACACCATGTGCTTAAATGATGCACTAACCCCCATGTTGTTGACATATGAGAAATGAAAAGGTGTATTAACTCCTAGGCAAGCTTATAACTCTAATTTACTTTTTATATAACTTCTATTTAAATTTTTATAACTTTCATTTTAATTTTTATAACTTTTATTATTATTATTTATTTATTACTTTATTATTATTTTATAATTATTATTAATCCTCATTTAATTAATTATAATCAAAATATCAAAGATCATGATATTTTATATTAATTTTCTCAAATAATTAATTTATTAATTAAATCTATTTATTAAGACTTATTTAATAGAAAATTCACCATAGACCTCCAAGATAAAATATGAAAACCCATCATAGAGCAATTCACACAAAATCAGTCTAAAGGGTTAAAAATCATGAAATATGTCATTCGACACATTCGGTGGGTAAAATATCCAGATACTTGTCCTACCTCACTAGGACAAATGGTTTAAGGGTTTGGGATTTGGACTTGAGAATTTATCTCCCTTCTCTTATCATTGAGATAGTATAATAGGGTATGCTCATCTTGGCAGTTCAGGGAAGTTGATACCTGGTACCTGCAACTTGCATAAAAACCATGCATGTACATACAATATATATAATACTAAGCTAAACAGATAATGGCAGGAAGTGGTGCATCATGTAGATCTCGACTAGCAGGTGACTACGACTCCCTTCCTTAACCATATCAGAAATGCCATACAATAAGAAAACATGCACACCATACACATGCAAGTATGGGGTAAGTATCCATAATAAAACACATGAGATAATAAACCATCTAACTAATCATCGAAAATAACTAGAAGCAATGTAATGATCATCATGCATACATGAAATGTAAAGTCTAAATGATCTCATCATATACCAGTTGAATCCATAACATAATGTCTGATAGTGTCAAAACAATATTACTAATCCATCAAGATAAAACTAGTCTAACATAGTCTGATAATGATAACAACAATATGTCTAGAAAGATGTGAACGAGGGTAGGCACTACAAGCATAAATTCAAGATTGAAGGTTTCACATGATTTCCATATTATTTTTAAACATACATAATGTCTTATCTCAGTTAAACTATATCTCCTACTTACCAATAGGTTAGACCTATGGAACCTATCTTTTCATGTTATGGTTTACATATTTGAAAATCATTTATATGGGTGTTATGTTTCAATGTCATTATGTATGTTTTTTAATATGATGTGGTGTGTCTTTTTTAATATAATGGATTGAATTACAACATGAAAAAACTATTAAGATTCCAGAATCTTGTGCTTTTTTTGCTACAATTGTAAAAGATCATATGGATCCTCCAACTCTAGTAATGCCACATAATAATTTTTTCCTAGTGATATTTAGCCATAGTAGATAAAATTCTTATGCTTGTAATAGGTGATAGAGCAACTAGGAATTGTAAGCATTCAATATTATTGTAACTCAATTGTTGAATTGTTCTTGGTTAATTTGCAGTCACCAATGGTGGTGTACATGAAGGATTTGGAAGAAAGATGGAAGAGTCCAACCTATAGGCAAGTTCTTCATAGAGGGTTCATTTCCATGAATCCCTAAATCTGCCCATGCAAAAAAACCCATGAATTTTTATACATCCAAGATTTTTTCCTCTTACTTGATGAATTCTTACTATTTTTTCCACTACCTCCTAGTTCTTTAAGATTAAAATTCAAAGAAAAAATCTCTGCAATGTTCTTTCTCACATAATTTCTATACACAAGTGAAGGGAATTGAATATTTAGATTGAGGGGCTTAAGTAGTTGTTATAGTAAGATGCTAGCCACTTGCCAAATCTACCCAATGGTCTACAAAATTAGTGGCCCTAGTTGGAAAAGTTCACAAAGAAGTTGTAAAAAAGACCATGAAAGTGAATTTTGAGCTTATGAATTATAACCAACCCATTGAATGGTATCACATGGTATATGAGAGCTTTATCTGAAATAACAATATTGTTCTATTTGCCAAAGGTATAAACCATAAATAGGAACTAAATTTTGTCGCACAAGCCCTATATTTCATCTTCAATGGAACAATAGAAACTATTATAACCATGTCCACACAAGAGGTCTTCAAGTGTAAACATCCAAATGAAGAAGAAGTGGTTTCCTATCTCCTTGTATCCAAAATCACTCTATCAATCCATGGAAACCCTATTTGTTTTATTGTTTATTATCACATCCCACCATCTCATCAAAGACCTCATGCTAGAAGTAGAGAAAGAAAAATATGAAACTATGTGTGTGCAACATGATGTACAATGTTGCAAAATTTGTACCAAAATGCGTAATGTACAATTCCCATTTGGGTGTGGAGCATTTCTTTCTGTATAATAATAATAGTGGAGATAATCTAGAACATATTATTGCAAGTGGGTTATCTAAGTATAATATGAGTAGATATGTAATGCCATGGGAAAAGACACAAGAAGAAGTCTTTTCATATTGTGCTCTCATGGCAAGGGAAAAGTGAGAGTGAATGACATATATTGACATGGATGAGTTTCGATTCTCTCATTCTTGGTTGAATAAGAAAGTGGTTGGTCAAGGAGTAACATCCAACAATAGCAAGGCTCTTACTCCAGGGGCTTTACTAAACATGGTTTTGAGTTTAGGTTCACAGAGGAGAATAGAGTAGATTTCCTTCAAGTGTAGGAATTTTGTAGTATGGGGCTAAGTGAGCACCATTTGAGAGGAGTAACCCAAGGGTACACCTATTGAGAGAGGAAAGAGAAAAAATTAAAGTTCGAACTTATGTTTGAAGCTACCTCTCTCTCATTTTTTAATGTAGTACACTATTTCTAGCATAAGAAGGGATACAATACATTGAACATGAAGCCCTCTATGGAAATGGTAAATTACTACAAATATCAGGCATGAAATGATTTTAAGAGAAAGTTTAGGAGAAGAGGATCAAACTATGTTGTGGATTGAACCGAGTCTAAGAATCTTGATTCTCAAGACATATCTCTTGTTCTTGTCAATAAGGCCATTAAGCCACATAATTGGGAACACAGATTCTATTAGGTTAATGATACTCCATTGGGAGATTTTGCAATCAATGTGTTTCATTTGAGTATTCAGTCAACTTCCAAACTAGATTGATAGTTATAAATATAATGTTTACTTGTTTAGTTCCCTTAAATGCAAAATATTAAAAATAGATCACTATTTGAGGGGTAATTCATTACCTCAAGTGTAAACTTGACAATTTAAACTTAATTCAAAAGGCAAATAGGGTGGATTAGTCTGTTACACCAGAAGTTGTATTTTAGTTCATGTGTCAATTATCAAGGAAACTAGTATAATTGTACCATGATATGTTTCACTAGACCAAGTCCTAGTTCAAGCTATTTTTTAGTGTAATGCCCATTGCTAGAATTTCTTTCTTATTTCCTTCTTCCATAATTTTTTGTAGATGTCTCTTTCTCACTACAATTCAAAATATCATTTATTAAACTTTTGATAGGGTTTTTGAATAAGATAATTTCAAATTTAGTTGACATTTTAAGGTTTTGGTTGTATCATCAAAGTTGTGTTAGTTCCATTTTTATATTTGCAATCTCATGTATTCAATCTAGTTGAGAACTAAAAGCTCATAGACACATAAATTTTTCAAGTCATAAAAAATTAAAAAGACAAGTTAAAAGAGGAAAATTATCTATAGATTGAGGCGAGTTTACTTTTTTTTTATATGCATATGAAAATTTTCACACAATTAAACTCTGTATATAGAAGTTTCAAGTTTTGAAAAATTAGCAAAGAACTTGTCATAGTGCATGCCACAAGTGAAAACCAAGAATTCATGTTTTCAGAAAAAGGTTAATACTAATACATGCAAGTGCTGAATTAGTAATTCTCTAGGCATGATAATATTATTTATGTTTTATGACTACTTTAATATTAGTGCAAGTATTGACCTAGCTTTAGTTGGATAGAAAAGTCCTTTTAAATTCACTATTCTTATTTGGTGTAAGAGTGATGAGTTTTGAAATGATTAAGAAATGGTATTTGCAACTTAGGGTTGGAAATTATTTGGTTGAGAGTATAAAAGTAAGTTTATATATTTGAAGGGAATGACCCCATGTTTTAGTGGTAAGTTGGAAGGTTCTTACTAGAGAAATCTTGAGTTCAAATTAGTATTGGTCAATTTTTTTTAAAAAGAAAAATTGGACTAGCCACCATATATTTGATTAATTTTTAATAATTTTTAATCTAGTTCAATGGTGCAACTGGGAAAGAACCAATAAGAAAACTTGGTATCCTTAGCTTAAATACAAAAATAAAATACATATGAGTCCAAGGAAGAAGGCCCATGGTGTCTGATAGAAAATTGGAAATAACCTGTGATGGATAAACGAGAATCTTGGTTTGAGGCATAAGAAATCCATACCTAATAATATGTCTAATAGACTGGCAGATGATATTAGAGTTGCAAATGAATAATGCATCCATGATAGTACCTTCGATTTGCAAGGGTAAAGCATCCTCAATACCAACTTGTCGTAAGAAAATTTTGTAATTTCTTGGTAGAATTTTCGAGTGGAAGGAACCAAATTGTTCACACATGGCACTCACCTCTTTGGTTGATTCTATAATAGGAAATAAACATATTAAATGCAAAAGATATTAGAGAAAATTGAACGAAATTTCACACAATTTTGTTGAACAAATTCATGTGAGGTATCTGTACTCAATCATGAATGGAGTGCCTAAAAAATTTAGCAATCACCACATTTTCATATAGAGCTAGAGATTATAAATGACATAATAAAAGCCATAGGATAATATATTTTTCTATGCAAAAGTACCTTGCATATTTTATCCCACTAAAGGGAACATTGGCTTCTGTAGTTATAGATGTCAAGTCAAAGTTTGATCAAATTTTGCAAATCATGATTGTTATTAATGAACTCATCTAGACTGTAGGATTCAAACACATTAAAAAAAAAAAGATTATAAAAATGATATAGATATATAGAACACATCACCTTATATTTTATGGAGCAAACTACAAGAACAAATTCAATGAGAGCCCTCCAAAAGACAAAAACTAGGCTATAACATAGTATATTAATGAGCCAATTTCCAATATGTTGAAGAATTTCTTCACAACTAATATGGGCACAACTAAAAATGAGATTGTCAACACTATAAGATTTTCTCTTAATAATAGGAAAATGTGGAAGTCGTGAAAGTGAAGGTGATAAAAATTACAATTCTTTTCAATTTGTCATATTTAAAAATTAATTTTTATGCATTCATAAAAATATAAGCAAATCATTTTAAAGTTTAAAATAAATTAATTATAGAATTTTCTATTATTTTAAAATATGATGGTCAAATGGACTAGCACGTCTTCAAAACTATGTAAGAGGTTTTAGCCATTTACATACTTAAGAAGAATTTAGAATAGATTTCAAATTGGTGGATGAGTTTAATACTTATGATACATGTCTTTTTATAAAATTGGCAAGAAAAAAGAAATGATCTTTGATCACATGGTAGAATAGTAGAACAACATCACTAACATCACACTCATAAACATTTTTTTTACCAACACATAAAATACCAAATAGTTGATCAAAATAGACCTAAAGTCAATTAACTATAACAAGCTATCAAGGAAAACATAATTCTAACCCAAATTTCAATCTCATTCAAAATTAATTTTATTGCAACACAGATCAACCCAAAGTAAACCCTAATTAAATAAGATTTTATAAACAAGTATAATATCTAGATACACAACTCCCCTGGAAAAAATTAAATAACAACATGAAACATAAAAAAAATATTTATTTTTCTTTGGGGCATGAATGATATCCCAAATCTTCTTCAGTTTGTTTAGCACCTCTTTATTGGATTATGAACATTTGAGTTCTTAATTTTAGCTTGATAATATTATGGTAGTGAATAGCTTTGACATTGTTTAGGTGGTGTTGGAGTAATATTGGGTATGATATGTATGATAAACATATTAAGTTCATTCCATATGTTGAGATAATTTATCTAATAATTAACAAGTTTTAATAGTGGTGGAGTCTAGGATATGGGGCAATGTATTTACATACATATTAGTGCATAGGCAAGGTGCAAAAATATCATTATATGAAAGTTTGGAAAGCTAAATCTAAATGATAGGGGTTTTCATATAGGTTAGAATTATTTATATATTTTATATGAGGATGGACCATTGAGGAATGATTACAGTATGCAAATTCAAACCTTGTAGGTTGAGTAATTAAAGAACACATACAATTATTTCTTGGTCTATGCCTAGAGATTAGCAAAGAGCTTAATATTTCATAAGTATTAGACACCTTCAAACATGATTCAGTTTGGGACTTTATATTGTATTTTATATCCTTCAAAAACTTCCTTTTGTTTCATTTTAAACTCTCTTTTTCAAATCTAAGAATGCTAGGCTTTCCACAAATGGGCATTAACTTTTTTAATTTTACACCTGACTTTAGCATTCTATTAGTGCACAATATTTTTTCTATAAATTTTAAAATGAGCTTCATCTTTAAGTTTCAATCAATAATTTAATTTTTTAAACCAAAAATAATTCTTTGATAACTAAGAGAAAGTATATAGAACATTAAATTAACTTCAAAAACATCTTAATTTCTTAAAATTATAGATAAGTATATAATAATTTGCAATTTCTAATTTCAATTTGATGAATGCTAGACAAAAATTTTAATTGTTATAAATCATCTACTAACTACCACTTATTAACTATTTATAATTCAAAAGAAACCACCAAAAAAATTAATATGTTAAAAAATATGATGAATGAAAAGTGATCATTGGCATTTATAATCATTACTCACAAAGTTTCATTACCTCAAAATATAATTTGGAACAATGATGCAAATGTCAACATTCAAATCATAAACTATTAATTACAACTTTCAAGATTTGTTTCATGTGAAGAATTAAAATAATATTTTCTTATTTTCATTTGGTGTAATTGTGTGTTATCCTAAAATAATAATACCCATAATTAGATATTCAGTTAGGCCCCATTTTGTTAATTTTGATGTTTCATGTTTGATAAATGATTGATCCAGCTATATATATCCACTCGATCTAATATCTATCCTATCCTTTTGGAGTTTGGTTTAAATTATAGTGCTCCTTTTTATGTGTGCAACATCTTTAACCAAACCATTTTTTTCCTTAAGGTTTAGCCCAAAATTGAATTGGGGCCTAGTTGTATCTTATGGTGGGAAGTTAGATCTTGTAGTCATCCTAGCTTAATTTCTAATTTCAAAATGTGAGATGCGGTTTATATATTCTATATCTCTCCTCATTTTGACACACACAAGAAAGAATTGAATAGCCAATCTAATATTTTATTTCCAATAAGGAATTCATTATTATGTTGATTCATGAAGATTTAAAGGCAAGAATCCAAGATCTAGTATCTCTCCAAGAATATGAGGTATTTTGAAGGAAATTTTCTCCATCATAGAAAGTTTCTCTTGTGGTGGCTAAGTTGAGGGGTTCTCAAGAAATAAAGAAATCCTTATTCCATACTCATGAATTCTTCTTCCATAGAAAGCATTTAATTAAGTATAAAAACATTGAAGCTATAAATGTGACTTTCATATTTCAATAAGGAATTCATGATCAAGTTATTTCATAAATATTAAAAGGCAAGAAACAAGATCTAGTGTCTCTTTTTGAGAAGCCAAGGTATTTGGGAACCCCATTGTTTGTTAAAGTAATCCTAGATTGACTGGGCATGAGATTCTTGTTGGTCTTTTAGAGGCTTTTAATTTTAATCTTAATAAATTCTAGTTTTCTCTCTAATGAAGTTCTTTTGTATCTTTCAAAGAAGAGAAATAAGGAAAATTGTCAAAATAGCAAGAGGAACCTTACCTATTTTAACTTTAAACTCACTCATTTTTACATCATGCTTTAGGTATTTTTAGTGTAGGATATTATGAAAGATAAGTTTATGATCTTAGTCCATGAAGGTGCAATGATCATTTATAAAAAAAGACATACAATCAACTCATTACTTCAACACATATAGTAATGTATTGAACTAGATAAAATTGGATGCTTTGTTCAACTATATAGAATCAGATGCTCTGAAAAAATTCATTAAGGAAGAAGGAATTGATGTAGAGGAGAACCAAATGATCAAAGAAACTAGAGACAAAAGTGGACCCAACTAGGAAGCAAATCACTCATGTAGTTGAGGCATGTATTGGAGATTTTGATTGTGAACAAGCTGAAGTTAGTACAATATAATTGGATCCTAGGATTACTCTTTATGTCCCATTTAGTGGTGATATTTTAAGTCTATTTTTTTTTGTATAATGTAAACAATCCTATATACTTTGATAGGTAAATAATTTGGGGGGTATAGTTCTATACATATACCTATATGGTATAAATAGGTATGGGATATGTTGACCTAGTTAACCTTATCTCAAGAATTGGTTGAGCTAGCCAACTTAGTCACTCTAGATCAAATTCCAAATTTAATTTTAAACTTATTTATAGTTTCATAGTTTTGTTTGTCTAGCTTCCATGAATCTATACATATAGAAAGTCAATATTTTCATCCATTTGGTAACAATTCTTACATCTTCCATCAACCATCCCATTTGCAATTCTATTAAGTGAAGGATCATTAAACTCATTCAATGCTTGAGCTCTTTTGGGCCTAGTGAGTCATCTTCATTCCTAATGTGACAAAATGGATCAACACCCATCATCACACACACCCCATGTATTCTTACTTCTTTTGTTACACATTATAAAGAAGTGAGGTAGTTAGGTGATATTATTTAATGCAAGGTTATTGCATCAAATTAAAGTGCATTTTTGGTCCTATTATTATTATTTTGTGAATTGAAAAATAGAAAACATGAAGATATATACACACCCAAAAAATGATTTAAAATAGATAAAATATATTTAAAAACAAAACAAAAGTCAATCAAATTTATGCTATTTAAGATAGATTCAATATTAGTCATAAAAAAATTATGACAATAAAACATTAATCATCAAAACTTTAATAAAATAAAATAAATGAATTAAATGACAAAATAATTATTTGAATAGTTTAGATATATTGCATTATATTTAATTCATAAAACAAAACTAAGAGCTCCTTTCCTAATTGCTTTATAAATGATACTAAATATGAAGTAAATAAACTAATTGACAAAAAAATTACTTAAATAGTCTAGATATATTGAATTATATTTTCTTTATTTAGTAATTAAGATGACTTGTGTATTTTAAAAACAATAATAGCTAAATTTTATGGTTAAATCAAGGTTTGACATTTTCTATCTTAATGTTTATACAATTTTTTTTTTCCCCTAAATTGTAAGTACAATTTAAATTTATTTTTATATTTATATTTTTATCTATTTAAAAGCTTACACCTACTAGTCTATGATTGAGAAAGAAAAATAATATAAAAAATTAGCAGGCTTAAGAAAATTATAGTTATTATTAAAGTAAGTTGTTTGCAATAACATTTAAATTATAGGGATTCTTACTTTAATTAGTTAACATAGTTAATAAGTTAACAAGAGTTAGTGCAACACATAATAATAATTAATCTTGGAATTTTTTTAAAGTGAAAATGATGAATTTCTATAGACATTTGACAAAAGCAAGGCAGAATACTCGAAGAAATAAAAAGGAAAATTATAGGAAGAAGTATTCGCGCTACAACACCATCATCATCAATGAGCAGAACAATCTGCATGCATCCATTCACAATCCAAAAGATACAAAATTCATTGTTAGCACTGTAAATAGGTTCTATATTTTGGTGATGGGGACACAACCCACGCACAGAATGGATACAACAAGAAAGGGAAATTTTATTAACTTTTTAGATAAGCTAATACATTCTGTACAAAGAAAATAGACTTCATAACATGCCCTATGGGCTTACAATAACATAAATCTAGAGATAATTTCTTCTTTTAGTACCTCCTCTCAAACTCCACTCCGAACTGCCTTTAACAATGCCAAAAATGTCCTTAAATAGACCTCAGAAGGTTAAGGACTAGGAATACATTCTAGAAAGTGCTGGTAGGCATCCACCGACCAAGTAGAAGGCTCCAGAAGCTGTGTTAGAAGTTGGTGCAAATCTAGAAGAATCCAAAAACGGTAACCAAACTTTCGGGAGGCATAACTTTTGAACCGTAGCACTGATTGACGAACCGTTTACATTTTCGAAAAGCTCTCAAAGCACTTTATAGCCCTATGGACCAGCTTCACTCGTCCCCCATTTTTTGGCCCTTTTTGAGGTCATTTAATGCCCCTATCCTGACTTTGAAGCATTCTTAGGAGGTCTCCAAAACCTGAAAAACTGCGATAACTTTCAAACCGTGGGGCCTTTTGACCTGATTCTTTTTCTGGAATGCTCTAAATTGCAATTACGTTCATCTAGCTAATTTACACATCCTAGTTCACCAAAATGATGGCTCAATTACATACTCCCATTTTTTTTTGCATTTACACGTATCCCAAGGTGTTCAAATACTTTATCCTAGAACACTGATAGTGGAACTGTGAGAGTTGGTACCTTTATTTGACCCAAATGGGTATCCAAAAATGAAAATACATGAAATAGAAACTAAGTCTAAGTACATTTTTTTTGGGTGACACAGGATTGCCCTTATACCTCTAGATGCTCCTGCATCAGACACCTAGGGTAGATTGAAAAGTGACCCTGTCACTTTATGAATGGTAGAGTAAATCCCAAATGGGAAACCTCAGCTACTAAAATCCAAGTTGAGTCCTCTATCGGCTGTCCTTTCCACTTGACCAAACACTCTTCATACTTCCTATTTTTGGTACTTCTACCCACATGATGGTCTAGAATGTCTTCTATCTCCTCCTTCTTAGAAGCAAGAATTGGACATTGCTCTAACACCAACTCCTCATCTGCACCATCATCATGATACTTTGTTAAGTCTGTAATGTTGAAAATAGGAGAAATGTGAACACCATCTGGCAGCTCCACCTCATATGCATTTCCTGAGTCATGTTTCTTCAAAATTTTGCAAGGGCCAAATTTCTTCATTTTTAGCTTGTTGTAAGTACGAGCTGAAAATATTTATTTTCGTAAGTGCACCATGACTAGATCCCCTACTTAGAATTCCTTACGTCTTCTCCTTTGATCAGCCCTAGCTTTATACTCTTGATTCATCTTGGTAATGTGTGCCTGAACCTCCTCATGTAGACGCTTGATATGTTCAACAAATTCTTCAGCTTCAGCACATGTCCTCTCCCCTTGCTCTATCTTCCTCAATTCTGGTGCAGTCCTTGGGCTACTTCCATATACAATTTGGAATGGTGATTTTCTAGTACTCCTATTTATAGAGTTATTGTAAGCAAACTCTACTTGTGGTAGAATCAAATCCCATCCCTTGGGTTTATCCCCAACTAAACATCTCAGCAAATTGCCCAGACATCTGTTTACCACTTTTGTTTGGCCGTCAGTCTATGGGTGATGCGTGGAACTTAATTTCAAGTCTATTCTCAACTTCTTCCACAATGTCCTCCAAAAATACCCCACAAATTTAGTATCACTGTCAGAAACTATACTCCTTGGAAGACCATGTAGTCTTACCACCTCTCTGAAAAACAAGTCTGCAATATGGATAGCATCATGTGTCTTGTGGCATGGAATGAAATGTGCCATTTTGGAGAACCTATCAACCACCACAAATACTGAGTCATTACCGCGTTATGTCCTTGGCAATCCAAGAACAAAATCTATACTTATGTCCTCCCATGGCCTTGATGGAACAGGAAATGGCTGATATAGTCCAGTATTGTGACTAAATCCCTTGGCAACTTGACAAACTTGGAAACTCTGTACAAACTTCTTCACGTCTTGTGAAATCTAAGGCCAAAAATAATGTTCTCTAAGAATGGAAATGGTCTTATCTTGACCAAAATGTCCTACCATCCCTCCGATGTGTTTCTCCTTAATCAGATTTTCCCTCATGGAACTCCTTGGAATGCACAATTGACTACCCTTGAACAACATGCCATCCTGAATCAAATAGTCTAACCACTTGGTTCTATCTACAACAACAGGCTCTTTACAAGCTTTCCATGCTTCAGCAAAATCAGGATCCTCAGGGTACAAATTCTTGAATTCATCAAACCCAACTACTTCAACCTACATTACTGTAAGCAACGACTGTCTTCTACTTAGTGCATCTGCAACCCTGTTAGATTTTCCACATCTATGCTTCAACACAAATGTATAACTCTACAAGAACTCTACCCACTTCATATGCCTTTGATTCAATTTACCTTGGCTATTTAGGTATTGTAATGCCTGATGATCAGTATATAAAACAAATTCCTTTGGAAACAAATAATGCCTCCATTTCTTTAAGGCCTGAACTATTGCATATAACTCTTGATCATAAACAGAATAATTCTTCTTTGCATCATTCAATTTTTCACTAAAATATGCAATAGGCTTACCTTCTTGGCTTAATACAGCCCCAATAGCACTGCCACTAGCATCACAATCCACCTGGAACACCTTTCTAAAATCTAGAAGTGCCAATACAGGTTGTTCTGTCACCTTCTTCTTCAGCAATTCAAAACTTCTCGCAGCTATTGCAGTCCATTTGAACTCTTTTCTATCCCCTCTTATTGTGTCAGTTAGGGGTGCACATATGCCACTAAAATTCTTAATAAACTTCCTATAAAAACTAACTAGACCATGAAATGATCTTACCTTAGTAGCAGACCTTGGAGTAGGTCATTCCAAGATGGATTTTAGCTTCTCTAGATCCATTTTAAGACCTTCAGTTGATATAACAAATCCCAAATAGACTAACTCCCTTTTTGCAAAGATACACTTCTTCAAATTAATTAACAATTTCTCTTCCCTTAACATTTCAAGGACACTACGAATATGCAATAAATGTTCTTCCAAAGTCTTGCTGAAAATTAAAATATCATCCAAATAAACAATAACAAATTTTCCCAAGAACTTCTTAAGTACCTCATTCATGAGCCACATGAAGGTGCTTGGGGCGTTTGTCAATCCAAAGGGCATGACTAACCACTCATAAAGACCCTCCTTTGTCTTGAAGGTTGTTTTCCACTGATCTCCTTCTCGTATCTGTATCTGATGATAGCCACTCTTGAGATCTATCTTTGTGAAGTACTGAGCTCCACTCAAGTAGTCCATAAGATCATCCATCCTTGGCAAAGGAAACCAGTACTTGATGGTTATCCTATTTATAGCACGAGAATCTGTACACATCCTCCACTCTCTATCCTTCTTTGGTGCGAGTACTACAGGTACTGCACATGGACTCAGGCTCTCTCGAATCAAGCCCTTCCTCAACAACTCTTGTACCTATCTGTTTAGCTCCTCTATTTCAGTAGGAGTCATCTTGTGAGCATCCTTGTTAGGCAAACTTGCTCCTAGAATCAGATCTATCTGATGACTAATTTTCCTTATTGGTGGCAAGCCTTTTGGAACATTATCAGAGATAATATCTCAAAATTCACCTAGTAAATCTGAAACTTCAAGTGGTATTTCACTACTACCTTCTTTATCTTTCCTACCTGAATCAAAGCATAGCACATATGTTGATGTTTCATTCCCTCTAAAAACTTCCTTCCATCAACAAGACAAATCCTAGCACTACTACATACCTTTTCACCTTCCCTTTTCATGGGCTTCAGTTTGTGGCGAACTCCATCCTTTGTTAGAGAGTATGTGTTCATATGACTATCATGTACTGCATGTCTATCAAACTGCCATGGTCTACCCAAAAATAGATGGAAAACATCCATTGGAATAACATCACAAAGAACTTCATCATGGTAACTCCCAATTTTGAATTTCAGTAGACATTGTTCACTTACCAGGACCTTATGATCATCTTTTACCCAAGCAATCCGATGGGGCTAGGGATGTCTCTCCCTCTTGAGCTTCAGCTTAGAGACCATCTCTTCTGATACCAAGTTATTAGTGCTACCACCATCAATGATCACGTCACAACATTTATCCTCACACTTGCATCTGGTATGGAACAAACTCCTCCTTTGTCCTTGTTCAATCTCACCACTTATTAGGACCCTTTCATTCACCAAGGTCTCTCCTCTTTCTGCATCCTCTGAATGTGATCATTGTGCATCCTCATCCACATGAGCAACCCTAGCCTTGCCCTTAGCTCTCCTATCTATCCTTCCTTGTCATTGAGGGCATTCAAAGGCACGATGACCTTCTTCATTACAATGGAAATAAGTACCACAGAAGCCTCCTCTTCCTTGTCCACATCCTGTACCTCTTCCTCTCTGATTTTCAAAGTCTTGATCATAGGAGCGGTCGAAACCCTCATTCCTCTGGTTCCTGCTAGTACCCACATCTTCATTTTTCTTTTGGGTTTCATTTCGACCTCCAGATGACCTACCACTTCCTCTTCCTCCTTGACCATGCCCTCTTTGTCTCCCTTCAAACCTCTTATTCAGCTTCTCTTCAACTCGTAGGGAAAACTAGTATGCCTCTTCAACGCTGGTCATTCTTACCAGACTTAATTCCTCTTGGATGCTAGGTCGCAACCCACTGATATAATGAGAAACCTTCTCCTTATTTGCTTCTGCATGCCCTACTCTAATCAAAAGTCAATAAAACTCCTTTGTATATTCTTGGACTGATCTTCCTACTTGCTTTAGCCCATGCATCTTCTTAAACAAATCAAGCTCGTAGTCCACAAGAATGAACTGCTTCTTCAATTTGTCCACCATGCGATCCCACCTTGTGATCTTCTCCTTTCCTCTTCTGTTTCTTTCCAATTGAACCTCTTGCCACCAAATTTTGGCATGGCCTTTTAGTTTGGGCTTTGCAAACTTAACCCTATCTAGGTCCTTGATATCCTCGTACTCAATGTATTCTTCCAGTTCATTGATCTAGTCGATCAACTCATCTGGTTTTAGATTTCCTAAAAATACACCCACATCAATTGTAGGTCTTTTCCCAAATTTAGTAATGGCCCTAAAAAGCCTTTCCTCTACCTGATTCAGAATTTTCCTGTCAAATTCCCATTCTGGTCCAATTTCTTCTTCTTCATTGTCATCCTCACTGTCGTCACCTGCGGCAACATTTGTTCCTCTACAGAGCTCCTCTTGTAATGCTTGTACCTGCCTTTGGAGGGCTCTAACCTCCTCAGGATTAACAGCTCCAGCCCTTCCACCATGCTCTCTTCATGGAGGCATCTTCTTAACTCAAACCCATAACCACACAGTCCTAGTGCAAACTGCCTTACAGTCGGCGCTCTGTCTACACACTCAAGAAAACCTGCTCTGATACCACTTGATGGGGACACAACCCACGCACAGAATGGACACAACAAGAAAGGAAAATTTTATTAACTTTGTAGATAAGCTAATACATTTAGTATAGAGAAAATAGACTTCATAACATGCCCTATGGGCTTACAATAACATAAATATGGAGATAATTTCTCCTTTTAGTACCTCCTCTCAAACTCCACTCCGAACTGCCTTTTATAATACCAGAAATGTCCTTAAATAGACCCCGAAGGGTTAAGGACTAGGAATACATTCTAGAAAGTGCTAGTAGGCATCCATCGACCAAGTAGAAGGCTCTAGAAGCTACGTTAGAAGTTGGTGCAAATCTAGAAGAATCCAAAAATGGTAACCAAACTTTCGAGAGGCATAACTTTTGAACCGTAGCTCCGATTGATGAACTGTTTACATTTTTGAAAAGCTCTCAAAGCGCTCTATAGCCCTATGGACCAGCTTCCCTTGTCCCCCATTTTTTGGCCCTTTTCAAGATCATTTAATACCCCTATCCTAACTTTGAAGCATTCTTAGGAGGTCTCCAAAACTTGAAAAATTGTGATAACTTTCAAACCGTGGGGCCTTTTGACTTGATTCTTTTTCTAGAATGCTCTAAATTAAAATTACATTCATCTGGCTAATTTACACCTCCTAGTTCACCAAAAATGATGGCTTAGTTACATACTCCTATTTTTTTGGCATTTACATGTATCCCAAGGTGTTCAAATACTCTATCCTAGAACACTGATAGTGGAACTGTGAGAGTTGGAACCTTTATTTGACCCAAATGGGTATCTAGAAATGAAAACACATGAAATAGAAACTAAGTCTAAGTACATTTTTTTTTTGGGTGACACAGGATTTCCCTTATACCTCTAGATGCTCCTGCATCATTTGGAGATTTCAAAAAAGGAGCAACAAAGCCATCAGGGGATGCAGGGGCCACATACTTGTCCAAACCCTAACTCATATCAATCCAATTTTCTAAAGCCTTGATCGATTTCCACCATTGAAAGCCTAAATAAATAGTTTAGGCTTTTTCATCTCACAAAATATGCACAGCCTAATTTTAGGATTCAGCCTGGGAAACCAGCAAAAGGAGAAACATCTTCGCCAGTAGCTTAAAACCATTCCAAGCTGCTACCTTCTATAGACCAGAAATTGCCATCGTATATCCCACCACATAGGCATCTCTCAACAATTTCCCCATCTCCTCCCATGTCTAGTGTTTCCCAAAAGCTGAAGGATTCTCTTGCAAACACCCCAATATTTGTTACTAACAAAGAGGCAAAAGAAACTTAGAGGGAATGCCTAAAGGGTGGACTTTTTGCAATATGGAATGGCCCTCTAAAAGACTTCTTGCTCCTCTCTAATTGGCTTGAAGCTAACTACGGTGACTAGGTAAGTATCTCTCACCACTCAGGTAGGATTCTTTTTTTACAATGTGTAGATGAATCTATAAAGAAAGATTTTATTTCAGTTTCAAAATGTTTCTTTAAGGGTCATGCAATTAAATTCATAGAATGGTGGCATAATTTTTAGATTGATAAGCAAGACTTCATGATCCCAAAATGGATGAACATCCCATCTCTACCATTAGAGCTTCTTCATATTGAAAATCTTAGGTGTATAGGCTCAGTAATAGGAGAACTCTTGGGCATTGACTCTTCACACTCATGTTCTAATAACATGAAATTTCTTATCAAAACAAACTTCAATCAAGCTTCACAAATACACAAGAAAGTCATCACTAACAAAGCCACTTATGATCTAACAATGCATATATATGAAGGTAGAATATCAAATATTTTAAGATTAGATGACAATAGAAGGATCAAATTTAGGACTCTTCCCCTCACATCAAATTTTGATAGAAAATTCCCATGGTTAAGAATTTTGAAAAAAAGAAGCAAATAGAGATTAATAGAATAGCATGAGGAGGAACTCACTTAGAAGAAGCAAGAATTTTAGATAGAGCCTTTCTACACAAGAAAAACACTAGATAATTGGCCTGAGGATAACTCAAAAAACATAATAAAGTTGAAATCAATCACCATGGATAAACAAAAAGACCTCACAGAATCTACAAAGGATATACAGCCTAGCAAGGAGAGAAAATCAAAAAGCAGAAGAAAGTCATTTGAAAATAATAAGGACTCAAACATTGATGGTAAAAAAGAGGAGCAATGCAAAAAGGATTAGCAGACATATAAGGATTAGGGAAAGGAACCACTCAATTCCAATAGAAGCAATCTCAAGGAAATAGAGGTCCCCCCCATTGACAAAGATATAGAGGATGCTCTAAACCTCATATGTGAAGAAGACAAAGAGATTTAAGATTTTTAGCAAACAAAAAATAGAAAGGATAATAAAGAGGGTAAAATAAAAGAACTGGAGAACTTTATGTTATTTTATGCCTCTGAGGTAATCAATGAGGCAACCCATATGCATGAGGTTATAGATCAAAAACCACAGAGCCAGCTTGGTGAAGTAGATTCCATCATAGAATCTCTAATCATTAAAAATAAATTCTGGCAAACCCCAGCAGCCACAACAAGTTTACCATTCACAGCAATCAACATGCATCAAAGTAGGGAGAAAGAGAGAACAGAAAAGATGTCAGTCAAAGAATTTCAGGAATTCTTGAATAAGGACAGCCCTTGGGATCTAGCATGGGAAGATGGAAACATATCAAAATTAGAAGAAAGTAGCCTAAATCATTTAATAGATGATCTAATACAAGTATCTAGCTCTAGAAACATAGATAAGAGCTCTGACTCACAAAAGGAACAACTAATTTAGAGAGTCCTCAAGTTAGGGAGCAAAAATTATACTTGTAAAGATCTAAGGAGAGACTTACTGAAGAGTGAATATGAGGACAATGATCTAAAATAGTATCAAATGATAGTGACAAGTTCAAACTTGATACAAAAAGAAAATGAAATCTACAATGGAAACAAGAAGGAAGCAGATTCAGATACAAAAAATTAGGTGTGCCTCTTAAATTAGTTCCTAAAAGAATGCAAAAATGAAGTTATTGAAGATAATATGATCAACAAAAACTCCATTGTGTAGAAGGTAGCAGATAATATAGAATAGCTGGGTATTCATATGAATCAAGAAGGTCTTAGATCACCTATGTGTGGCAAAAGAAAAGGGAAAAGGGGAAGAAAATCATTAAAAGAACTTAGGGAAGCAGATGGACACAACAGAGAGTAGGGAAAGATAGACCATCGTTTTAACAATGGGAAGGGGAAGTGTCTTACCGATCACGCATGAAGATTACTACTTGGAATGCTAGGGGCCTTAACACCCCAAGCAAAAAGAATTTATTAAAACATAACCTCAAAACCTTTGAATTTGATATTCTTTTAATTCAAGAATCTAAACTAGATACTATTGAATTAGGAAAACTAGATAAGATGCTTGGTTTATGGAAATTTGTGTTTCAAGAATCAATAGGGGCATCAGGGGGTCTAGGGATTCTATGGGATCCTAGAAAGGTCTGTATGAGCATACTAAATATTAGTAATCACTAGATTAGTAGAAGTGTTCAAAGTTTAAAATCTAGTCTTAAATTTATCCTTACTAACATATATGGTCCAATAAGTTATCTCGATAAGAAGTCAGTATGGAAAGATATTAGCCTATTCATGAATAATTGTACAGATAATATGATTGTCTTAGGAGGATATTTTGACACAATTTTAAACACTAATGAAAAGATAGGTGGTATTCAACAATTATCACAGTCATCCAAAGATTTCCAAGATTGGTGTTGTTAGCATAATCTAATAGATATACCAATAAGAAGGATTTATACTTGGAACAATAGACATAAAGACTTTACATATATTGCAAAAAAACTTGATAGCTTCCTGATCAAAGGAGATTTAGACATCAATAATCTTAATGTTACATCCTTAATTTTACCTATTGCAAGATCAGATCACTTCCCAATTAGATTTGAATTCATTGAGCCTTGTAAGCCTGCCAAGAACCCTTTTAATTGTGAGAAAATGTGGTTTGTAGACCCAAACTTCATTAATAACATTAAAGAATGGAGGGCTTATGACAGTTTTAAAGGCTCGAAGATGTTTGTTTTTTTCACCAAAATGAAAATTCTTAAAGAGTGGATATTTAGATGGAATGAGGAACAATTCAATAACATTTTCCAAGTTAAATTAGAAATAGAAAAGTAGCTGAAAGACTTAAACACGGTAGTAATAAAAAATGGTATGAATAATGACAAGTATCTCCTAGAAAAAGATTTATTAGGAAAACAAGAAGATATTTTAACTAAAGAAGAAATATTTTGGCATCAAAAATTGAGAGAATGGTGGCTTGCTGAAGTGGATCGAAACACTAAATATTTTCACAACTCTACTTTATACAATAGAATGAAAAGCAGAATTACATGTGTCAAAAATTGTTTGGGCATGCTTACAGACAACCCAAGTGAAATCACATATACCTTTGTTGATTAATTTTAGAATATCCTAAATAATTATGAAGGTTGAAATAGAATAGTACAAGAAAATCTTCTGAAGGTTATACCTTATATTGTCACATTTGAGGACAATAAGGCTCTTAACAAACCAATCACCCTGGAAGAGTTAAGGAAAGTAGTATTTGATATGAACCTAGATAAATCTCCAAGTCTTGATAGCTTTTAGGCTTCCTTCTTCCAAAAATGTTGGGATATCATTGGCATAGATATATGGAAATCTATTGAAGCATATAGAAACGGGGTTGCTCTATTAGTAGAAATTAATCATTCCTTTCTCACATTGATCCCTAAAAAGGAGGAACCTATGTCCCTAGAAGATTATAGACCTATAGCACTTTGTAACACGATTTAAAAAGTTTTCACCAAGGTCCTAGCTAATAGGCTCAAAGGTATTAGTCCTAAAATTATCTCATAAGAAAAAATGGATTTTATGCCAGGTAAATCCATTCTTGACGGAATTATCACTATTCAAAAAACAATTCATTTAGCCTACACAAACAAAGAAAGCATATGATATGGTTGATTGGAGATTCTTATGTAAGGTACTAGAAGTATTCGGGTTTTCCCATCAATGGATCAATCTAATCTTCAAATTTATTTTGACACCCAAAATCTTAGTGCTTATCAATGACATGCAGGAGGGTTTCTTCAAAATATCAAGGGATATTAGAGAAGGAGATCCTCTATGACCCTCTCTTTTTATCATAATGGCATAAGCATTCATGGGGGCTGTGACCGATGCTCACAAGAAACAAAAGATTTAAAGGATTAGGGTAACAAAAAATGTGCCCAACATTACTCACCAGTAGTACGCAGATGATACCATTCTACCAAGAAAATTCTCTATTGAAGAGGCTCTTGGTCTTAAAGACATTATTAAATCATATATGGAAGCTTCCAGTCAAAAATTCAATGAGCTAAAATCTAAAATTTTCTTTATTAATACTAAGCCAGATATAGAACAACAAGTTTGTAAGATCATAGGATATAAGAAAGGAGCTTTTCCTTGCAAATATCTCGGTATCACCCTGGAGAAAGGAAAGAAATCTAGTAAGATTTGGAATAATACAATGGAAAAATTGGATACTAAGCTTGGCAATTGGAAAGACAAATGGTTAATAAGGCAGGTAAAACCACTAAGATTAGATTAGTTCTTTTAGCCATTCCCATTTTTCCACTATCATGCCTACCTTTATCTAAGAAAAACCTCCTTAAATTTGAATCCAAAATGCAAAACCTTTTGTGGAATGACAAGGAAGAGGAGAAAAAGCTAGCATTGGTCAAATGGGAGAAAATTTGCAAACCCAAGGATTAGGGGGGGCTAGGAATCAAGAATTTGCAATGACAAAATATGGCCTTGGGGGAAAAACTTATTTGGCAGCTTTATAAGGAAAGAAATCATAAATGGGAAAAGATTATGTACAACAAATATGTTAACGTAGATGATCCCTTCTCGATTTTTAGAACTAGAAACCCACCTAAAGGGTTAGAAAGTTGAAACTTTATGTTAAAATTTCATCCATTCATCTACAAATATTTGACTTGGGACATAGATAAAGGAGATGAGGCTTTTTTTTTGGAAGACTCTTGGGATGGACATCCCCCCCTCAATCAGAGCTTCATATCAACAAAACTTAAACAAAAGCTTAAGAACCTGTGGGGATGCAAAGTTAGTGACTACAAGACTATAACCTTCATGGATGGCTCCCCTAAAGCAATTCAAAAATCTTTGGAGGACTTGGATGTCGATCCTAATTCCATTAAGGATTATGAAAATCTATTAGAAGATAGGAGGATTAAGTACTTAGAAAAGAAAGATGGTCTTATCTGGGCCACCTCAAATGATGGAAGTTATAGTGTAAAGAATGGATACAAGGCTTTAGTAGAATCCCAATTTCAAAAAAAGGTGGAAGTCCCAGTAAATATATGCTAGGACCTTGCATGTCTCCCTAAAGAAGGATTCTTTCTATGGTTGGCATCCCAAAAAAGGATTCTGACTATGGACAGGCTACACAAATTCGGTATTTAGGGTCCATCCCATTGTGTTTTATGTAAGAAAAAGGTAGAAGATGTAGATCATATTTTATTTGATTGTTCATATTCCAAAAAATGTTGGGAATGGCTTAGGCATAGGCTAGGTTGGTTGACCCCCTTCCCTAATACTCTATCAGCTCTACTAAAATGTTGGCCTAGACATCTAGTTAAAGGTGTATATCACAAACTATGGATTATTTCCCTTTCCATTGTGGCTTGGGAGATCTAGAAAGAGAGGAATCAATGAATATTCCACAATCTAGAACTAGAGCCAGAGGAATTATTGTTAAAAATGGAAGCAAGTATTGTTGAGTCTACAAACTCTTACCTCAGAAAGGTGCGAACAAAAGAAGGATCCTTCTCTAATTGGAACATGGAAATGAAGAAGTTCTAGTCCAATTTGTTGAATCCCCTGATGAGCTACATCAAATCTAATAAAAGGGTGAGGGAAAACTATAAATGGGAACTGCCACCAACAGGGTGGGTCAAATTAAATTTTGATGGTGTAGCTTGGGGTAACCTAGGAATAGCAAGGATTGGTTGCATTATTAGAAATGAATCAGGGCAATGGATCGTGAAGAAAGAATTTTTGATCAAACCTACCTCAAACAATATAGTAGAACTAGAAGCTTTAAAGTAGGGTCTTATTTTGTGTCATAGGTTAAAATACCCCAAGGTCATCATAGAAGGAGACTCTCAGATTATATTAAATGCTATTAGAAAGCAATCTACTCCTAATTGGGTTCTCAACTCTCAATTAGAAGAAGTTCTCATTTACATGGATAAGTTGGAAGAGTACAAAATTTATTATATTTTTAGGGAGGGAAATCAAGAAGAAAATCTTTTAGCAAATATAGGGGCCGATGGTGCTAATATATTACTTTTTAATAGTGACTCTTTATCATCTAAAGAGCATTAGCTTTCCAACTTAGCTTTTGGCCCCTTCTGCTTTTGATTTTACCCCATTTATTTACCCTTGGGCTCTTAACTCTTCATAACCCCATACAAAGAATGTCATGGGAAGAGTTAGGTTTAAATCAAACTTATTCTATATCTGCCTTGGATGTATCAGTTTAAACCAATCTTCTTGAGATTTGGTTTGTGGGTTGGTAGTTAGCTCTATAGGTCTTAGAATTCCTTTAACATTGCATTTTGATTCAAGATTCTCTGTACTTCTAATGCCTTAGGTATCCTTCTCTTTGAATATTAGCCTAATAACATGTGAGGTTGCAAGGCTGGTAAGTGATAGTATTGTCTCACCGCTTTCTAGATTTTGTAATCTTATCATATGTTTGATGCTTAGTCTTAGGATTTATGGATACATGCTTTAGTTAATTTTATCTTCATAACTCTTGTTCTTGTGAGGTTTGTTAACCTTAGTATATTCCATTGAGTTATATTGGCATTATTCTCATGTTGGTGTGTAGGCAGTTTTGAACTTTCTCTAATCTAGTTAGGATTCATGCTCCTTACTAGATTATGGTTGGGCATGTGTTATTTGCTTTAGGATCTCTAACTTTTTTTTATGTTAAGATAAGATGGCAGAAATCAATATTGGTATAGGCTCTTTCTTCATAGTGCCAAGGAGTTTTTGTAATAGTCAAAGTAGGATGGTGAAATTTGGACTATATTTTTTTGGTAAGCTATTATAATCTGCTAAGGGGATGCCCTATATTTGTTTGTATTGATCAATTGTAATCTAACTAGGGTATTCACCTTTTACGATGTAAGAATAAATGACGTTATGTCCTAGGCAAGATTGGAGGTTTTCCTCTTCATTCTTTCTTACTAGTGCTTGGTTGAATGGAGCAAAAATTGATGTAATTTTTTATTATATTAATGAAATTATTATGGCGTTGGCCATTTAATGATCAAAAAAAAAAAAAACAAGAACTAGTGCAACAAAAAAAGCTTTATGTTCATTATTTTCATTCTTCTTTGCATTCTTCTTTTCAAACTACACATTCTTCAATCACTATTTAACTAGTATAGATAACTTAAATAAAACTATTTAATGAAATGTCAATAGATATCTATTATAAAATGATTAAAACTTATATTTTCATGTATCCATTCATTTTCTTATTTTAATTTCTAAAATATGATTATCTATAGTACAGAAGTTTATAATTGTAGTAAATATTTTATGTAGTGTTTATTAAATTATTTTTAAAAGTATATTATGCTTATAATAAATATTCAGATTTTGACATGCATATAGTTGTCAAATTTAAGCTAAAAGGTAGTTGTTAACCTTAACACAGTCACCATCACAATGCACCCTTTCTATCATTGTAGAATATCTATTGACATTAAAAACAAGTGCTACATAATGACATGTACTTGCCTTATAGTAAATTGTATTTGTATTATAGATCTTATAGAATATAAATTAGTTTAAAAAAATAGATTTTTAACAAATTTAATTTAATATAATTGAAATATTTTCTTACTAAAGAATTATATTATTTGTGAGGATTGATTAATAAATTCTCAAATATAATTATAAATAAATAGAATATGATAGATTTAAAAATTAACATTGAATATATAGTTAAAAACTAATGTGAAGAAAAAATGTGGTTTCTAGACCCAAAATTTACTGAACAAATTAGGATGTGGTGGACACAAGCTAACTTTGAAGGCTCCAAAATGTTCATCTTTGTTTCTAAGCTCAAAATGTTAAAAGAGAATATTTTAAGATGGAATAGGAAACATTTTGATAATATCTTCAAAGAAAAATTGGAAATAGAAGGAAAACTAAAAGATTTAAATCAAAAAATCATCAGATATGGTATGGATTATGAGAAATATCATCTAGAAAAAGATCTGTTGTCAAGACAAGAAGACATACTATCAAAAGAAGAAACCTTTTGGAGACAAAAATCTAGGGAAAAGTGGTTGAACGAGGGAGACCGTAACACAATTTTTTTTCATAATTCAACTATTTATAATAGAGCTCGGTCAATGATAACTAGTATCACTAGCAACTCAGGTCTACAAACAGAAAATCCTCAAGAGATAGTAGACACGATAGTTTCCCATTTTAAAAAACTACTTAACAATTATGAAGGTTCAAAGAGGATAGCTTAGTCTACCATGCTCAGATTCATTCCAAAAATTATTACTCTAGAAGATAATAAAAATCTCAACCATCCAATCACCCTTGAAGAAGTTAGACATGCAATTTTTAATATGAACCCTGAAAAATCGCCAGGGTTGGACGGATTTCAGGCCTTCTTCTTCCAGAAATGTTGGGATATTTTAGGAATAGATCTATGGAAGGCCATTGAAGCATCATGAAATTGTGGATCATTGTTGGTAGAAATTAATTTTTCTTTCATTACACTAATTCCTAAGAAGGAAGGGCCTACACATCCTAGGGACTTTTGCCCAATAGCTCTATGCAATACAATTTACAAATTTTTTTCCAAAATTATGGCCACTAGACTAAAGGAATATTTGCCAAAACTAATTTTGAAAGAACAAATAGGCTTTGTACTAGGTAGATCTATCTTGGATAGCATTCTAACTATTCAGGAAACCATTTATTCAGTATCAAGAGATAAAGAACTGTGTATGCTAATGAAACTAGATATTCAGAAGGCATATGATATGGTAGACTAGCGCTTCCTTTGTAAGGTTTTGGAAGCATTTGGCTTTTCTCATCAGTGGATTAATCTAATCTTTAAATTTATCTCTATGCCTAAAATCTCTATTCTTATTAATGGAACACTAGAGGTTTTTTTGGAGATATCTAGGGGCATTAGACAAGGAGACCCAATTTCTCCTTCCTTATTTATCATCATGGCTGAGGCATTTGGAAGAGCGATTTCGGATGCATATTTAAGGTGAAGGATTTCGAGTATTTTTGTAACTAGAAATGTCCCTAATATAACTCATCAACAATATGTAGATGATACCATCCTCCCAGGTAAAAGTTCAATCCAAGAGGTTGTGGGATATAAAAATATCTTGCAAACCTATATGGATGCATCTGGACAAAAAGTGAACAAAAAAAAATCAGAGATTTTCTTTTTGAATACCAGTACAGAAATGGAAAATTCAATATGTAGGATCATGGGTTTTAAAAAGGGACTGTTTCCTTGCAAATATCTAGGAATCTCTTTAGAGAAAGGCACAAAACACTGCAAAATTTGAAAGGACACAATTGAAAAAATAGATAAACGGATTGGGAATCAAAAAAATAAATGGCTATCTAAGGCAGGTAAAATCACTAAGATAAGATCAATTCTCTCAGCCATTTCAATATTTCCTATGGCCTGTTTGCCCCTTTCTAATTGGATGCCTTCGTCATTTGAATCCAAATTGAGGAATTTTTTATGGAAAGATAAAGAAGAAGATAAGAAGTTGGCACTTATAAAATGGGATAACATATGTAAATCCAAAGAATATGGGGGCTTAGGTATTAAAAAGCCTCAATGGCAAAAGGAGGCCTTGGGGGCAAAATTTATTTGGAGATTATACAAAGAATCTAATAAAAAATGGGCTAAAATCTTATTTAACAAATATCTCAACCCTTCAGACCTAGAATCCCTATTCAGAATGGATAGTCTCCATAAAGGATTAAAATGTTGGAACTTTATGACTAAATATCAAAGTCTTATCAACAAATTTCTAACTTGGGATGTCGAATTAGGTGACAAGGCACTGTTTTGGGAAGATTCATGGGATGGTCTTCCTCCAAATGAATCATCCCTAGCTAATGATATCCTAAAGCAAAGGTTGACCTCTATATGGGGAAATAAAATTAAGGACTATAAGACTTAAGAAGTTTTGAAAGGGGTTATGAAATGGAAATGGTGCTTTTTGGACCATCTAGAATTTGACCCAGACCTTATTGAGGCTTATGAGAAGATCATCTCAAGCAGAAACATCAAACAAACCTCAAAGCTGGACAACCTTATTTGGGAAGGTTTCAAGGATGGAACATATAGTGTGAAACAAGGTTATAAGGCAATTATTTAGTCACATAAATGGTCAAAGATAAAATTACCCCTTAATCTGTGTTGGGATACGGCATGTCTTTCGAAGGTTGA
Source organism: Cupressus sempervirens (assembly GCA_028749045.1). Taxonomy (NCBI): domain Eukaryota; kingdom Viridiplantae; phylum Streptophyta; class Pinopsida; order Cupressales; family Cupressaceae; genus Cupressus; species Cupressus sempervirens. The sequence goes on along the minus strand of CM053789.1, from coordinate 699,966,131 downwards.
ATTCTTTTTATGGCTTGTCCTTCAAAAGAGGGTGTTGATAGTAGATAGGTTATTAAGATTTGGTATTTTAGGTCCTCATTGGTGTGTTTTGGGTAAGCATAGTGATGAGAATGTAGATCACCTTTTCCTCAATTGTCCTTATGAGCTTAATTGTTGGGAATGGCTTAGGGAGTGTCTCGGCTAGGCTACCCCATTGCAAAACTCTGTCAAAAGTTTAATTAGCTCTTGGCCCATGAATTTGGTAGGTGGGGTATATAACAAGCTTTGGCATATTGGCCCTTTGATTGTGGTGTGGGAATTGTGGAAGGAGAGAAATCGTCGCATCTTTCAAGAGAAAGTGTTGAACATAGAAATTTTTTTACTAAAATTAGAAGTTGCTATAGTGGAAGTACTTAATGCTCATCTTAGGAATTCTTCTAAAGAAGAAGGTTCATTCTTGACTTGGGATGGACTGATGAAGAAGAATTGGCCCACCATTATCAATCCTCCATTGGTTCACTCTTCTCGCAACAAAGAAGCTAGAGAAAATTAAAAGTGGATTCCACCACCTCATGGGTGGCATAAATTGAATTTTGATGGAGTAGCATGGGGTAATCCAGGGAAATCTAGTATTGGTTGCATTATCAACAATGAGCACGGGAAACGGTTAGCAAAGTTAGCTTCGCTGCTTCCTTCATCATCAAAAAATATAGCTAAATTATTAGCCCTAGAGAAAGGGTTACAACTCAGTGTGAAACTAGGCTTTTCTAGAATTATAATAGAAGGTGACTCTCAAATTAATTTTAATGTGGTTAGGAAGAAAAAGATGCCAAATTCGGTGTTAAATTCAAAGCTTCAAGACACCCTTATGATATTAAATAAATTCGAGGATATTTATATTACTCATATTTATAGAGAAGGTAATGTCAAAGCTGATAGGTTAGCTAATACAGGTGCGGATGGAATTTCTATGTTAACATACAATATGTAATCGATAGATAGCCTCCTCATTATCTTAGCCTCCCTTGTTATTAAAGTGCTTTTAGGATTAATTACAATAGTAATTGATTAGATGAAGATATTAGTTTAAGGAGGCTAATCCCTTTGGCTTTTATTGTCTTTAGTTAGTTCTATTATTAGGCTTCTTCGTGCCCAACACCTTCTGTCTTATCCTTAAGTATTTGGTATATTAAAATTATCATCATATGGTCACCTCTGTACAAGTGTATCATTAGAATGCACCTGAAGGATCCCACTTTTGTAACAAATTCCAGTTCTTATAGTTTGACACGCCATTTAAGTACGAAGAAGTTAAAATTCACATGTGAGGCTTAAGTAAGAAGTGAAAGGTGTCAAGCCATGATTATGGTAGTTATTAAAGAAGACGTAGTTCTAAAACAGATTATGAGGAGTTGAGTTACAAAGACGAATTAGGAAATTTAGGTGTAGCTGCTATTGGAGCTATATCCTTTAGTGGATATTAATCTGTTTCCCCTTGTTACCCTTATTCTACCTGCTGGAAACAAATATCCATGTTTTTCATGCTACTGAAAATAGGACGATGGCCTTTCTAGGGAAGGTTAAACCTGAGAGATGGAATCATCTACTAAGGGTGGTAGATGACATGACTCAGTTTGCAGTTATTAGAGTGATTGGAGAGGATGCTTTCAACTATAGCGCGACCTGGAGAACTAATAACTCCATAATTGGCTCTCTCATAGGGGTAATGATAAGGGTTAAAATTTGAAAAGAAGACATAGTGAGGCTCTGTTTTGAACTTTTTGATCCAATTTGGAGGAAAGGGCTAGAGAAAGCGGTTCATAGTATAGATGATAAATTTAGAATCCCACTACCTCAAAGGTATATGGGGTTACCATTGGGCTCTGCGGAGCTAGAGATGGCACCACGTCGGCAATCCCTCATAGTAAGGGAAAGCTTGGCCTTATATAAGGAATGGCCATGGATGGAGGCCAGTGTTAAGTTTCTCCTACGATGGAGAAAGATAATTGTGGAAGAAAGCAATGGGTGGGTCTCAGATTACCTTAAAATGTTCATGGTCTATGTGCAACTAGGAGTGAAATTTGATGACCTAAGCAAGCTAAAATTCAACACTATCAACTCGGAGAAGATGAGTAGAAACAAGGTCTTGTTCGAAATGCCACCAACTGTGGATGTGGATCAAGTTGTTGAAGCCCCAGAGGTGATCATGGTATCATGGAGGAAATAAGCTAGGTCTAGAAAGCTGATGATTGCTTAAGGTTGGATCATCATCCTTTGTAAGTTTTTGGTTGGTAAATCCTCAGATGTTGCTTGGTTTGAAAACAATTTTTGTAATATTCTTCAGGGTAGGTTTCTAGTTCTATATTTCTCCAGATTAATAGAAACTTTTTGAAAAGGTTTGTATAATTTTTTGTTGACACTCTAGGGTTTTCTGGTTTATATCGACAGTAATAAACAAGGTTGGCTTACTGTAGATATAAGTAACTATGCTTGGGGTTATATATATATATATATATATATATATATATATATATATATATAGATTAGTAGTATTGATGTATACACAAAGCTTGCATGGATGAATGTTGAGGTTTTCTTTTGCCTAGTCTTAAATTATTTAGGGTTCTATGGTATCTAATTTAATCAATTAGATTATTTATACTAGGTAAGATATAATAGATTTTATGTTTATTCGAATGGTTAATAGGACTTTTAGTTAAAGCTTTACAATAAATGGGGTGTGGAGGCTTCAAGTTTGAATTTGCTTCTCATCTAGGTCCTGAATCCAGATTGGTTTGTAACCCAACAAGGCTATATTAGATGAATATTTGATAATTTTTGGGGTATTCGGTTTTTCGTTGAACACTGTGAAAGTAGTTAGATTTTGGCTCTGTCTCGATGTCAATCAGCACAAACATATATCATTCTTTGGCTCAAAATTTATTTAGATGTTTTAAATTGAATTAACAAATCCAAACTCTAAAAAAGAATTGATCTCATGTCCTTATCCTTTTGCGCTTGGATTCTTTATTTGGATGAAGGAGTAATGAATACTACGGGGCTTACTTTTATATTAACATCACTTTGGATGATTGGTAATACTGTAAGATATTTTCTTTTTAGATTTTGAGCTATCTCAGTATTGGAAGTTGCAGCAAGGAGTGGGCCGAAGGATGAATCAGTTTCTTTCCATTTGCTAGGCTAATTTGACATGTCTAATTTTAGTTTAGTATATTTATGCTAGTTTTCATTTATGAGATGGATACAAACTTGAAAGAAGGATTGGTGTTAATTATATTATGTAATCATTTAGGTAGCAATGGAGAGTATGGTCTTTTACCATCTACAGGTAAGAGGTAGTTATGACTTGTAATTTAGCTGATAGATTAGTAGGTGTTTCAGCTTGAATTGAATCTTTACCATGGCTTATTAAGTGAATGTTGGCTGGGACAGGATTTAGCCTAATGGCAATCTTTCTTAAAATGTGTTTCCTTTTATCTATCTAAAGTTTGATAGGATTCAGATTAATGGCATTCTAAAGTTTGTCATGTTAAGGAACATTTATGCAAATTATGAGGAAAAGGTGTAGATACTTGTTCTAACATCAGATAGTGGTTAGTTGTTGGATAGTTTCTGTGGTAGGGATATTGTGTTGTAGGTTGTAAGTTGTAGGTTACTGATCATTCTGAAGATAGAAGCATGGTGGACCTCTTTCATAAAATAACTATTTCATGTAAAATGGTTGGTATAAATTGTAAAGAGTTCTACCTATATTGATATTAATGATATTAAATAGCTAGTACATAGGTCACTGGGGTATGTCCTTTTTATAAGATGTAATAATATAGGACTTTTTTCTCAGGCAAGACTAGAGGTTTTCTTCTCTGTTTTTTCCTACCAGTGCCTGTTTGAACAGAGAAAGCTATATTTACTTATGTTATTAATAAAAATATCATGGCCTTGGCCATTTATCGATCCAAAAAAAAAAAACTAATGTGAAAACTAAAAATGAATTTATAATTAATAAATTTTCAACCATAATTATAAATAAATAGAATAGTTTAAAAATCATTATCATTTCATTGCCACATTTCTAGTTGTAAATATATATTAGTTTGCTAATTTTAAATATATTTACCTTGATGCTTCATGCATCTTGCATCTTGTGATAAAATTCTCCTATGTGAAGAATACTTTGAATGGAATTATTCTTTACAAGGTAGACGATGCTATCACATTTAGTAACATTTCAAAAATTTATATTAATATTTGATTTTGATAAAAAGAAAACTTCATAATTTATATTAACACTATTTGTTCTATATTTTAAACTAAAACTTATGCAACTATTTGGCAATTGCCACATAACTCATTTTTTCCCCCTTAATCTAGTCGAGAATATTACAATATGGAGTACCTCTGAAAAAGGGCTCCTATAACACAAAACCAATTCAACCAATCATAAAATTGGTATAGAATATAAAATTAGTAAAAGAATAATTAAACTTTAGAAATTTTTTAATTTTTCAAAAAATATTATTGTGATTGGTGGATGATTGTTAAATTAATTCATTCATTGTGCATAGTGAATGAAATAGTACTAGCCTATGACAAGTTTTATAAGAATGTATCTATATATTCTTTAATTCATGTCTTAATAGTCAAATATTTATAATAATAAAATATCAATCACCAAAATTTTATATTAAACAAATAAAAATATGAAATAAATTTTTAAAAAATAGAAAAATACTTATATATATATGTGTGTGTGTGTGTGTATGTATGTATGTATGTATGTGTATGTATATATATATACATATAAGATACATATATACATACATACATACATACATACATATATACATACATGCATATATATATACATACATATATATACATATATATATATATATATATACATTTATAAATATATGTACATATACATATATATACACATATATACATATATATATATATATATAGATATATACATATACATATATATATATACATATATATATATGTATATGTATGTATATATACATATACACATATATATGTATGGGGTATGTGTAGGATCATGGTGTGCCAAAAAGTGGCAATGTGAAAAAAATAGAGTTTGAACACGTCTAAAAGCGCTTGAAAATCCGCTCTGACTTTTTTTTACCTATCCAGGTACCAAACCTAAAAAGTAAGGCCCAAGCCTTATCAGATATCCAATTTGAGATCGGATATCCGATATAAGATCGGATATCGGATCTCATATTAGATATCGGATCTCATATCGGATATCCGATATGAGATCCTATATCCGATATCGGCAGCATTAAAATTGGAGGGAAAAGGCACAAAAATTAGAGGGAAAAACAAATTTGTAAGTGATATAACTAATTTGAGTTATGAAATATGTAAAGATATAATATATATCCTATAAATATATAAAATAATAACATAACTATTATATATAAAATAATATATAATCTATATATTATATAATAATATAATATTACATATATATATATATATATATATAATGTAATGTAAAGATATAATATATAATCTATTAATATATAATAATATATTATGTTATTATTATTTTTTTACTATATTTTTATTAAATATAATAACGTAATATATTATATATATGTTATTAATACATATTATTATTATTATCATATATAAATTATAATCTATAATATATTACTATTATTATTATATGTAAATTATAATATATAATATATTATGTTATTATTATTATAATCTATAAATTATATATATATATGATTGTTATACTATATTATTATTATTACTACTATATTATTTCTAGTGGAGTCATTTATATGGGTCAAAAGGGCTCACAGGATGACCTATGACCCCTTTCGACACATTCCATGACGACATATGTCCATAAGGGATCCTATGACCCCTAGGGACATATTAAAATAGTTTATATGGGTCGAAGGGGGTCACAAGATGACCTATGAACTTTTTTGACATATTACAAGATGAAATTTGTCCCTAAGGGTCCTAGGATACTTAGGGACATATTAGAATCATTCATATGGGTCGAAGGGGGTCATTGGGTGACCAATGACCACCTTCGACACATTTCATGATGACATATGTCCTTAGGGGTCCTAAGACCCCTAGGGACATATTAGAATCATTCATATGGGTCGAAGGGGATCATAGGGTGACATATGACCCCCTTTGACACATTCCACGATGAGATATGTCCCTAAGGGTCCTAAGACCCCTAGGGGCATATTAGAATCTTTCATATGGTTTGAAGGGGGTCACAGGGTGAACTATGACCCCCTTCGACACATTACATGACGACATATGTCCCTAGGGGTCCTAGGACACCTAGGGACATATTAGAATGCTTCATATGGGTCAAAGGGGGCCATAGGTTTACCTATGACCTCCTTTGACCCATTAAGTGATGACATATGTCTCTAGGGGTCCTAGGACCCCTAGGGACATATTAGAATCATTCTTATCGGTCAAATGGGCTCATAGGGTGACCTATGACCCCCTTTGACCCATTAGATGATGACATATGTCCCTAGGGGTCCTAGGACCCCTATAGACATATTAGAATCATTCTTATGGGTCAAAGGGAGTCATAGGTTGACTTATGACCCTATTTGACACATTACATTATGACATATGTCCCTAAGGGTCCCAGGACACCTAGGGACATATTAGAATACTTCATATGGATCAAACGGTGTCATAGGTTGACCTATGACCCCCTTTGACTCATTAAATGATGACATATATAGCTAGGGGTCATAGGACCCCTATGGACATATTACAATCATTCTTATGGGTCAAAGGGGGTCATAGGTTGACCTATAACCCCCTCTGACCCATTACATGATGACATATGTCCTTAGGGGTCCTAAGAACTCTAGGGACATATTAGAATGTTTCATATGGGTCAAAGGGGGTCATAGTTTGACCTATGACCCCCTTCGAACCATTAAATAACAACATATATCCCTAGGGGTGGACCCGTAGGGACATATTAGAATCTTCGACCCATTACATGATGATATATGTCCCCAGGGGTGCTAAGATCCCTAGGGACATATTAGAATCATTCATATGGGTTAAGAAGGGTCGTAGATTGGCCTATGAACCCGTTCCACCCATTACATGATGACATATGTCCCCAGGGGTCCTAGGATCCCTTGAGACATATTAGAATCGTTCATATGGGTCAAAGGGGGTCATAGGTTTACCAATGACCCCCTTTGACCCATTAAATGACGACATATGTCCCTACCAGTCCTAGGACCCCTAGGGACATATTAAAATTGTTCTTATGGATCAACGGGGGTCACAGGTTGACCTATGATACTTTTAACCCATTAAATAATAACATTTGTCCCTAGGGGTGCTAGAACTCCTAAGGACATATTAGAATCATTCTTATGGGTCAAAGGGGGTCATAGGTTGATCTATAACGCCCTTTGACCCATTACATGACAAAATATGTCCCTAGGGACATATTAGAATCCTTCTAATCGGTCAAATGGGGTCATAAGGTGACCTATGACCTCCTTCAACCCATTACCTGATGACATATGTCCATAGAGGTCCTAGGACCCCTAGGGACATATTAGAATGCTTCAAATGAGTCAAAGTGAGTCATAGGTTGACATAAGACCCCCTTCAACCCATCAAATGACAACATATCTCTCTAGGGGTCCTAGCACCCCTAGAGACATATTAGAATCATTTTTATGGCTCAAAGGGGGTCACAGGTTAACCTCTGACCCACTTTGACATATTACATGATGAAATATGTCCTTATGGGTCCTAGGACCCCTAGGAACATATTAGATTCGTTCATATGGGTAAAAGGGGTTAGAGGTTGACCTATGACCCCCTTCGACCCATTAAATGATGACATATGTCCCTAGGGGTCCTAAGAGCCCTAAGGACATATTAAAATCATTCTTATGGGTCAAAGGGGGTCATAGGTTGACCTATGACCCCCTTTGACCAATTACATGATGACATATTTTCCTAGGGGTCCTAGAACCCATATGAATGTCTTAAAATTATTCATGACCCATTACATGATGACATATGTCCCTAGGGGTCTTCGATGCTTTATATGACAACATATGTCCCTAGGGGTCCTAGGACCCGTAGGGACATATTAGAATCATTTATATGGATCAAAGGGGGTCAAATATTGACCTATGACCCGCTTCGACCTATTAAATAATGACATATGTTCTTAGGGGTCTTAGGACCCCTAGGGACATATTAGAATCATTCGTATGGGTCAAAGGGAGTCATAGGTTGACCTATGACCACCTTCGACACATTACATGATGACATATGTCCCTATGGGTCCTAAGACCCTTAGGGACATATTAGAATGCTTCATATGAGTCAAACGGGGTCATATGATGACCTATGACCCCCTTTTACCCATTAAATGACAAGATATGTCCCGAGGGGTCCCAGGACCCCTAGGGACATATAAGAATTGTTCTTATGGGTCAAAGGGGGTCATAGGGTGACCTATGACTCCCTTCGAACCATTACATAACGACATATGTCCTTAGGGATCCTAGGACCCCTACGGACATATTAAAATGCTTCATATGGGTCAAAAGGGTTCATAGGTTGACCTATGACCCCCTTCGACCCATTAAATGATGAAATATGTCCCTAAGTGTCCTAGGACACCTAGAAACATATTAGGATGCTTCATATGGGTCAAAGGGTGTCATAGGTTGACCTATGACCCCCTTCGACCCATTAAATGATGACATATATCCTTAGGTGTCCTAAGACTCTTAGGGATATATTAGAATCATTCTTATGGGTCAAAGGGGGTCATAGGTTGAGCTATGATCTCCTTCGACCCATTACATGATGACATATGTCCCTAAGGGTCCTAAGACCCCAAGGGACATATTAGAATTTTTTTAATAGGTCAAAAGGGGACATAGGTCACCCTATGACCCCCTTCGACCCAGTACGTAATGACATATGTCCATAGGGGTCCTAGGGCCCCTAGGGACATATTAGAATGCTTCATATGGACTAAATAGGGCCATAGGTTGATCTTTTACCTCCTTTGACCTATTAAATGATGACATAGGACCCTTAAGAACATATTAGAATCAATTTATGACCCCCTTTGACCTATAAGAATGATTCTAATATGTCCCTAGGGGTCCTAGGACCCCTAAAGACATATGTCATCATCTGATTGGTCGAAGGGGGTCATAGGTCACCCTATGAGCCCCTTTGACAAATAAGAATGATTCTAATATGTCCTTAAAGGTCCTAGGACCCCTAGGGACATATGTGGTCATGTAATTGGTCGCCTATGACCCCCTTTGACCCATAAGAACGATTCTAATATGTCCCTAGGGGTCCTAAGACCCCTAGGAACATATGTCATCATTTAATGGGTTGAAGGGGATCATAGGTCAACCTATGACCCCCTTTGACCCATAAAAATGATTTCAATATGTCCCTAGGTGTCCTAAGACCCCTAGGTACATATGTCATCATTTAAAGGGTCGAAGGGCATCATAGGTAAACCTATGACACCCTTTGATCCATATGATGCATTCTTATATGTTCTTAGGGGTCCTAGGACCCGTAGAGACATATGTCATCATGTAATGTGTTGAAGTGGGACAATTGTCAGCTTATGACCCTTTTTGACCCATAAGAATGATTTTAATATGTCCATAGGGTTTCGAGGACCTCTAGGGACATATACCATCATGTAATGTGTCGAAGCGGGTCATAAGTCAACCTCTGACCACCTTTGACCCATAAGAATGATTCTAATATGTCCCTAAGGGTCCTAAGACCTCTAGGGACATATTTCATTATGTAATGGGTTGAAGAGGATCATAAGTTAACCTATGACCCCCTTCGACTCATATGAATGATTCTAATATGTCCCTAGGGGTAGCACCCCTAGGGACATATGTCATCATGTAATGGGTCAAATGGGGTCATAGGTCAACCTATGATGCCCTTTGACCAATATGAATGATTCTAATATGTCCCTAGGGGTGCTAGGACCCCTAGGGACATATGTCATCATTTAATAGGTCGAAGGGGATCATAGGTCAACCTATGACCCCCTTTGACCCATAAGAATGATTCTAATATGTCTCTAGGGGTCCTAGGACCCCTTTAGACATATGTCATCATGTAATGCATCAAAGGGGGTAATAGATCAACCTATCACTCTCTTTGACCCATAAGAAGCATTCTAATATGTCCCTAAGGGGTCGTATGACTCTTAGGGATATGTGTCATCATGTAATGGGTCAAATGGGGTCATAGGTCAACTTATGACCCCCTTAGACCTATAAGAATGATTCTAATATGTCCCTAGGGTTTCGAGGACCCTTAGGGACATATGTCATCATGTAATGGTTCAAAGTAGGTTATAGTTTAACCTATGACCACCTTTGACCCATAAGAATGATTTTAATATTTCCCTAGGGGTCCCAAGACCCCTAGGGACATATGTCATCATGTAATATGTCGAAGGGGGTCATAGGTCAACCTATGACCCCCTTTGTCCCATAAGAATGATTTTCATATATGTCCCTAGGGGTCGTAGGACCCCTAAAGACAAATGTTATCATTTAATAGGTCGAAGGAGGTCATAGGTCAATCTATGACCCCCTTTGATCCATATGAATGATTTTAATATGTCCCTAGGGGTCCTAGGACCCATAGGGACATATGTCATCATGTAATGTGTCAAAGGGGGTCGAAGATCAAACTATGAAACCCTTTGACCCATAAGAATGATTCTCATATGTCCTTAGGGGTCCTAGGGACATATGTCAATATGTAATGGGTCAAAGGAGGTCATAGGTCAACCTATGACCCCCTTTGACCCATATGAATAATTCTAATATGTCCCTAAGGGTCTTAGGACCCCTAGGGACATATGTCATCATTTAATGGGTCAAAGGGGGTCATAGGTCAACCTATAACCTCCTTTAACCCAAATGAACAATTTTAATATGTCCCTAGGGGTCCTAGGAGCCCTAGTGACATATGTCATCATTTAATGGGTTGAATGGGGTCATAGGTCAAAATATGACCCCCTTCTACCCATATGAACAATTCTAATATGTCCCTAGGTGTCCTATGACCCGTAGGGATATATGTCATCATGTAATGTGTCGAAGGGGGTCATAGGTTAACCTATGACCCCATTTGACCCATAAGAATTATTCTAATATGTTGTCATATAATGGGTTGAAGGGTGTCATAGGTCACCCTATGACCCCGTTTGACCCATAAAAATGATTCTAATATGTCCCTAGGGGTCCTAGGACCCCTGAGGTCATATATCGTTATGTAAAGGGTCAAAAGGGGTCATAGGTCAACCTATGACTCCCTTTGACCCATAAGAATGATTCTAATATGTCCCTTGGGTTCCTAGGACCCCTTTGGATATATGTCATTATGTAATTTGTCAAAGGAGGTCATAGGTTGACCCATAAGAAGCATTCTAATATGTCTTTAGGGGTCCTAGGACCCTTAGAGACATACGTCATCATGTAATGGGTCAAAGGGGGTCATAGGTCAACTTATGACCCCCTTTGATCCAAATGAACAATTTTAATATGTCCCTAGGTGTCCTATGACCCGTAGGGACATATGTCATCATGTAATGGGTCAAAGGGGGTCATAGGTTGACCTATGATCCCTTTTGACCCATAAGAATGATTCTAATACATCCCTAGGGGTCCTAGGCCCCCAGGGACATATGTCATCATGTAATTGGTTGAAGGGTGTCATGGGTCACCCTATGACCAACTTTGACCCATGAGAACAATTTTAATATTTTTCTAGGGGTCCTAGGACCTCTAGGGAGATATGTCATTATGTAATAGATTGAAGGAGGTCATGGATCAACCTATGATCCCCTTTGACCCATAAGAACAATTCTCATATGTTCCTAGGGGTCGTAGGAAAATATGTCATCATGTAATGGGTCAAAGGGGGTCATAGGTCAACCTATGACCCCCTTTGACCCATATGAACAATTCTAATATGTCCCTAGCAGTCTTAGAACCCTTAGGGACATATGTCATCATTTAATGGGTCAAAGGGGATCATAAGTCAACCTATGACCCCCTTTGATCCATATGAACAATTATAATATGTCCCTAAGGGACCTAGGACCCCTAGGAACATATGTCATCATGTAATGTGTCGAAAGGGGTCATAGGTCAACCTATGACCCCCTTTGACCCATAAAAATGATTCTCATATGTTCCTAGGGGTCTTCAAGACATATGTCGTCATGTAATGGGTCAAAGGGGGTCATAGGTCAACCTATGAGCCCCTTTGACCCATATGAACAATTCTAATATGTCCTTGGGCATCCTAGGACCCCTAGGGACATATGTCAACATTAAATAGGTCAAAGGGGGTCATAGGTCAACCTATGACCCACTTTGATGCATATGAACAATTCTAATATGTCCCTAGGGGTCCTAAGATCCATAGAAATATATGCTATCATTTAATGGGCCGAAGAGGTTCATAGGTCAACTTATGATCTCTTTTGATCCATATGAACAATTCTAATATGTCCCTACGGGTCTTAGAACCCCTAGGAACATATGTCGTTGTCTAATGGATCGAAGGGGGTCCTAGGTCACCCTATGACCCCTTTTGACCCATATAAATGATTCTAATATGTCCTTAGGGGTTCTAGGACCCCTAGGGACACAAATTTCTTCATGTAATGGGTCGAAGGGTGTCATAAGTCAACCTATGATCCCCTTTGACCCATATGAATGATTCTAATATGTCTTTAGGGGTCCCAAGACCCCTAGGGACATATGTCATCATGTAATGTGTGGAAGGGGGTCATAGGTCAACCTATGACCCCCTTCGACCCATAAGAATGATTCTAATATGTCCCTAGGGGTCCTAGGACCTCTAGGGACATATGTCATTATGTAATGGGTCGAAGGAGATCATAAGTCAACCTATGAGCCCCTTCAATCCATATGAATGATTCTAATATGTCTCTAGGGGTGTTAGGACCCCTAGGGACATATGTCATCATGTAATGGGTCAAAGGGGTTCATAGGTCAATCTATGACCCCCTTTGACCCATAAGAATGATTCTAATATGTCCTTATGGGTCCTAGACCCTTAGGGACATATGTCATCATTTAATGGGTTGACTAGGGTCATAGGTCAACCTATGACCCCTTTTGATCCATAAGAACGATTCTAATATGTCCTTAGAGTTCTTAGGACCCCTAGGGACATATGTCATCATGTAATGCGTTGAAGGGGGTCATAGGTCAACCTATGACCTCCTTCGACCCATAAGAACGATTCTAATATGTCACTAGGGGTTCTAGGACCCTTAGAGACATATGTTGTTATGTAATGGGTCGAAGGGACCTATGACCCCCCTTTGACTCATATATATTAATAATATATATATATATTACGTTATTATATTATAATAATAACATAATATATTATTATATATTAATATATTATATGTTATATCTTTACATTACGTTATTATTATATATATATATATATATATATATATATAATAAATATATTATAATACATATTTACATAGTAATATAACAAAAATAATTTATAAATGATAAGCTATAAAATATTATGTTATAATATATATTACGTTATTATATATATATATTAATAACATACTTATATATATATATATATATATATATATATATATATATATATATATATATATATATATATATATATATATATATATATATATATATATATATATATATATATATATATATATATATATATATATATATATATATATATATATATATATATATAAGGTTATTATATTTAATAAAAATATTACGTTATTATATTTAGTAAAAATAATAATAATATAAATTATATTTATAGATTATAATGAGAATAACATAATATATTATTATATATTAATATATTATAATATATATTTACATAGTAATATAACAAAAATAATTTATAAATCATAAGCTATAAGTCTTAAATCCGGTTTTCCCTCCAAAATGGGTTGGAATTTCAAATTTCCCACCAAAATTCACCTAGCCATATCAGATATCTGATTTGAAATCCGATATCTGATTTCAAATTCAATATCCGATTAGGCTTGGTATTAACCAAGCCTACTCGGTCAACCCAAAAGACATGTTTGAAGAGGGTTTTAGTGATACTCAGACTTCGGGTAGTCGTTTGACAATATTATTTTCATTGAAATTGAATGAAACAAAAAGGGTTTTTTAATATCGCTCTCGAAATTCCATCAATATAATTTTTCTCAAATTCTAAGATCAATAAGTATTTATTAGTTAATTATCAATGAAGATTATTGTAAAGGGCTGATTGACATACTGATTGAAAAATAGCTATAATTTTCAAACGATATAACATTTTTTAAATCTAAAAGTTGCATCACATTCTATGTTTCACCTAGTATAAGAAAAAAAAAAAACAAATTGGTAAAATTTTCTATTAGTTAAGGTGGTCAGACCTGAGACTTTTTTTTTCTGAAAAAGTTTTGGTAGAAAATTCATATTTAATTATTTATTTGGACTAAAAATACCAAAAAATATGCATCACATCCAGGCATGAATCTACTTTTCATATCTATAATTATATTAAAAAAAATATTATCATTTGATTTTGATTAAAGTGGTCAGACATATACCTACTTTTTATTTTTGCCCTAAAATTTTTGTAGTACTGCATTAAAATTCAAACTTTTGACCAATCAATTATTTTTTTCTCCTGATAAGGCCTAGTAGTTTAGAAACTACATTTAATTTTCTATAGATTATTTTCTTACAACTTTTTGATATAAAGTCCATAACCACTTTAAAATTATGTGTCAAGTTGACATAATTCTGATTTTTCTAATTTTTCACTGCCACTTAAGATCATAGTTTGATACACCATGATCTTGCACATACCCTATGTATGTATGTATATATATGTATGTATGTATATATATGTATATATGTGTATATATATACATGTACATATATATATATATATGTACATGTATATATATACACATATATACATATATATACATATATACATATATATATATATACATACATACATACATATATACATGTGTGTGTATATATATATATATATATATATATATATATATATATACACACACACACACACACACAACACTATATTAGATAAGATTTTTCGTCCTTTTCTATTTCTTTATTGATTTTTTATTTAGTAATCAAGACATGATTGATTTTTCTCAATTACGTAATGTTTAAAATAATATATAATTGAATTTCATCACTTAATTGAATTTTTTCTATCTTAATATTATTGTCAATACAAAATAGAAAAATTATTTTTAAAACAATATAAATTCAATTTTCATTTATTTCTTTATTTTTTATTTGTATCTATATTTCAATCATACTTAAATCCATTTTAAAAAATTAAATGACAAAATAATTACCTAAGTAGTCTATAGATATATTACACTATATTTATCTATAAAACAAGGCTAAGAGCTTTTACAATCTACTTTTTAATTTAGTAATGAAGAGGTTTTTATTTTTTACAATTATGTAGTTTTTAAAAATAAAGATATATAATCAAATTTTCAAATTTAATTAAAGTTTGACTTTTACTATCTAAATAATTTTGCTAATAAGAATTAAAAATAATACATTTTTAACTACAAGTACAATTTTTATTTATTGTTCTATTTTTATTTTTATTTAAATCACACTCAATAGTCTATAATTAAAAAATAAATTTAAATTAATTAGTTAAAATCAATTCAGTAGAATAAAGACTTTATAATCATTATTTTCTTTCTTCTTTTAAATTTTTAATCCAATATTCTTCATATGCTTTAATTAATATTTTAAAAAAAGATATATTCTTTAATTCAACTATCAATAATGATAAAATACTAATCAAACTTTTATATGTGTGTGTGTGTATATATGTATATATACATATATATGTATGTATATATATATATGTATATGTATATATACATATATATATACATACATATATATACATATATACATATACATATACATACATATATACATATATACATAGGTATATATATGTATATATATATACATATGTATATATACATATATATACTTATGTATATATATGTATATATATATAAATACATACATATATACATACATACATACATACATACATACATACATACATACATACATAAATAAATAAATATATTTATTTATTTATGTATATATATATATATATATATATATTCTTTATTGATCCTTTATTTAGTAATGAAAAGATTTTTAAAATAATAATATATAATTATTTATATTAATCTTTTTATCCATGATAGAAATCACACTGAGTAGTCTATAATTAAAAATAAAAATTAACATGCTTACTGAGGTTATTAAGTAAGACATTGATGATATTGTGTATTGTTGATATAAATAAGGGTAAAGTAAATAGTTACTTTAGCCAAGTCAAGAAGAAGTATTTTCATAAATGGTCTCTTCTAGGCTTAGCCGAGCAAACAGTGTAAGCCAATAAAATTCTAGTTCAAGCCAAAGAGAAAGTCAGTATATGCCAATTGTCAGTAAATTTAGTAAGTGTAAAGCATTAGGAAAATAATAGTAGTGACCGAGTTAAGAATACGTAGTTGGTGCTGAGCAACCTAGTGTTGGTCGAGCATCAGAAGACTGTTATTGCTGAGTGAATAGTGTAGATGTCGAGTGATAAAAAAAAGTGTTGAATCAAAGATTTGACAAATCTAAGCTAACTAATTTGATTTCTTGAATTATGTGAAGCACGTGGAAGATAACTATGATGAGTTAGTGGCACAATATTTAAGATAAACCATTTTGAGGCAAATTCAAGGAAGATTATAGATGAAGTTTCTAGAGGAACTAAAAAGGAAAAGTGGGTAGATTCATTGAATCTTACCTAACCCTGAAATTGATGATTATGGTTAAATAGAAAAAGATCTAAATTCTTTATTTATAGAGATAGAAGGCTAGAAAAAAAGGTTGTCATGTGGGAGAACCTAAGGAAGCAAGAAGTCTAGGGTGTTGTTTCATTTGGTGGCCAAATAGAAGAGACTATGATTGGTATAAAAAGCAAGAAGGCTTATGAGGTTGAATGCTTGAAGGGTGAACAAACTATCAAAGATGAAGAGTATGAATGCCAAGAAGAATGGAGGACTGAACCAAAGATCTCTAATCTGCAAGTGAGTTGTACTTTATTATCATATCAAGTCCTATTGTTACTTTCTAACAACCATATCAATGTGGATAAATCCTTTGGATTAAGGTTGACCTAATAGTCATTTGTAAATCTTATAACTGGGTGGCATTCTAATGGAATATTCTAAAGTCCTTTGACAAGGCTCACTCCTAATAGGGTGATTGAAATCCTTTAACACAGTTACATTTAACCATGTGTATTGTAACCTTTAACAAGGTTGGCCTTTAATAGGGCATCACTTCAGAAGAGTGAAATTGAGTAGCATGTTACTGCTAGTTATTTCCAAATTGGGTTTGCATGTAAAATTCTTGTGTCAATTATGTGAATGAGTTTGTAGCATTTCATATTTTTATTTCTACAAAGTTATTTTGACCTAGGACAATGACATACTAACTTAAAGTATTGTATGATCTAATGGATGCATGCATGCTATAATTTTATGGATATGAATGTGTTAAGCATTGAAAAGATTTATTTGTACATTTGGACCATGGATAACTAATTCACTCCCCTCTTAGTTATTCTAAATAATTCCAACAAATGGTACATTACCCATTCTAGTACAAATTTTACAACATTATGCATCATGATACATGCACACAATTTCATATTCTTTCTTTCTCTACTTCTACTATGAGGTCTTTGATGAGATGGTGGGATGTCATAATAAAAAATAGAAGGAATAGGGTTTCCATGGATTGATAGAGTTATTTTGGATGGAATGAGGTGAGAAACCACTTCTTTTTCTTTTGGATGTTCACACCTAAAGACCTCTCATGTAGACATGGTTACAATAATTTATGTTGTGCCATTGAAGATATAACATAGGTCTTATGTTTCAATATTTAGTCAATGTTTATGGTTTATACCATTGGAAAACATAACAATGTTATTATTTGTGATGAAGGTCTCATATAAAATGTGATACCATGTTGATATGATATTGGTTTTGACAAGTGAATATCAACACCTTAAGTTACTTAGTTCATGCTGAACAAGTAGTACATGCCGAGCCGTGGTGAGTGTTGAGCCACTCATGTGTCAAGTCACTTAAGTGTTGAACAGATAGTGTATGCTAAGTGATTCAGGTGCTAAGTAAACAGTGGATGCTAAGTGATTTAGATGCCAAGTCATAGTATAAAGATTAGTGCATGTTGAGCATTAGAAACTTCAGATGCTGAGTGAAACAATTCTGATATATTTTTTTTTAATGGCACAAACAACTATATAAACCATTTTTGAGCCAACTTAAGATTGAATTTTTGATATTTTGGAGATACAATTGAATCTCTAGTTGGATTACCTATGTAATTACATGTAGCCAATCAAAAAATGGGAAGGATTAAATAGAAAAATAGATGAATGTTAGCCATAGATTCATACCTAACCCTAAGTCACCAAAGTCTTCTTAAGGAGGACAAACCCTAAACTTTAAATGAATGTTGAAGGAGTGAAGAGAATAGTTTGCAAAAAAAAACTAGAGCATTCATGGTGATTTAGAAGTTATGAAGCAAGATTATATTATAGAATCAATTAGAGAAGAATAGAGGAAAGAAAAGGATATAGAAAAGAGACATATAATCAAGAACGATTAAATTATATCATCTTAGAGGTGATCTATTATTAGGAAATCAAATGCTAACCACAAGATCAAAGCTAAGACATTCTAATAGGTGATTTCAGTCAAAATATCTTAACAGAGTAGTCCTAATAAGCTATATGAAATCATTTAACAGGGTTCTTACTTAGTTGTGAGTTAAAGTCCTTTAGCTAGACAGACTTCTAATAGGGTGTTGAAATCCTCTAACAAGGTGAGACCTAACAGTCTTTGTAAGCCTTTAATAGGGAAAAACATTCACAAGGTAGATCATGTTTCATGGTCAAAACATTGTATCCTTCATTAGATACACTTTATTACTATAGTAGTGAAGATTTGTTGGTGTCATTCCCACCACAATTGTCATGCCCAAACTACGAGGGCAAAAACACACAATTTTTTATTTTTTTTTTATAATAATAATAATTAAATTGCTCTAAGTTTTGAAATGATTGATTACAGTTTAAGTAAGGGTTCTCTACATCATCTTTAGTTTAAAACTCTTGTGGAGGAATGCATCGTCAGGATTTTGAAGTTCTTCGTTATTAGATTGAAATCAATGTTTACTTAATTCGTTATTACATTTCTTAAACAATCAAGTGAAAATTATTTTAATAACTATCTAAATGAAATTGGGTTTAGATTAATTGTAAAATTCAAATCAATAAACTCGAGTTTAATCCTATATCAAATAGCCAATTAACCTTTCATACTTTATCTACTTAGAACGAACTAAAACAATTCTAATAATTAAAAACAAAACATTAATCCCAAACTTAAATTAAAGATTATTAATGTGAATTATACACTAGTCATAAATTTAATTTACTAACAACTAACTAATTAAACTAACTAACGAAATCTAAATTTGATCTAACCATATACAAAATGAGTGTCTAATCTTTAAATGGATCTTAACTTTACAATTTAAATAAAATTAAAACTATCTAATTAAACCATGAAATTAAACTAATATTACAAAAGAAATATAAATATAAAATTTAAACAAATAACTTAACAATTTACAATTTAAACTAAATAAAACTAACTACTAACACAACTAACTAAATAAAACTAATAATAATAAATCTTATCAAACAAACAAACTAACATCATAATCTAACCTAACTATTACTAACCTACACTCTACTCTACCCTAACCTAACCATCCCACTTGGCCACTAGCCAAGTTGATTTGACCCCCAACACCTCTTCCTAGGCCCCCACACAAATCCAAGCCCTTACATCGAAAGGGTACGCTGATATCATGGAGGAGAAGAAGTTTTAAAGCAGATTTATATCTGCAAACTTTACTACATACCCCAAAATGTATACCAAAGACCCAACATATGTCATGTCACTGACATGGCATCCATCACACTCCTTCCCATGCAGCCCAAGGTGGAAGAAAATGCATCCCAAGCTGTGGCACATGAGCAGAGACAAGGGAAAGGAATTAATTAAGGGAAATGACCACCAATTTCAAACTTAAGACAATTAGCAAACTTTTCCCCCAACATAAATGTTCTACCATCCAATACTAAGCGCTAGATAAGGAGGAAGATGGAGATGGGACAAGGTGGCAGAATCCATAACATAACAAGGTTTAATCCATAGGTGAGTGCTTCAACAAGGGGATGAGACATGGGGAAAAAGGTAAGTTTTAAACATAAACTAATATCTTCATCCCAAGCCCCATGCTTTCTAAGGTTGTGACAAGCACAAGGTCAAGGGGGGTAGTACAGGGATGACATCATCAATATGATGACACAAAGATTTTTCCTTAGAAATAAATATAGTTTCAAGCTGACGTGCAATCAAGGAAGATGGAAGAGTAATGCTAAGATGGGATATTTATAAAAGTTATTGCATAAAGTTTAGTTGATAGGAATTAGATTTTTTTTTTTGTATTAATTTATTCAAAATGTATTTTATTCTATTTTGTTTAATTCCAAATTTTAAATTAAAAAAATCATTTAAGGAATATTCCCTGTTGCTCAAACTCATTTAATTTCTACTCCCATACAAAAGGCAGAGAGCTTTACTCTCTTGCAACACATTATTTTTTTTTTGATGAAAAATTTTCTAAGTATAGAAATTACAAGACAAGCAATATATATATTTTTTTTCAAGGTGTATTTTTTTCTTTGGAATAGATTTAAAACATTTACACCAAAATCATTAGATCTCCTATAAATCTTAAATTGGAATAATTCGACCTATGTCAATAATTTCTTTTAAATGAAAATCCATCGAGCCTAATTACAACCTTAACATACCAAGAATATAAATTATCCATTTTAATCAATAATGCAATACTTGTTGATTCAAATATTCATGCAACCTGAATCTACATCCATGATCATAATTTTCATTTTCAACATAAAAGAAAACTTGAAATTTTACCAAATTGAACATCATCAATTCCATCCTATTTTTGAGATTCATCCATCTAAATTTAAATCACGATTAAGTCACATGATGTCCAATTATACTCAAAACAATAATTTTATTGGCAAACTTGATTCAAAGGCTCAGCCAGGAAAGAACTAGGAAGAAAACTCGGCTTCGTTGCCATTTACAAAAAAGTTTAAAATACAATTTACAATAGGATATCAATCCCAAATTTCAACAATTTAATTGAATTTTCTTCATGACCCTCATCAAGGGATTTATAATGTTTTCTGCAACACATTTCTAGAACCATGGAGGGAACAGAATCTAATCAGGTGATCAAAAACATGACCAAGAACAATTCAAACATGCATATTCCTACAAGGTTTTCACAATAAGATCCACAATGAATCAACACTAGGGAAAGGTGGATTCTTCAAATAGGAGAAGTCAAGCACAACACCAAATCAGATGCCCAATTGGGGCTATTAACCAAGAACTTCCGTTCTTCCATTTAACCATGCCATACTCATACAAGGTTTGTGCTGATGGGTAGGGGCCCATAACACCCTACCCTCTCTCCCTCTTCTCATCCTGAGAAGAGACTCTACACTAGTTGGAGTCCAACTAAAAAAACTTTTCCAAAATTGGTCACTTCTGCCCTCTCCAAGGGTGAGTAATATCAAAACACCCATGCAAGAAAAATCTCAAAATTTGTAAAACATAAACATGAAAGGAATTCATCCAAAATAACATGATTTTCAAATCTTCCCAACATACCCACAAACATACAAACATAGAAACAACAACAAGGTAGCATAAGCATGAAACAAACATGAAAACTGAATAAGGGAGATGAGAATTTCCTACCTTCACAAAGAGGTAATGGCAATGAACAAGTTTGAGTAGAGTTTCCACTTCCTTCCTTCAATCCTCAAAAAATCCTCTCTAAATGTAGAGATTGGGTAACAACCTCCACAAGTCCAAGAAGGGCCTCTAAATAAGCCTCCAACTCAACCATCCAAAAGGAGCAATAACTACTTCCACCCACTAGCAATTCTAGAAACTCCTAACTCAACCCACACTATGGTTAAAAACTAAGTGGAGGTGAGGTGAGGTGACTCAAGATAACCACTTGCAATTTTCGCACAAAGGAAAAATGAGACTTTTTGAGTGGCCTCAAAAGTCAGTAAAAGGGGCTTAGGTGTTGGAAAAGGCCCCTAACCCATACCCATACCCTTTGGGTATAATAATTTCATGTTTTAAGCCTTCGGAAAAAGGTTTAGAGCCAAAAAAAATCTAGGAATAAAATAGGACCTTCTAACTACTCTATCATGCAGATAAAGCACTAATCCGGATTAAGGGATGACTAACCTCGATTAAGAACCTAATTAGCAAACTGACACTAACTTAAACCAACTTGGGTCCAAAGGTTACACAACTAACCCTAATCAGAATACTGAAGAACATAACCAATTTACAAGTGTCAAGGGACACTAAAAGAACATAATTATGAACACTAACATTCACTGAACATAGGAAGATACATACATACATCTCACAATACAATATGTGAATCATGAACAACAAGGTTTCCAAAATTAACACAAAGAGATCAGTTATGTTCCTCCGTAGGGTTTCTCGGCTAAAATATCTGCACACTCATTGCATACATCAGTAGTCTCGCAAAAATTACATGTACATATATGTATACGTATCAAAAATTCACATAAATTGAAATATACATCAATAAGGGTTTTTTTATCCCACTTAATTCTTAACCATTTAAAATCTCTTAAATCAAAGTCTCCATCCTACATTACTGATTTCATCAACATATATATACATGAAACATTAAATGACAATCATCAAATATATCTGAAAGTAACATCACACAACATGAAATAATATAGTATGTTCTAAGCATCAGATAATGTATCGACATCTCGAGTCGTGAATATCAAAATAATAGTAATGTATCACTATGCTATGATGGGCCGGGGTGAGGCCTCACAACAATTTTACCTTCTCATTGGAGGGTTTATGGGTAATCATATATGGTGTCATATGTGTGCGATTTCTTATATGTTTACATGTTTTACATGTTATTTCAATTTATTCACTGAATGCATGAGATGGATGTGTGGTGAAAGTTTTGTGTCCTAGTGTTAACTATTGATTCACCCCCCTCTCAAAAGTTTACCTTTCCTATTGTAATTCTGACATACCGTTCAATTGGTTGGTAGTAATTCATAAGCTCAACATTCACTTTCATGGTCTCTATTACAACTTGTTTGTAAACTTTGTCAACTAGGGCCACTAATTTTGCAAACCATTGGATAGATTTGGTAGTTGGTTGGAATTCTTACTATGCAACTCCTTGGGCTTCTCTATCTAAATATCCAAATCCCTTCACTTGCGTATGGAATTATTTGAGAAAGAACATTGTAGATATTCATTGTCTTTGAATTTGAATCTTGGATAACTAGACAAAAGTGGTAGTAATAGTAACATTTCATTAGGTAAGAGGACAATATCTTGGATGAATAAAACTCCATAGGTTTTCTACATGGGAAATTCATGGATTCATGGAGATGAGCCCTCTATGAATCACTTTCCTATAGGTTGGACTCTACCATCTTTCTTCCAAATCCTTCATGCACGCCTTCATTGGTGACAATAAATTAACCAAACAAGTTGTCAATTAAGTTTTAAAACAAATATAGAATGGTTACAATTCTTAGCTCCTATATCATCTATTTCAAGAAGAAGAGTGATATCTACTATATCTAAATATCATTTAGAAAAAAATACTTATTTGGCATTACCAGAGTTGGAGGATCCATATCATGTTTTACAATTGTGGCAAGCATTAGAAAAATGTTTTGGAATCTTAATAGTTTTGATAAAGTTATAACTATCTCCATTATAGCATAATAGAGCTACCACATCATATTTAAAAATGTACATAGTGACCTTGAAATACAACACCAGGGATAACTTTAGTGGTGAATATTTTCCAAATGGAAAATTTCACTCATCGAAGACCTTGAGTTTGGCAATAAAAAAATTATACTTTTGGGGTGGCCATGTCGCCCACACTTTATGAAAATTGGGTCCTATGCTTAGGCCAATCACCAATAATGATACATAATTATTTTTATTTTGGTGATAACTTCACCCAATGCAATCTAATATTTCCACAAGATAAATTTTTTTTTGCCTACAATTTTTGAGGCATGTATTATTTGATGGTCACATTCACCAATCTATGGTAAAATTTTAAGTTATGCTATATGTAAAGTACATAGACTTGACAAGTGCCTCTATTTTGGAGACTTTCCAAGAATTTTTTTATCCTTCTAATCTTTGGCCCAAAATATATTTAATTGTGGACAAGTATCATTATTTTGGAAACTTTCTCTAAAACTTGTTTTTGTTTAACGTAATAGCTCAAAATAGGATTTATACTATTGATTAGGATCATCTAATAGTTATTAAAAAGGGTTCTTGTTTTTTGGATGATATAAAATCATTGTTTCTAGATATTTGAACTTTTGGTTGTGATTTTTTGAAATAATTAAAGATTCTCCAGGGTTTTACAAAATTTTCATACGATGAAAAAAAAAAACTAATAAAATTAATTTTTCTCCTATTTTGAAAAAAAATTGCCAATACAAATTAAAATTTTTCCCCTAAAATAATTTTAGATCAACCATGATTTTATACATTTTTTCAAAGGGAAGTTTCTTAAAGTTATCCATATACAACACCCATATAAATTATTTTCAAATCTATTAACCATAACATGAAAAAGCCTTCCATTGGTCTAACCTATTGATAAGTAAGAGACATGGTCTAACCAAGATAAGACATTATGTATGTTTAAAAGCCATATGGAAATCTTGTAAAACCCTCAATCCTTCATCCATGCTCCTAATAATGATCTAACCAAGTATCAACTTTGAAAAAAAAAAGTGACAGAGATAGGAAATAATCCACTAAAACTAAAATTACCCAACACAGGACAGAGATAACAATTTGACAAAATCTTGAGCAAAGATATAACTAAAATTTTCTTATGGAAAGTTAGACATCCATTGGAGGTTTTAAAAATTGTAGAGTAACCTTGAAATACAATACCCATGCAATTGATTTTCAAATCTATAATGAATAAACATTAAGGTCTTCAATTCTTATTTCATAGGCATGTGAATTTATCTAAACAAGAAATGAAATTATATGTTGTAAAATCACATTCAATAGATTATAAGACCTTCAATCCTTCATGCCAATTGATCTAACCAAATAATAACTACAACAAAAGAAAGAAATAAAACATACAAAATAATCCAACCATTTGACAATTAGATTATATAAAATTAGATGAATACATTGAGAGTTGACCTTGAGAATTTGGGTGAAGGATGGTTGCACCAATTGTGAAGAGCAAAACACTCAAAATTATACAACTAAACCCAACTCACTTGTGCTTTGAAGAAGTAACATTTAGTGAGGATGAATCTTTGTGCATATATTTCCTCACCTTTTCCGACAAATTGCCTTTGGTAAACCACAACCCATAATTCTTGACAAGATTTTTGAGCTCATATCCATGCATTGTTTAGGCTACAAATTAAATTTCAAAAAATAAATTTTGATTGAAGAATGAAGAAGATCAATAAAAGAATACAATGAAAGAAGAAAACAATCAATGATTACAAAGTGTTTCTTCTTTTATTAAACTAATGTAAACTAATTGACTTAAGAAGTCCAAAATATTATGAAAGACTTGGTTTAACAATAATCTGGGTAAGCATATTCATTTTTATTTTTCATTATACACTATTGCCTGTGATTTGTATTATGGATAATTATATAAATAGAAATGATTATATATGATTATTTTTAAAATTCCTTCATTACTAAATAAAGGATCAATAAATAGTTATTAAAGAAGTTCATGTAAACGTTATTTGTTTTATTTTATGAAATAAATCTAATACAATATATTTAGATTATATAACTAATGGTTTTTCTATTCAATTAATTTTTTAATTTTTTTTGGTTTAATTCAAAAATTTGATTGCTATATTATTATCATTGAGACTCGAATTAAAGAATATGAAGATAAATCATTATTTTTAAACATTGATGAAAGAATATGAAAAATATTGAATAAAAAAATGTAAAGAAGAAAGAAAATAATGATTATAAAGTCTCTCTTATTCTATTGAATTGACGTTAACTAATTAATTTAAATTTATTTTTTAACTATAGAATATTAAGTGTGATTTGAAATAAAAATAAAAATAAAAATAAAAATGGAACAATAAATTAAAATTTTACTTGTAGTTAAAAATACATTTTTTTAAAAATTCTTATTTGCTAAAATATTAAGATAGTAAAAGTCAAACTTTAATTAAATTTTAAAATTTGATTGTATATCATTATTTTTA
Organism: Cupressus sempervirens; assembly: GCA_028749045.1. Lineage (NCBI taxonomy): Eukaryota > Viridiplantae > Streptophyta > Pinopsida > Cupressales > Cupressaceae > Cupressus > Cupressus sempervirens. Next base: position 699,939,377 of record CM053789.1, on the reverse strand, counting down.
AAACTACATAATTGTGAAAAATAAGCACATCTTGATTACTAAATTAAGAAGCAATTATATCTATAGACTACTTTAGTAATTATTTTGTAATTTAATAATTTTTAAATGGATCTACTGACAATGATTGAAATATGGATAAAATTTTTTAAAAATTGAAAAAATAAATTAAAATTGAATTGATGTTGTTTGAAAATATTTTTTCTATTTTTTATTGGCCTAAATATAAAGATATAAAAATAAGCTTTAATTAAATAATTAAATTAAATTATATATATTATTTTAAAAATTACATAATTGCAAAAAATAAAGCATGTCTTGATTACTAAATATAGAATCAATAAATAATTATAAAAGAAGAATGTAAAAGTTCATCAAATATAGTGCAATTTATATATACTATTTAAATAATTAATTTTTCTATTTAATTTATTTATTTCACATTTTTTTTGTTTAATCTAAAAATTTGGTGATTGATATTTTACTATTATAAATATTTGATTATTAAGAGGTGAATTAAAAAATATGTGAATGCATTCTTATTTTTGAATAATGAATGAAGAATGTGAAGAAGATTGAATAAAAGAATGCAAAAAGAAAGAAAATAATGAACATAAAACTTTTCTTGTTATACTAAACTCTTGTTAACTTATTAACTATCTTAACTAATTAAAGTAAGAAGTCCAATAATTTAAATGGTATCACAAACAACTTGCTTTAATAATAACTATAACTTTCGTAAGCATGTTAAGTTTTATACTATTTTTCTTTCTCAATCATAGACTTGTTGGTGTAATCTTATGAAATTTGCAAATGACTAAAGCCTCTTACACACTTATTAAAGCATTGCTCCATTTTACCATCATATTTTAAATTTTTACAAATTATAGAATTAAAAAATGTAATTTAACTTTAAAATGATTTGGTTCTATTTTTATGAATGCATCAAAATAAATTCAAAAAATAGACAACTTGACATGCAATATATTTTTTATCACATTTTCGTTAAGTTAAGATAAAATTTGATAATGTTGATGATCTCATCTTCCACCTTGGCTTATTAATCTACTATGTTGTAGCCTAGTTTTTCTCTTTCGGAGGGCTCTAAATGAATTTATTATTGTATTTTTTGATGAAGATATGAGGATAGTTCACTATCAAAGAAAATTCTTCTAAATATAAAGCCTTTCTCTCTTGAGTAACCCCCTCTCTATTGACCCTTCTTTAGGATTTATTGTATATGGAAAAGAGATTCCATACCCCATAAATGAATGACATGCAATTTCCTTTCCATGCTATACATATCTATCAATGAAAATTTTGATGGGTTCTATATATCTAGGTTTTGTTTCAAATATTGGCCAAAATAGATTTGAACTCAAGATCTTTCTAACAAGATACTTTTATACAATCAATCAAAAAATTCATCCCTAAGTTGCAAATATCATTTTTAATCATTTCAAAGCTCATTAATCTTACAATGAAGTAAGAATAATTAATTTAAGAGGACTTTAGATCCACCTAAAACTAGGTTGATCCTTGCAAGATTATTAAAGTAGTCATAAAAAAATTTTATTATCATGCCTAGAGATTTACCAGTTCAACCCTTTACATCTAAATTACTATTAACTTTTTCAATTAAAAAAAAAAATTCTCTACATTTGTTTCAAAATGTGAAATCTAGGTTTTCACTTATGGCATGGACTATGACAAGTTGTTTGCTAATTTTCAAAATGTGAAACTTCTTTATAGAGATTTTAATTGCGTGGAAATTTTCATATGGGTATAAGCCATAAGTAAACTTACCTCAATCTATAGATCATTCTTCCTCTTTTAACTCATCCTTTTAATATTTTTTGTTATTTGAAAAATTTATGCTTCTATGAGCTATTAGTCTTCAACCAGATTAAACAACTAAGATTCCAAATATAAAAATCAAATTGACACAACTTCAATGATATGTCATGGCCTTGATAGTCTGTGTTTGTGATGGGGACACAACCCAAGAATAGAATGGAACCAACAGAAAGGGAAAATTATATTAACTGAGAAAATAAGCTAGTACAAATAGTACACAGAAAATAATCTTCAAAACATGCCCTAAGGGCTTACAATAGCATAAATCTGGAGATAATTTCTCATTTTAGTACCTCCTCTCAAACTCCACTCCGAATTGCCTTTTACAATGCCAGAAATCTCCTTAAATAGACCCCGAAGGGTTAAGGACTAGGAGTACATTCTAGAAAGTGCTAGTAGGCCTCCATCAACAAAATAGAAGGTTCCAGAAGCTACGTTAGAAGTTGGTGCAAATCTAGAAAAATCCAGAAATGGTAGCTGAACTTCTGGGAGGCATAACTTTTGAACCGTAGCTCCAATTGACGAACCGTTTACATTTTCGAAAAGCTCTCAAAGTGCTCTATAGCACTATGGACCAGCTTTGCTTGTCCCCCATTTTTTGACCCTTTTTGAGGTCATTTAATGCCCCAAACCTAACTTTGAAGCATTCTTACAAGTCTCCAAAACCAGATAAACTACAATAACTTTCAAACCGTGGGGCCTATTGACCTGATTCTTTTTCTGGAATGCTCTAAATCATGATTACATTCATCTGGCCAATTCAAACCTTCTAGTTTACTGAAATGATGGCCCAAATACATGCTCCTATTTTTTTGGGATTTTCAAACGCACTGATAGTTGAACTATGAGAGTTGGAACCTTTATTTGAGCCAAATGGGTATCCAAAAATGCAAAGACATGAAACAGAAACTAAGTCTAAGTACATTTTTGTAGGTGACACAAGATTCCCCTTATACCTCTGGATGCTCCTGCATCAGACACCCAGGGTAGATTGAAAAGTGACCCTTTCACTTTATGGATGGTAGAGGAAATCCCAAATGGGAAACCTCAGTTGCTGAAATCCAAGTTGAGTCCTCGATCGGCCGTCCTTTCCATTTGACCAAATACTCTTCGTACTGCCTGTTTCTGGTACTCCTACCCACATGATGATCTAGAATGTCTTCTATCTCCTCCTTCTTAGAAGCAGGAATTGGACATGGCTCTAAAACCAGCTCCTCATCTACACCATCATCATGATACTCTGTTAAATCAGCAATGTTGAAAATGGGAGAGATCTGAATACCATCTGGTAGCTCCACTTCATATGCATTTCCTGAGTCATGTTTCTTCAAAATTTTGCAAGGGCCAAATTTTTTCATTTTCAGTTTATTGTAAGTACCGGTTGGAAATCTTTCTTTTTGCAAGTGCACCATGACTAGATCCCCTACTTGGAATTCCTTATGTCTTCTCCTTTGATCAGCCCTAGCTTTATATTCTTGATTCATCTTGGTAATGTGTGCTTGAACCTCCTCATTTAGATGCTTGATATGTTCAGCAAATTCTTCTGCTTCAGCACTTGTCCTCTCCCCTTGTTCTATCTTCCTCAGCTCTGGTGCAGTCCTTGGGCTATTCCCATATACAATTTGAAATGGTGATTTTCCATTACTCCTATTTACAGAGTTATTATAAGAAAACTTTGCCTGTGGTAGAATCAAATCCCATCCCTTGGGCTTATCTCCAACTAAACATCTCAGAAAATTGCCCAGACTTCTATTCACCACTTCTGTTTGGCCATCAGTCTGTGGGTGATGCATGGAACTGAATTTCAAGTCTGTTCTCAACTTCTTCCACAATGTCCTCCAGAAATACCCCACAAATTTAGTATCTCTGTCAGAAACTATACTCCTTGGAAGACCATGTAGTCTTACCACCTCTTTGAAAAACAAGTCTGCAATATGGACAACATCATGAGTTTTGTGGCATGGAATAAAATGTGCCATTTTGGAGAACCTATCAACCACCACGAATACTGAGTCATTACCCCTTTGTGTCCTTGGCAATCCAAGAACAAAATCCATACTTATGTCCTCCCATGGCCTTGATGGAACAGGCAATGGTTGATATAGACCAGTATTGTGACTAAACCCCTTGGCAACTTGATAAACCTGGCAACTTTGTACGAACTTCTTCACATCCAGTGAAATTTGAGGCCAAAAATAATGTTCTCTAAGAATGGCAATGGTCTTATCTTGACCAAAATGTCTTGCCATCCCTCCACTGTGTTTCTGCTTAATCAGATTTTCCCTCATGGAACTCCTTGGAATGCACAATTGATTACCTTTGAACAACATGCCATCCTGAATCAAATAATCTAACCACTTGGTTCTATCTACAACAACAGGTTCTTTACAAGCTTTCCATGCTTCAGCAAAATCAGGATCCTCAAGGTACAAATTCTTGAGTTCATCAAAGCCAACTACTTCAACCTACATTACTGTAAGCAGTGACTGTCTCCTACTTAGTGCATCTGCAACCCTGTTAGATTTTCCACTTCTATGCTTCAACACAAATGTATAACTCTGCAAGAATTCTACCCACTTCATATGCCTCTGATTCAATTTACCTTGGCTATTTAGGTACTGTAATGCCTGATGATCAGTATACAAAACAAATTCCTTTGGCAATAAATAATGCCTCCATTTCTTTAAGGCCTGAACTATTGCATAGAACTCTTGATCATAAACAGAATACTTAATGTTTGCATCATTCAATTTTTCACTAAAATATGCAATAGGCTTACCTTCTTGGCTTAATACAGCCCCAATAGCATTGCCACTAGCATCACAATCCACCTGGAACACTTTTCTAAAATCTGGAAGTGCCAACATAGGCTATTCTATTACCTTCTTCTTCAGCAATTCAAAACTTCTCACAGCTGCTGTAGTCCATTTGAATTCTTTTCTATCCCCTCTTATTGTATTAGTTAGGGGTACACATATGCCACTGAAATTCTTAATAAACTTCCTGTAAAAACTAACCAGACCATGAAATGATCTTATCTTAGTAGTAGACCTCGGAGTAGGCCATTCCAAGATGGATTTTACCTTCTCTGGATCCATTTTGAGACCTTTAGGTGATATAACAAACCCCAAATAGACTAATTCCCTTTTTGCAAAGACACACTTCTTTAGATTAATTAACAGTTTCTCTTCCCTTAGCCTTTCAAGGACACTACGAATATGCAGTAAATGTTCTTCTAAAGTCTTGCTAAAAATTAAAATATCATCCAAATAGACAGTAACAAATTTTCCCAAGAACTTCTTAAGTACCTCATTCATGAGGCGCATGAAGGTGCTTGGGGCGTTCGTCAATCCAAAGGGCATGACTAACCACTCATAAAGACCCTCCTTGGTCTTGAAGGTTGTTTTCCACTCATCTCCTTCTCAAATCTGTATCTGGTGATAACCACTCTTCAGATCTATCTTCGTGAAGTACTGAGCTCCACTCAAGCAGTCCATAATATCATCCATCCTTGGCAAAGGAAACCGGTACTTGATGGTGATCCTATTTATAGCTTGAGATTCTCTACACATCCTCCACTCTCCATCCTTCTTTGGTGCGAGTACTATAGGTACTGCACATGGACTCAGGCTCTCTCAAATCAAGCCCTTCCTCAACAACTCCTGAACCTGTCTATTTAGCTCCTCTGTTTTAGTAGGAGTCATCCTATGAGCAACCCTATTCGGCAATGTAGCTCCTGGAATTAGATCTATCTGATGACTGATTTGCCTTACTGGTAGCAATCCATCTGGAACATTATCAGAGATAATATCTCCAAACTCCCCTAGTAAATTTGAAACTTCAACTGGTATTTCACTACTACCTTCTTTATCTTTCCTAAAAATCAAAGCATAGCACATATGCTGATGTTTCATGCCCTCTAAAAACTTCCTTTCATCAACAAGACAAATCCTAGCACTACTACATACCTTTTCACCTTCCTTTTTCATGGGCTTCAATTTGTGGCGAACTCCATCCTTTGTGAGAGAGTATGTGTTTGCATGTCCATCATGCACTGCATGTCTATCAAACTGCCATGGTCTACCCAACAATAGATGGCAAACATCCATCGAAATAATATCACAGAGAACTTCATCATGGTAACTCCCAATTTTGAATTTCACTAAATATTGTTCACTTACCAGGACCGTATGATCATTCTTTACCCAAGAAATTCGATAGGGCTGGGGATGTTTCTCCCTCTTGAGCTTCAACTTAGAGACCATCTCTTCTGATACCAAGTTATCAGTGCTACCACCATCAATGATCACATCACAACATTTATCCTCACACTTGCATCTGGTACAAAACAAACTCCTCCGTTGTCCTGGTTCATTCTCACCACTTAGCAGGACTCTTTCATTTACCAAGGTCTCTCCTCTTTTTGCATCCTCTAAATGTGATGATTGTGCATCCTCATCCACATGAGCAACCCTATCTTGGCCCTCAACTCTCCTATCTGTCCTTCCTTGCCGTTGAGGGCATTCAAAAGCACGATGACCTTCTTCATTGCAATGGAAACAGGTACCACGGAAGCCTCCTCTTCCTTGTCCAAGTCCTCTACTTCTTCCTCTTTGATTTCCAAAGTCTTGATCATGGGAGCAGTTGAAACCCTCATTCCTCTGGTTTCTGCTAGTACCCACATCTTAATTTTTCTTTTGGGTTTCATTGCGGCCTCCAAATGATCTACCACTTCCCCTTCCTCCTTGACTGCACCCTCTTTTTCTTCCTTCAAACCTTTTATTCAGCTTCTTTTCAACTCGTAGGGCAAACTGGTATGCCTCTTCAACGTTGGTCATTCTTAGCAGACTTAATTCCTCCTGGATGCTAGGTCGCAACCCACTAATATAACGAGCAACCTTCTCCTTATTTTCTTTTGCATGCCCCACTCTAATCAAGATTCGGTAAAACTCGTCTGTATATTCTTGGACTGATCTTCTTGCTTGCTTTAACCCATGCATCTTCTTAAACAGATCAAGCTCGTAGTCCACAGGAATGAACTGCTTCTTCAATTTGTCCACCATGCGATCCCATCTTGTGATCTTCTCCTTTCCTCTTCTAAGTATTTCCAGTTGAACCTCTTCCCACCAGATTTTGGCATGGCCTTTCAGTTTGGCTTTTGCAAACTTAACCCTATCTGGGTCCCTTATATCCTCATACTCAAAGTATTCTTCCAGTTCATTGATCCAATTGATCAACTCATCTGGTTTCAGATTTCCTGAAAATATACTCACTTCAATTGTAGGTCTTTTCCCAAACTTAGTAATGGCCCTAAAAAGCCTTTCCTCTATAGGATTCAGAACTTCCCCGTCAACTTCCTCTTCTAGTTCCATTACTTCCTCTTCATTGTCATCCTCACTATTGTCAACTACGACAACATTTGCTCCTCTACAAAGCTCCTCTTGCAATGCTTGTACCTACCTCTAGAGGGCTCTAACCTCCTTAGGATTAATAGCTCTGGCCCTTCCACCATGCTCTCTTCGTGGAGGCATCTTCTAACTCGAACCCACAACCACACAGTCCTGGTGCAAACTGCCTCATAGTCGGCGCTCTATCTACACACTCAGGAAAACCCGCTCTGATACCACTTGATGGGGACACAACCCAAGAAATGAATGGAACCAACAGAAAGGGAAAATTATATTAACTGAGAAAATAAGCGAGTACAAATAGTACAGAGAAAATAATCTTCAAAACATGCCCTAAGGGCTTACAATAGCATAAATCTGGAGATAATTTCTCCTTTTAGTACCTCCTCTCAAACTCCACTTCGAACTGCCTTTTACAATGCCAGAAATCTCCTTAAATAGACCCCGATGGGTTAAGGACTAGGAGTACATTCTAGAAAGTGCTAGTAGGCATCCACCAACAAAATAGAAGGTTCCAGAAGCTGCGTTAGAAGTCGGTGCAAATCTAGAAGAATCCAGAAATGGTAGCCGAACTTTCGGGAGGCATAACTTTTGAACCGTAGCTCCAATTGACAAACCGTTTACATTTTCGAAAAGCTCTTGAAGTGCTCTATAGCTCTATGGACAAGCTTTGCTCATCCCCCATTTTTTGACCCTTTTTGAGGTCATTTAATGCCCCAAACCTGACTTTGAAGCATTCTTAGGAGGTCTCCAAAACTCGAAAAACTGTAATAACTTTCAAACTGTGGGGCCTATTGACCCGATTCTTTTTCTGGAATGCTCTAAATCATGATTACATTCATCTGGCCAATTCACACCTTCTAGTTTACCAAAATGATGGCCCCAATACATGCTCCTGTTTTTTTGGGATTTTCAAACGCACTGATAGTTGAACTATGAGAGTTGGAATCTTTATCTGAGCCAAATGGGTATCCAAAAATGTAAAGACATGAAATAGAAACTAACTCTAAGTACATTTTTTTGGGTGACACAAGATTGCCCTTATACCTCTGGATGCTCCTGCATCAGTTTGACACTTTGGAATCGGTGATTAGTTTACTCTTCTGAATGGTTTGGTACTTGTTAAATTAGTTTTATTTTGGCATTATTATGTTAACTCTTCGAAGAATTCAGATATTTCTCAAAATCTGATTCTCAGATCAGATGTTTTAGGTTTTTAGCTTTGTGTTATATTCAGAATCTTATTATCTGAATCAATCTAGATTCAGGAGTGAAATTTTAAAAAAATAAATAAAATCAATGTTAGTATGGTTTCAATTATACCTTTGATTGATTCGTACTTTCAGATTTATATACATATATACATACAATGGTTTTAAAACAGTGTTAGTATCTTAGAATCTATTGTTGCCAGTTTTTAAGTATATATATATATATATATATATATATATATATATATATATATATATATATATATATATATATATATATATATATATATATATATTGTTGGAAATATTCAAGATATAATAGGTTACTGAGAGGGGAGGGGTGAATCAGTAACAATAAAACTTTTAAGTCAATTCAAAATAACCATATACAACATTCACTCATCTAGCCTGCTGCATAAAAGAACTATTAAACATTTAAACCATATACGCACAGAGATTTGGTGACCCAGAAACCTTCCAAAATAGAAAGTAAAACTGTGGTGGGGATGATACCCACAAAGCTTCATTACTGCAATATGAATTTGGCCGGTTAAGGCTTACAATGATCACTTCTAGTGATCTACCCTATTAGGAGCACAGAGGATTGCTAGATCCACCTTGTTAGAGGATTTACAAACATACTTTACAAGTATGCACTTTGTTAGGAGATTTGAATAAAGACGGTTAAGTCTACCTTGTTAAAGGATTTACAAGAATGATTCACCTATTAGGATGAACCAATAGATCAACTTACAACTTGACTGGATTTTTTATTGTAGATCACCTTCTATGATTGATGAAATCATTTCTGCTCCTTGTAGACCTTGCTGAGTGTTCTTTACTGCTAATGAATTCACATATCATATCTTATGTCCCTCTTTGTGGAATATTCTATATCTTCCTTATAGCTATCTTTTGAATGATATAATACATTACATATATATACCATTCCAATAATTATTCATGCAAGGTCGGCCAAACACAAGTAAAATATAATTGAGTCGGCCAAATGGTAAAATAAACTCGGGTTCTTTAGATAGACTTGATGACCTTCTGATATGCAGCATCCACTACGTTACTCGGCATCGTCATGCACTTGGTAGAGGTAGGGGCTCGGTTCATACTAGTCATACAACATTGCTTGGAACTCGGTAACCATTGGTGACTCAGTAGATATAGTGTCACTCGGTAGAAACTAACTTCTTCGTTAACCTCCTGAGCTCAGTTATCACTAAGTCCTTCCTCACTCGGTTAATACTAAGTGCATCTTCACTCGGTTAACACTAAGTGCATCTTCACTCGGTTAACACTAAGTGCATCTTCACTTGGTTAACACTAAGTCCTTCTTCACTCGGTTAGAACTCTGTCTTCGATGCTCGGTTTGAACCGTGTCTTCAATGCTCGGTTTGAACTGTATTACTCAGTGCTCGGTTAGAACTGTGAGTGTTGTCACTAATGGAAAATAACTTTATGCCAACAATATATATATATATATATATATATATATATATATATATATATATATATATATATATATATATATATATGTATGTATATTTATAACGTTGATATATATATATATATATATATATATATGAGTGTATTAGTATAGAATAATTATATATATATATATATATGTATATGTAATTATGGTATATTTATGCGCTTGTATTTATATTAATACAGGTTATTATTATATGTATACATGTATGTATACTTATTGATTAGCAATGATATTCATGTTAATTAGGATTAATATTAATATAAATATTACTATTAATGTTAGTACCGAAAACTAAGTTAGAAAGAGTTAATACCTAGACTTTCTATCGATTGAATTAAACTAAGTCTTAATCTAAACTTATGCCTAGCCTAAGTTTTCAATGCGTAAACTATACTCAGCATAATTTTGGACTTGGCAAGGGGTTTTGGGTTTTGGAGAAAGGCGGCATTACAGATGCAATTAATTCTTGCAGTTCGTATTTTGTACTTTGGTCGCCATGTGTTGGAAGAGGCTAGGAAAGTGAGTTTAAGGGATAAGTTTGTTATTATTAGCATTGAATTGTTTTTTTTTTAATCTATCATTATTGTTTGGTGATTTTGAGTTCTATCCACCATTATTGGGGATCATGGAAGTTCTATGGAATGGGTTCCTTTGCGTTTTCTATGCAAAATTGATGACCATGCTGGAAATTTGTGATTCTCCCCAGCCTTATAGAGGTTCATGTTTTCATTTTTCTTTAGGGTTCTGTCTTTTCATGGTTTTATTTTTCTCATTATCATCTCTTAAAGGGTTTCATTGGTTCTCTATGGCAAGATTTTCAGAGATTGAAGGTTGGGCTGCAAATTTGGAAACAAAGGGTTTCTCCAGGCATCTTTGTTGTGTTTCTTCCCGCACTTTCATAGGCAGGGGGCTTTTCCTTAACTCTATCTTATGGTTAATATTACATTTCATTTAGATTTGTGAATGTTGCATATCAAAATTTGTTATAAACCCAGAATCGGGTGTGTGAATAAAAATGCACTGTTCTTGTGTTTGCAATGAGTTTATAATGATATTATGGGTGTTAGTGAAATTAAATGTTGTTTAGAACGGATTAGAAATCAGTGATTTTATGTTTCTCGCAAAAAGTAAATGAGGGTTTCTCGACCTTTCAAGGCAATCACTTTCTATGCGGTTTTCGGTTGTTTTGTGGTTGGTATTTTATAGAGCCACTAGGAACTGTAGATGGCCATTTAGTTTTACAGTGCCATTAAACATTCTTTCAATGATTATACTTTTGTTTTAAGTTTTGGTTTTAGAAAGCATTTAGTGAATGAGAAGGTTACATGGGAAGTAACCTGACTGCTATATAATCTCATCATTTTTATGTAATTAGGTTCTGAGGATAATGTTTCATAACTATGTCATTGGTAGCTAATGTGGGTTTCAAAGAATACTGTGTTTTTCATATCTCTGCTTTCATTATATTTCAAGTTGTATGCAGCTCGGCTATGAACACAAGTTCGTAGTCTTTGAATTCATGACTGTAATTCGAGGGCATAAAAGTATAAATGGGGGTGAGTAATTTTGTCTATGGCTCGATGAAATTGGAATTGGAATTCGTTTATGTTTTTTTTTAAAGTCGTGGGTTTGGGCAAATTGTGATATATGTATTTCCTTATGAATAGATTTTTAGAATTTAAATTTATATTAATAATCAAGAGGCTACTGTGATTACTAGTCTTGGAATGGAAATTGAATAGTTTTCATTTTCTAATGTTAGTTAGTAATAGCATTTGAGGATAGTTTTATTTCTAGTATTTTAAATGAAATGATTATTCTGTGAATCTTTGGAAAGTTAATTCTTTATTACCCAATTAGAATATAATTGATTGCAGTTTGAAAAGTTTGATTGTTTGTGAAATTTTGAGGGGAAAAGGTTGTTTTTGGTAATATGGGTTGTGAAGTGTATGAAAGGATAAAAATATGGGTTCATTTGGTTTCATATGATATTTATGTTGCTGATTCAATTATTATATTAAAGCAAATAAAACAAGTGTATTAGTTGGAATTGGAAAATTAATCTATGTTTTCTTCCAATTAGTATAACTAGAATTATGTGTATGTTAGATTATGCAACTGTGATCCTTTAGATTGGGTGGCTGTCATAAAGCGAGTAACTTGTGGTGATAGAAATATGTTGCCGGATGCCCTCTGACACTAGTCTAGATCCATATGGGAAAGTTTATGACAGTTAGTTAATCAAGTGGTAATATTTAAAATTTCATGGGTTGGGAATCATATAAAAAGATAAGAACATTATGGTTTCACCTGACATATTGAGTTCTACGAGTGGCTAAACATATATTCCTATGTTGACACCCATGGACTACTGGATCATTACCTTGTCGTATTCTATGTGAGTTTATTACTGCATATCTGCATGTAGGAAATTATGTACTTGCTTTATAATTGATTGTGAAAAGAAAATTGTATTTTTAGTATATCTGTTATTTGGATTAAATGAATATGGTTTTGTCATAAAATCTAACATCCAGGTTTACTAGAAATCTTTTTGATTTATTCAGTATACTAAGCACTGTTTGGTGTGTTGTGTTTATGCTGATCTGATTACAGGTTTGGGATATGTTTGATTACAAACCTAGAAGAATTGGATGAGTAGCATTTAAAATCAAAGATTAATTTGAATGTATTTAAAATGTCACTGTTGTACTTTTGATAAGAGTATCGATATGATTAACTTTTTGATGTAATAATTTGGTAAAAAAAATACATTGCTAATTTCGAGTACTTTAATGTACCTATTGTATTAAGGTTATTATAATCAAATGGAGAATTGTTTTAAGAAAATAAAATTGTTCAGGTTTTAATCTATTTGTATTTTTTAAATTTTTTTTTTTTTTGGTTGTTATTTTGGTTTTGTGATGGGTAGGGTTTTACATGATACAATCAAAACCTTAAAATTTCAACTAAATTTGAAATTAGCTTGATCATAAACCCTATAATAAGTTAGATAAATGATATGTTGAGTTGTAGTGAGCAAGCGACATCTACAACGAATTGTAGAGGAAGACACTCATAAGGAAATTATGGAGATGAGCATTAATTAATTTTTTTTTTAAAATAACACTTCCACTTCCACCAAATGCTTTGAAACAAGACTTGTTCTAGTGAAACATATGATGGTACTATAATTATACTGATTTCCTTGATAGTTGACACATCATATGAAATAGGGCTTGTGGTGTAATAGACCAATCCACCCTATTTTCCTTTTAGATCAAGTTTAAATTGTCAAATTTACATGTGGGGCAATGAATTACCCCTCAAATAGAAATTTTTTTTTAAAATATTGTATTTAAGGGAACTAAACAAGTAAAAATTATATTTGTAACTACCACTCTAGTTTGGAAGTCAACTCATTTCTCAAAGAAAACACCTTGATTGTCAAATCTCTTAGTGTGGTATCATTAACTTGACATAATTTGTGTTCTCAATCATGTGACTTAATGGCCTTATTGCCAAGACTAGGAATTTTTTTCCTAAGAATCAAGATTATTAGAATTGTTTCAATCCACAAGATAGGTTCATCCCTTCCTCATAAACTTTCTCTTGAACTCATCCCATGCCTGATATTTATAATGATTTACCATTGCAATGGAGGGCTTCACATTCAATGTGTTGTAACCCTTCTTCAGCTAGAAGTAGTGTACTACATTAAGCAATGAGGGAGAGGCACCTTCCAAAATGAGTATGTACCTTAACCTTTTCTCATTCCTCTCTTAGCATGTGTACCCTTGTGTTACTCCTCTCTTAGAGTACTCACTTAGCCCTGATGGCCCAAAAATCCTACACTTGAAGGAAATCTTCCCTATTCTTGTAGGTTGTTTCCTTTGTGAACCTAGATTCACAACAATGTTCAAGAGAGTCCCTAATGTAAAAGCTTTGATGTTTGGTTTCTCTTTTTGAATGCCCTTTGCCTCATGCACTTTCTTATTCAACCAATAATGAGAGAATACAAACTCATCCACATTAGTATAACTTCAATTTTTTTAAGCATGTTAATTTTTAATATTATTTTTCTTTCTCAATCATAGACTCATGGGAGTAAACTTTTAAATAGATAATGAAAAAAATAGAAGAATAAACTTAAAATTGTACTTATAGTTTGAAAAAAATCTATTTTTATTTTAATTGTTCAAAACATTAAGATAGAAAAAGTCAAACCTTGATTCAACTATAAAATTTAGCTATTGTTTATTTTAAAATATACAACTCATCTTAATTAGTAAATAAACCACATATAACACAATATATCTAGACTATTTAAGTAATTTTTTTGTCATTTAATCTATCTACTTAATAATGCAAGATTGTTGTATGAGGTGGAAGTGCATATCTTGTCCTATTATTATTATTATTATTATTTAATTGAGAAATATATAATACGAGGAAATATACACACCTAAAAAATGGTTTAAAATAGGTAAAATATATTTAACAACAGAACAAAAAGTATTAATAAAATTTATGATATTTAAAATAGATTCAATATCAATCATAAAAAATTATGACAATAAAATATTAATCATAAAAATTTAAATAGAATTAAATAAATGAATTAAATGACAAAACAATTAGCCTAGATATATTGCATTATATTCAATTTATTAAAAAAACTAAGAGCTTCTTTCCTAACACTTAATGATAAGAAATATAAAGTAAATAAGTTAAATGAAAAAAAATAAATTACTTAAATAGTTTAGATATATTGCATTATATTTTCTTTATTTAGTAATTAAGATAAGTTGTTTAATTTTTCAAAAAATAGGTAATTTTATAGTTGAATTAAAGTTTTACTTTTTCTATCTTAATGTTTTGAGAAATAAAAATAAAAATGGATAGCTTTTTGAAACTATAAGTATAATATTAAATTTTTAATTTTTTTTTTATCTATATAAAATATTAGACCCATTAGTCTATGGTCAAAAAAGAAAATAATATTAAAAATTAACATGTTTAGAAAATTATAATTATTATTAAAGTAAGTTGTTTGTAATATCATTTGAATTATTGGACTTCTTACTTTAATTAGTTAGCTTTGTGTTAATTATTTTCTTTCTTCTTTGCATTCTTTTATTCAATTTTCTTCATGTTCTTCAATCACTATTTAAAAATAAGAATGTATCCACATATTTTTAGCTCATCTTTTCACAATAAAATATTTATAATAATAATATATCAATCACCAAATTTTTAGATTAAACAAAATAATATATAAAATAAATAAATAAAATTGAAAAATAATTATTTAAATAATTTATATGTATTTCACTATATTTGATGAGCTTTTACATCCTTATTTTATAATTTTTTATTGATTTTTTATTTAGTAATCAAGTCATGCTTAAATTTTCACAACTATCTAATTTTTAAAACAATATATAATTAAATTTTATAATTTAATTGAATTTCATTTTTTCTATCTTAATATTTTGACCAATTAAGGAACTTTAAATTGTGGTATGATGACTTAAGTAGCCTATAGATATATTGCACTATATTTATCTATAAACCAAGACTAAGAGCTTTTACAATTTAATTTAGTAATCAAGAGGTGCCTATTTTTCACAATTATGTAAGTTTTAAAAATAATGATATATAGTCAAATTTTAAAATTTAATTAAGTTTTGATTTTAACTATCTTAATGTTTTGGAAAATAAAAATTAGAAAAATTGTATTTTTAACTAAAGATATAATTTAAATTTATTGTTCTAATTTTCTATTATTTTTAATTTCAAATCACACTCAATAATCTACAATTAAAAAGTTAATTACTTAACATCAATTCAGTAGAATAAGAAACAATCTATAATCATCATTTTCTTTCTTCTTTACATTTTTTAGTTCAATATTATTTATATATTCTTTAATCAATATTAAAAAATAAATATATATCTACATATTCTTTACTTCAACTATCAATAATAATAAAATATCAATCAAACTTTTATATTAAACCAAAAAAATAGAAAAATTATTACTTAAAGAATATAAATATATTGCATTAGATTCATTCCTTAAAATAAAATTAATAACTTTTACATTTTTCTATAATAAAATATTCAATTTCGTTCACTTGTGTATGGAAATTATTTGAGAAAGATCATTGCAAAGATTCTTTATCTTTGCATTTGAATCTCAGAGAACTAGGAGATAGTTGCAACAATAGTAAGACTTCATCAGGTAAGAGGACAACATCTTGAATGATTAAATTAAATCTATAGCTTTTCTATATGGGAAGATTCAAGGATTCATGGAATTGATCCCTCTATGAAGCACTTGTTTATAGGTTGAACTCTACTGTCTTATTTCCAAATACTTCATACACACCTTCACCAATGAATATAAATTAATCAAGAACAAGTCAACAAATAAGTTACAAAAATATTGAAAGCTTACAATTCTCAATCACTCTTTAATATGTTGCAAGAAGAAGAATGTTATCTACTATGACTAAATATCACTAGAACAAAAATACTTTTGTGGCATTTTTACAGTTGGAGGATTCATATCATATTTTACAATTATAGCGAGCACAAGCACCAACACAAACTTTTGGAATTCTAATAGTTTTGGTCATGTTATAATAATCAATCCATTATAGTAGAACATACATACCATAGCATATTTAAAAACATACATAGTGACCTTGAAATACAACACCCATATAAATGGTTTTTAAATCTATTAACCATAACATGAAGAGACCTTCCATTGGTCTAACCTATTGATAAGTAGATGATATGGTATAACTGAAATAAGATGTTATGTATCTTTAAAACATATGTGAAAATCTTGTAAAACCTTCAATCCTTCATTTATGCTCCTAATGATCTAACCAAGTATTAACTTCAAAAAAGAGAGAGAGAGAGGAAATAATCCACTCGAACTAGAAGTACTCAACATAAGACCAAGACAACAATTTAACAAAATCTTGAATTGAGCTATAAGTAGAATTTACTTATGGAAAGTCAGAAATCCATTGCAGGTTTTAAAAAGTGCAAAGTAACCTTGAAATACAATACCCATGCAACTGATTTTCAAATCTATAATCCATAAACATTGAGGTATTCAATGCTTCTTTCACAGGCCTGCAAATTTATCTAACCAAGAAATGATATATCTTGCAAAAGGATAGTCAATAGATTATAAGACCTTCAATCCTTCATGCAAGTTGATCTAACCAAATAATACCTTCAAAGAAAGAAAAAAAAAGATCATACAAAATAATCCAAACATTTGACAATTAGATTATGTAGAATTAGATGAATGATCTATTTCTGTAGAATTAGATGATTGCACCAATTGTGAAGAACATAAGAATCAAAATTATACAACTGAACCCAACTTGCTTGTGCTTTGAAAAATAAATATTTAGTGAGGATGAATCTTTGTGCATATATTTCCTCACATTCTCCTGTAATTTGTCTTTGATGAACCACAAACCCATAGTTCTTGACATGATTTTTGAGCTCATATCCATGGATTGTTCAACCTACTAATTCAATTTCAAAAAATAAATTTTGATTAAAGAATGTATAAAAATTGAATAAAAGAATACAATGAACGAAGAAAAAAATAAATGATTACAAAATGTTTTTTCTTTTAGTAAATTCATGTTAACTAATTAAGTTAAGAAGTCCAAAATATTAAGAAAGACTTGTTTTAATAGTAATCTCGGTAAACATGTTAATTTTTATTTTTAATTATAGACTACTCGGTGTGATTTCTATCATGGATAAAAAAAATAATATAAATAATTATATATTATTATTTTAAAAATCTTTTCATTACTAAATAAAGGATCAATAAATAAGAATATATATATATATGTATGTATGTATGTATGTATGTATCAATAAACAAGAATACAATAATAAATTCATTCAGAGCCTTCCAAAAGAGAAAAACTAGGCTACAACATAGTAGATTAATAAGCCAAGGTGGAAGATGAGATTATCAACATTATCAAATTTTATCTTAACTTAAGGAAAATGCGATAAAAAATATATTGCATGTCAAGTTGTCTATTTTAAGAATTTATTTTGATGCATTCATAAAAATAGAACCAAATCATTTCAAAGTTAAATTACATTTTTTAATTCTATAATTTGTAATAATTTAAAATATGATGGTTAAATGGAGCAATGCTTTAATAAGTGTGTAAGATGCTTTAGTCATTTGCAAATTTCATAAGATTACACCAACAAGTCTATGATTGAGAAAGAAAAATAGTATAAAACTTAACATGCTTAAGAAAGTTATAGTTATTATTAAAGCAAGTTGTTTGTGATACCATTTAAATTATTGGACTTCTTATTTTAATTAGTTAAGATAGTTAATAAGTTAACAAGAGTTTAGTATAACAAGAAAAGTTTTATGTTCATTATTTTCTTTCTTCTTTGCATTCTTTTATTCAATCTTCTTCACATTATTCATTCATTATTCAAAAATAAGAATGCATCCACATATTTTTTAATTCATCTCTTAATAATCAAATATTTATAATAGTAAAATATCAATCACCAAATTTTTAGATTAAACAAAAAAAATGTGAAATAAATAAATTAAATAGAAAAAATAATTATTTAAATAGTATATATAAATTGCACTATGTTTGATGAACTTTTACATTCTTTTTTTATCATTATTTATTGATTCTATATTTAGTAATCAAGACATGCTTAATTTTTTGCAATTATTTAATTTTTAAAATAATATATAATTAAATTTAATTATTTAATTAAAACTTATTTTTATATCTTTATATTTAGGCTAATAAAAAATGAAAAACAATATTTTCAAACAACATAAATTCAATTTTAATTTATTTTTTCATTTAAAAAAAAAAAATTATCTATATTTCAATCATAGTTAGTAGATTCATTTAAAAATTATTAAATTACAAAATAATTACTAAAGTAGTCTATAGATATAATTGCTTCTTAATTTAGTAATCAAGATGTGCTTATTTTTCACAATTATGTAGTTTTAAAAATAATGATATACAATCAAATTTTAAAATTTAATTAAAGTTTGACATTTACTATCTTAATATTTTAGCAAATAAGAATTTAAAAAAAAGTGTATTTTTAACTACAAGTACAATTTTAATTTATTGTTCCATTTTTATTTGTATTTTTATTTCAAATCACACATAATAGTCTATAGTTAAAAAATAAACTTAAATTAATTAGTTAACGTCAATTCAATAGAACAAGAGAGAATTTATAATCATTATTTTCTTTCTTCTTTACATTCTTTTATTCAATATTTTTCATATTCTTTCATCAATATTTAAAAATAATGATGTATCTTCATATTCTTTAATTCGACTCTCAATGATAATAAAATAGCAATCAAATTTTTTAATTAAACCAAAAAAATATTAAAAAATTAATTGAATAGAAAAACCATTACTTATATAATCTAAATATATTGTATTAGATTTATTTCATAAAATAAAATAAATAACTTTGACATGAACTTCTTTAATAACTATTTATTGATCCTTTATTTAGTAATG